>CM053757.1:5013178-5084042 GCA_028658305.1 Pachyuromys duprasi | reverse complement strand
TGTGAAAGTCAGAAGACACCTTGCAGGAGTCTTCCAGCCTGTAGGTTCTGGGGGTCAAACTCAGCAAACACTTACATATGGAATCTCACCAGCACCATACTCAGAGGTTTAATGAAGAGCTCTGTAAGGCCCAAATCACTCTTTGTTCCATCTTCAAAGTTTAAAATTTAGTTTAATGGGGCTGTGTGTATGCCTACACCTTCCCTACGTATGGATTTCCAAAGGATTTGTCATATAGCCTAGGTTTTAGGTGACCCAGTTTTGCAGAACCAGGCATGAATTTCCTTCCTCCTGTGGAGTAGAACTCAAATCCAATCCAAAATTGGTTGGTTACCCATGTAGCTGTCATGCCTGTGTTGCACCAGTGGGCACATCGTGCGTGGCAAGTCTGTATTGTAGCGTGGAGTCTTCAGGGCGTGCCAATACCATTGGTGTTTTTTCTCCCCCAGGGGCATAGCATGCTGCGGCACTATGAAAGCTAGCTCTCTTAGTTACTTTTATATTGCTGTGGTAAGACACAATGAGCAAGAAACACGGAAGAAAAAGTTTTTTTGGGGGGGGGGTTTACAGTTCTAAGGGGTTAGATTCCATGACCATCATGGTTGGAAGCAGACATGGTGCTGGAGCATGGCTAAGAGCTCACATCTTGAGATACAACTGTGACACAGAGAGGTCTAACTGGGAATGGCATGAGTTTTTGAGACCTCAAAGACTGCCCCTAGTGACACACCTCCTAATCCTTCCCAAACAGTTCCACCAACTGGGGACCAAGTATTCAAACATATGGCCTATAGGAGCCACCACATTAGCTATTAGGGAAGAAGTTTTTAGGTGACAACCAGCTTGATTCCTTTGTCTTGAAACCAAGGTATGTTATGTCCCTACCAGCTAGTTCTGGTGGATAACCAAGAGCCATGGTGATAGTCTGGTGTTTTGAGCCTTCTGGGACTTTCCAACCAACAGTACCTAGGGAGACACCTAGGCACCAAGATTTTCATTAAGTTACCATGTCTTTTGGGGAAGCACTGTCTACCTATATAGGGTATCTGTGCTCAAAATCTATTTGAGGTATATTTTTTAAAATAAGCTTTCTAAGCAGTGGATTTCCAAAGGCTTTGTCATATATCCTAGGTTTTAGGCGACCCATTCCTGGTTACTTTTTCTCCCTGTGTGTCTCCTTTTTATTTTATGTTTTTTGTTTTATTTTTCTTTAGAATTTTTTGGAAAAAAATTTTTTAATAAAAGTACTTTGTATTTTAATAAAACACAGAAAGCTATATCTGACTGAAATAAAGGTGCAAAACATTTGTAGCAGTCATGAAGACAATATATGTACTTTAATCAGTGAATTTAAGCTAATTTGTTGAAGATTTAAATATTTAGAAACTGCATTTGTTTAAAAAAACACACATTCACATCTCATTTGGGCTCACAGAGCTCCAAATCAGGGTACAATTCTGGCTTTTTTGCTTTCATTTAGTGTCTGCCCCCTTTCCTGCGGTCCCTGTGTACTTGTGCAGTTGAACATACTCATTACTCAGGGAAAGCTGAAGGCACAGACATAAATCATTGTAGGAATGAATGTGCTTTGGGCTTGTAGGAACACGAGAGCCTAGAGAACCACATCTCTGAAGAGAGCTATGCCCTGGAGCAGTAGTCTGCATGTTCTGAAAGCCAGATTATTCACTCAAACAATAGAGACTTCAGAACAGAGACAAATAGCAACTAAATTACATCCTGACTGATACTGTTTAGTCACATATACCCCTTGCTTTTTCTTTTACAGTTTCAGCCACACTATTAACTAAAAGGAATTTGGGCTAACAACACCTTTGGTTTATGGGTCTGAACAATATAAAAACACTGTGGTGGCCCATGCCTTTAATCCCAGCACTTGATAGGCAGAAGCAGGCAGATCTCTGTGAGTTTGAAGCCAGTCTGATCAAAAGTGAGAGTAGTTCCAGGACAGCCAGAACTACATAGAGAAAACTTATCTCGAAAAACAAAACAACAACAATAAAAAAAATCCCACCAGCACATGTAGCCAACATACATCTTACATAGCCATATATAAAGACAGGCTTTGTAACTTTTGTCAGCTTTAAGTTTATGTTGATCAGGTCATTTTTCATAACATAAGCAATCCTTAACTCCCAATCTAGACTTTTAGAGAAGTGGCCTTTATATAGATCTAATTCAGCAGCCCTTTCTAAAATCCAGTGTATCTTAGTAGGTGTGCTACGTGTCTCATTTAATAATTTTAAAGTCAATATATCATTATTTAATCTATTTTGGGGAGATATTGTATTCCTCTATTGTTCTATGACCCCATTTAAAAATTATTTTTAGATCCTTTCATAATTGTTTGACCTATAGGATTATAGTTTATACCTATGACAGGTTTCATGTCATAATGTCTGAAAAATTGTTGTATTCCAATATATGTACATGCTGAAGCACCATCACCCCCAATTTGCCAAGGCATCTCCATGCTATCCAGAATTTATAGCAAAAGTCCATTGGAATTCTGCATATGAACCTTTGGCATGGTGCATATATTTCAGTTTTTCAAACTCTATAAAATGGAGCACACAGTATGACCTTGTTCAAAGGCAACACCAAAGATGATCTGCATTTCTACTTTAGCATATAGACCTTCATCCAGTAATTGGTCTATAGTCAAAGCCTTTCTTTTCTTTTTTTTAAAGATTTATTTATTTATTATGTATACAGTACCAAAAGAGGATACCAGATCTCATTATAGATGGTGTGAGCCACCATGTGGTTTCTGGGAATTGAACTCAGGACCTTTAGAAGAACCTCTGAGCCATCTCTCCAGCCCCAGCTAAAGCCTTTCTATCCAGCATCTCAGTGGGCTGCCATTCTGCAATTTCTTCAAGCCTTTGTGAATTTTCCTCATCTGGAACTATTTCTTTGGGTATTATTTTTAAGTTCCAAATTGGATTTCTCTGAAGGTTCCCTATTTTGATTCAAAGATTCCTCCAATCTCTGTTCGATGGCCTTCAATTTAGCATCTACTTTTTCAGTCTCTTTTTTTCCCAAGTCTGTCTTATCCTTATCTCTTCCAAAGAGGATATACAAAACTGTAACCATCACTGAAAAAAATTATTATATGCTAAGAGAAACAAACTCAAATAGAATCCAGAAACACTATGTCACTGTGTCTTCCTTCAGTTTCAACATAGAAAATAATCTTCTTCTTTACTGTCAAAATCTCTCCCTAAGGACTTTACTTTCTTAGAATCGCTTTTCTTCTAGACCTTACCAGTTCAGATGCTTGAGGCTTCTCAGTCTGTCTCTGGCTCCTGATTCCAGGGAGAAGTTTTTCTTTTCTTTTCTTTTCTTTTTTCCTTTTTCTTTTTTTCTGCCTCCCTCAAGGAATCCTGACCCCTCCCCAACTCTGGGTATTTATTGGGTCCATAAAGTCTTTGCTCTTCTGGCCTGCAGGAGTCAGGCCAGCAAGAATCCCTTCTCAAAGGGATTTAGCTTCCTGCCTTGGCTGGGAAAGTGGTTTTGAGAAGCTTGCTTATATTAAAGAGCCACTTTTTTTTCCTTAGAAAAACTTCCTAAAAAATCTGCTTCTCTGGAGTTTGTATCAGTTTTCATTTTTCTGCAGCCAGCTGGAGGCCTTGCTGCTCTGCTGTGTGTGTGTGTGTGTGTGGGGGGGGGAGTGTCTCTCTAATCAGGAAGCTGTGAGTTCCTCCCTTAGAATCTGCAGTTGCTCTCTTAATGAACAGAACCAAGAAACTGCTCTGTAGTGGTTTTCTCTTAACCTGGCTATCACACAAATAATTGAGTCTTTTATATTTGTTTAATAATAAGCTTCACGGCACAATAACTAAGCAGTCATTACTCTATTCTTAACCTTCTAAATTAATTTGGTTTCCTTCCAGTGTACAAACTTGCACTTTGCAGCTTTTCCTGCTCTAGCTTCACTCCTGATACTCCCTCTCTCATAGCTCCACCTCCTACTTCCTCTTCTCACTCCTCCTCCCCTGGCTAGCCGGAAATCCAGTCCTATTCTCTCCTCTGCTCAGCAATTGGCTGTTAAGCCTTTTTATTAGCATATCAGGGGACAGTTGGGGAACAGTGATTACACAACACTGAGGTGGGAGATTCTCAGAAAAAAGGATCGTAACCAGATTTGGGGGGGGGGATTGTTGGACAGAAATCAGCATTTGAATTACACAATAACCTTATGCCTGAATAAGTGGATGAATGACTGTCAGCAGCACAAGAACCTTCAAGTGTGACATTGTCTTTATTAGCACCAGCATGGCTATCCACTCTTTGGCCACCCATCTGGTCAGTGGTCAGCTCCATGGATTTCCCAGATTTGGGCAATCTGAAGTGCTGCTCTGCTATGCAATAAGCAGTCAGTGTGTACATCATTCCCTTGACTTATATCCCGCGAGGGTGAGAGAGGAAGAGCAGGTACATCACTGGCCCTTGGCCACATGGGTTGTGGGAAAAAGACAGGAAGGGAGAGGTGCCCCGCACTACCATTCTGTGGGAGCTTGCCCACTTCCAAGTGCTCTGGGAAAAATGAGAGAGCTAAGGAGGAAGGCAGAAGTAAGAAGTAGCATAGATCTTACTTCTTGGCCAGCTTGCCAGCTGTTTTAGGTATAGATTTAAATCCAGGTGCACCTGCTGAGATTTCCAGGCTCTGTGCCCCAGAACAAGTGCATCCAAGATAAGTGAAAATATATGTAATTTATAATACTAATTCATAAGAGTCCCAAAATAAATACCCCAAATGTCCATAAATTGATGAGTGGATAAATAAAAAATGTGTTGTTATTATAGTAGAATATCATTTAGCAGCAAGAAGCAATGAAGAACTGGTACAGACTACGGTGTGGGTGAAGCTCACACTAAGTGAAGGAAGCCAGTCACAAGCAGACATGCCAGAATGCACCTATTAATTCCAGCACCCGGGAGACTGAGGCAGAAGGATAATGAGCTTGAGACCAGCCTGTACTATATAGTGAGATCCTGCCTCACAGCAAACAGATAAACAAAAAGCAAGCAGGACAGATGCCAAGAATGTGCATCTTAGAACTGTGTGCATGTGACACAGAAGCAGCTAATGTGAACACAGCACAGCCTGTGTCCTGTCCGGACATGAGGTGAAGAGGGGCACACCCCTTTGGGAAGCAGAATAGTGTGAGAGGACAGAGGACAGGGGAGAGTTTGGGAGCTCATAAGAGCATTGCTTTAAATGAAGGCCAGAGCTTACACTCATCTTGTTATAGATGTATGTACGGATATGCGGTTATAGTTACACATATATGCATAGTATATATAGCATGCATATGTCCATGTGTAAGTACATAACATGCTTATGCAGTTATACATCTACATATATATTATACACAAGTGCATGTGTATGTATGGTGGTGCTAAGTACAGAACTTAGGCTAGCACGTGCTAAGCAAATGCTACCATTTAACTCTACCTCCAGCCACACAGCAATGGAAACTATTGCTAATGGAGTAAAAACATCATGGTACTACTCTATACAGTGGGATATTACTTACCCACTTAGTGAGGAAGACAAAGTGAACAGGTAAAGGAAAAGATAAAGCAGAATGTCAGCTTATGTGTGGGATACTCTAGACGTGTAAGACAGAAAGGACAGCCCACAGTGTGCCAGGTGTCTTAGTTCTGTGCTTGGTAGGATTGTTGGGTCTGCCCCTGTCGCTGCCTGTCTTTCTTCCCCCCTCCTCTGTTTCTTGTATCTCCAGTGAATGCCACCTCTTTGCTGTAGGGCTGTTGGGAGGAGCAGGGCTAGAGATGTGGATCTGAGAAGGTGTGGCTGGAGGCCGGTTTGGAAAGGGAAGGGGCTGGGAGTGTCCTTGTGTCATGGGGACAGGCAGAGTGCTGGAGGAGCCTTTCTGTGAAGGTCAGGGAACACTGAGGCCGACCTCAGCGAGATCCTCGCTCCTTCCTTTCAGATGTGGACGACACAGGAGAGCAGCATAGTCTTTGGAGCTAGGCGGATTCCACCAGGCTGGGTTCCCACTGGCAGCTGAGTGGTCTAAGGACTGTTGAGCCCTCGGAGCCTGTTGCCCCAGGTGTTAAGTGAGAAGGATGTGAAACAAGCAAGCAAACAGCCGCCACAGCCCTGAGGGTGCCCCGTGCTGACTGTCGTTTGCACTGCATGCTGTGGACTGTGCTCGGCACCTTTGCCCTGTAGGGGGAGACGCACGGCCCGAGCCTGGCCCTGCTCCTTTGGACAGAGATTCTGGGGTACTTACCCTGCTCTCTTCCTCTCACCCCAGCGGTCCCCTCCGCCACCATGAGAAACATCTTCAAGAGGAACCAGGAGCCCATTGTGGCTCCTGCCACCACCACTGCCACCATGCCTGTTGCGCCCGCCGACAACTCCACAGAGAGCACGGGCACTGGGGAGACCCAAGAAGACATGTTCGCCAAGATCAAGGACAAGTTCTTCAACGAGATCAACAAGATCCCCTGTGAGTGGCCCTGGGGGCCGGGAGGGTTATGGCCTATGACAGAGAAGGGCAGAGGAGGTGGGCAGCTACTGGGATGGGATTGGCTGGGCTCTCTCTTTGGGTCTCAGTGTGCATTTTCCTGGGCTGGGAATATGGTCTGGAATTAACGAGCCCACCAAGGGAATTTATGTTTTGTGCCCCAAACTATAGGAGGCAAGTTCAACTTCAAGTACAGCTTTAAAATCACCCCCGCCCCCCAAAAAGATGGAAACAAAAGGTGAAAAAATAGGATAGGAACCATTATTCAGGTTTTCAGTAGCATTTAGAAACAGCTTCATTTTAGAGTGAGGAAAATGAAGCTTTCTGTACTCCTGGAAAAGGGTCTCTGTGTGGAACCAGGGTCCCCTTTGCAGGGCCACACTAACCAGGGCGTCAGGACCGTGGAGAACATCACGGGGAGGGGGAAGGGGCTCCCCAGCCCCTCTGGTTAAGGAAGGTCCTGGGGAACTAGAGCTCAGGAAACTTGCCTGCCTCTGGGGACTGTCCCAGGGCCGGGGTCCACAAAGCTCTTCCTTCTCTTGGCTGTGATGAGGATGAGGCGGTTGAGTAAAGATCAAAGTAACCGGGAAACTCAGGCACTAGCTGGAACTGTTCTTCTGCATATACTCCTAGCAAGGGGGCAGCTGAGAGCGAGGTGTTCATATACCTCATGTGTATTTGGGGGGGGGGGAAGGGCAGGATGGGGAGTCACAGTCCCCAACACGCATTTGCCTGTGCTCGGGATGAGGGCTCGTGAGGCTCAGCGGCTGACGCTGGGGCTCTGTGTGTGGGTAGTGCCACCCTGGGCTCTGATTGCCATGGCTGTGGTTGCTGGCCTCCTGCTGCTCACCTGCTGCTTCTGCATCTGCAAGAAGTGCTGCTGCAAGAAGAAGAAGAACAAGAAGGAGAAGGGCAAAGGCATGAAGAACGCCATGAACATGAAGGACATGAAAGGGGGCCAGGTAGGATGCTGGCAAGGGGCTGGGGAGCTGGGAGGGGCCTGCCCAACTTTCCTGGTGCTGAAAGGTGAGGCAAAGGCATTGGGGGCGGGCCGCAGTTAAACCACTTCCTCCTTTGCATGAGCTGCTTCCCGCTGTACTCTCCACCCAGGCCCGCCCACATCTCCACATCTCCACATCTCCACATCTCCACACAGGCCCCAGTGGCTATACCTATGTTGTCTGGTCATCCTGAGGGCAGGGGACTTCCCCACACATCAGCATGAGCTCACCCTTTGAAAGACAGAAGAAGGGAACAATGTATGGGCTCCCGAGGGAGGAGGCCACTGGGACAAAGTACTAGATACCCATGACGACCGTCAGGAAGCCAGGGTTGGGTAACACCGAACTCTCCTTCAGGAGAAGCTGAAGGACAGATACATCTAGCTGGGGGGGTTGGGGGCTCGTGTGAGACAGGACCATGTGGCGTCCATCACTCTCAGATAACGAGGTGCCGACACTAGCCTGTTGGTGTTGGTTCCAGCGGGTCCTTTGGCATAACAGTCCCTCTGCTAAGTTTAGAGTCTGGTGCTTCACAGTCCTCTGTTGTCTGCTTGGGGAATGAGCGGGAGAACTCTTTTCTCAAGACATCATCAAGGCACACGCACGTGGATGGTGTGCATGTGTGCACATGTGTGTGTATGTGTGTATGCATGTGTATGTGCATGCATGTGTGTTCCTGTGTATATGTGCATGTGTGTGTGTGACCACACATATGTGTATGCGTGTGTGTGTGTGTGTGTGTGTGTGACCACACATATGTGTATGTGTGTGTGTGCAACCAGCCTGATCTCACCAAGCAGCCATGACTTCAGGGCTAGGGGAAGCTGAAGGATTTTCTCTTATCGAACTCCCTTCTCTTTCTGCCTCTCCGGACTCGCCCTCTTCCTGGCTGCCTGTACTGCAATCCTGGTATGTCTCTCCCAGGTTGGGTAAATCTGAGCGGGGCAAAGGACTGAGAGGGTTTTACCAGGGAACTAAGTCCTGTGTCTCAAAAATCATATGGCCTGTGGCCTGGTGCCTGACCTCAAAGAGAGGATAGATTCTTGCTCAAGCTGGAGACACGTCTCTTAAGTGTGGGACTAGGGGTCCTGTGAGCGCTGGGGAAGCGGAGCCCTGCACCTGCCACACTCCCATCTCATGTGGTGGTGCAGGGGCAACACAGGCCCAAGCCTCAGGGGTCTTCCCCCAGCACCCCCGGATGTGGGCTGGGCTCTGGGGTGCCTTCTGTTGTCTTTGTGAAGGGCTACTGCTCTGCTTTAGCCTTTAAACTCTCTCTCCCCACCTGCAGCTCTCCTAGGACGATGATGATGCAGAGACGGGACTGACTGAAGGAGAAGGTGAAGGCGAGGAGGAGAAAGAGCCAGAGAACCTGGGCAAATTGCAGTTTTCTCTGGACTATGATTTCCAGGCCAACCAGGTGTGTGAGGCTGGGCAAGGAGGACAGGTTGTGGGCGGAGGTGGCCTTGTGTCTTCCCATGGAGAGGGCAGTTAAAAGTCACAGGACATATATATCCTTTGGCTTTGACTACAAGCCTCATCTGGGGAACATCTCAGATGAACTCTGCTAGTAACTTACTTCCTGAGGTTGGCATGGCCCAATTCCCCCATTCCCACTTGGAGTGGGGCTGGGGTGTCATAGGAACCTGACTGAGACTAGATCTGGTGCTAGAGCAATCCGGAGACTCAGACACCCCTTTCTCCACAGCTCACTGTGGGTGTCCTGCAGGCCGCTGAGCTCCCTGCCCTGGACATGGGTGGCACTTCAGACCCTTATGTCAAAGTCTTCCTCCTCCCAGACAAGAAGAAGAAATATGAGACCAAGGTGCACCGGAAGACACTGAACCCTGCCTTCAATGAGACCTTCACTTTCAAGGTGATAGAAACCAGAAGAACGACTCCTGCCCCTCTGCCCCTGGTTCTGCACACCTTGGCCTGGTCCTCGGCCATGGCTGGAGTCCTGGGTGTGCTCCGTATGGCACAGTGGCAGGCTGCAGCAGGCTCTCTTCCATCTCACATCGCTGCTTTTTCCAGCCCACCTTGTACCCTGCGAGCCGCACAGTCCCAAACCCGGGGATCTTCCCACAGCATCCCCTGTAAGTGATCAAGCCACTTTGACCCCTTCTGACCCTATCTGTGCTCCACAGGTGCCATACCAGGAGTTAGGAGGCAAAACCCTGGTGATGGCCATCTATGACTTTGACCGCTTCTCTAAGCACGACATCATCGGGGAGGTGAAGGTGCCCATGAACACCGTGGACCTCGGGCAGCCCATTGAGGAATGGCGAGACCTACAAGGCGGGGAGAAGGAAGAGGTAAGGACGGGGAGTTCAGGCCTCTCACTGTTCACGAGGGCTTGTTCCTCCTCAGGTGTATTAGGAAGAGCAGCGGTTTGGAGTCAGGTCTGCTCAGTGAAGAATCCAGCTCCCCATTTCCTGGCTGTTGGCCCACGGGAAGCTAATTAAATGGAGGCCTTGGTGCCTTTGTTCAGATGCTTCCGGCTAGGAATTAACTGATGGTGCAGGGTGCCTTGTACAGTGCCTGGTGTCTGTCAAGCCATGACACAAAAGATGCCACTGTCATTGTTCCTTTTAAGGTCCCGCTGCCACTCCATGCCTCAGTTTACCCAGCCAGAAAAGCCAGCCTTGATTCTATAGGATTCTCAGCATGTGGCTTGTCTTCCAGGCAACCAACCCCTCAGTTGCTGTGTGCCAGAACTCCCATTCCAGCTGCTTTACCGTTGTCACCTGGTTCACCAGGTCTCTGGGGCTGCCTGCACGGTGCTCAGTGGGGGTGCAGGGATCAGAGCACTAGGCCTCCTTCTGTAGCTGGGCCTTGCCCTATTGTCAGAGGTGAAGGCTTTCACACCTGAAGGAGGAGGGCATGTGTGAGTGGCTGGTTTTACCCTTTCCCTGGTGGCCCCATCCCTGAGAAGCCAGGGGCTGCCAGAGGCCTGAGGTCTGGAGTCCAGAGACCTCTGCTGCCCAGTGCTCAGCTGCTGCCTCTGAGGAACAGCTCCCCCTGGCAACCGGGGTTTCTTGTTGGTTACAAAGTATCCTTGCCTTGTCCATGCAAAAGGTTTCAATGACGTAATGAAAGTGCTTTGAGAACCACATATTGTTCCCAGTCCCAGTGGCTGATGGAAAAGGATGGCAGCAGGCAAGAGCGATCAGGGAAGAAGCTCCCCAAATGCTTGGCCTCCTAGCACCTGCTCCTTATGCACTCCTCACTCAGCTCGGTGTAGCTCTGAGCATACCCCACATCCACCAGGTCTGTCCACTATAGCCGGTCCTCTGCCTTCCCAGAACTTCCCCAGGCCGTGGCCATGAACTACAGTGTAAGATAGAGATGGTGGATACCGAAACCCACCTGAGCTACAGATGTGGGAGCTGATGACTAAGCAGAAATCACTGTTTTTGCCAGTCTTCACAAGATGGGGTCAGCCACAGTAGAGGCCGCTGGGCTAGCTGAAGTGACCTAAATCCTGCTTCTTTCCCTGGACAGCCAGAGAAGCTGGGTGACATCTGTACCTCTTTGCGCTATGTGCCCACTGCTGGGAAGCTCACGGTCTGTATCCTGGAGGCCAAGAACCTCAAGAAGATGGATGTGGGCGGCCTTTCAGGTAAGGCAGAAGCTCTGGGCGCCAGTGTGTGGCACCAGTAAGCCGGTCACTGCTTGTCCCTGGGCTGATGATAAAAAAGTCTTAGCTGCTGCAGGGCACAGGCTTTCCAGTCTCACCTTTCTCGGAGGCTGCCTGTCCATATCTGAGTCCCTTCCCATTGCCCTCTAGACATGCCCCGTGGGCCATGGAGGAGAAGACAGAAGAATTTCATTCTGCAAATGACCTAATGACACAGGAGTTTTCTCAGAAGTGTGGGAAGTGGCAGGGCTTAGCCCAAAGTCTGCCTTTCTGCCATGCCACCAGAGTAGGGAATATTTTTCCAGGAGAGGCTGTAGGTTCTGCCAGCTTAGATGCAGAAGGGGATGCTCTGTGCTTCAGATTTACCTGACAGTAAATAGGGCTAGCCTGTGCCATAGGGTGCTGACGGATAAAGCCTACTACCTCTGCAGACCCTCCTCAGACAATGAGCCTTGGAGCTGGGCTTTGGCACCACCACTGACCCACCATGTGACCTTGGACTGGTCATTTCCCTCCTGTGTCCTCGGATTCTCATTGGGCCAGGGACAGGACTCTGAAGTGTGCTTTGCCTTTCATGCATTCCTGTCTTCTGCCTAGCCCATGCACCCGGCCTGTTAGTCCCCATACTTCCTCACAGGGCCTTTCTTAAGCTCAGACATTCTCCCACTTCATGCACTAGGAGACTGTGAGTGAACAGTTAGGGTGGCCTAGCACCTTTCCCACCCATGGCCCTGATGACTCATCTGCTTTTGGGACTTCCTGTTCCTCCTCTGGGCTTCCCAGGGGCCTGGTGCCAGCAGGGTGCAGAGCTGGGAACACTGAGAGGGTCATCAGGGTTGAGGAGTCCCCTGGGTTGGAATTCTCTCTGCAGACCCCTATGTGAAGATCCACCTGATGCAGAATGGAAAGAGACTCAAGAAGAAGAAGACAACGGTGAAGAAGAAGACCCTGAACCCTTACTTCAATGAGTCCTTCAGCTTCGAGATCCCCTTTGAGCAGATCCAGGTGCTTAAGCCTCTGAGCTCACCAGACAAGCATGGGGAGGTAGAGGGCAGCCGAGGGACGGGTGCACTCGTGTGGGGAAGGACCTGGGTCTGGCAATGCTGGGGCGGGACACTGTAGAAGGCTTTTCTGAAGGGCCCCCATTATCTGAAGGGATAAACAGGAAATAAATTTAAAAAGTCATATATTTCTTTATATCCATATCATTTGCAGTACAGATTGACAGAGGAGAGAGTATGAATTTTAAAAGTCATGTGTATTTGAGGAACAGGTGGGTGTTTTTTATTGTGTCTACTGACCTCATTAGAGGCTACACCCTTCCTATACAGTTGTATAGTGCCTAGAGTGTTGTTCACCTGCTGGCAGAAGTACAGGGTTCCTTAAAAAAAAAAAAGCTGTGGCCTTCACCTCCACCTCCGTAGTTAAGTTGGAGCCAGAAGCCAGAAACCTGGAGGCACTTCCTTCTGCATCATTTGCAGTATAGACTGACAGGAAAGAGTATGTCATGGCTTCCCGCTTCTCCTTTAAATTCCTTCCTTTGCTTGTCTTGCAGAAAGTCCAGGTGGTTGTCACCGTGCTAGACTATGACAAGCTGGGTAAGAATGAAGCCATCGGCAAGATCTTTGTGGGCAGCAACGCCACAGGCACGGAGCTGCGGCACTGGTCTGACATGCTGGCCAACCCTCGAAGACCCATCGCCCAGTGGCACTCTCTTAAGCCGGAAGAGGAAGTGGATGCCCTCCTAGGCAAGAACAAGTAGGCGGCAGTGGCTGGGGCCACATGCCCCGCCCCCAGGACACTGACAAGATCCAGAGCTATCAATACCTCAGTTATGCGACCTTAGAGGTTTCTTCATTTGTTTGCAGTGTGTCCTGTTTTCCCTTCCTTTTTCTCTTTTTAAAGACCAACTTCCTTTTGGTAGCTGCGTGAAGAGAGTCCCCTAAGACATGAAAGAGAAGCCTGGCTCTGTTTATTGTCCCAGGAGCTGTCCTTGTTGCATGCCATCAGGGTTTCCCCCTTACTCTCTCAAGGCTTCACACAGGTCTCATGCTGAGTGAGGCCCTCTACTGGCAGAAAGCAGGTCCTGCTTTCCTGGTTTTTGGACCAACAAAATGGCAAGCACATTCTGTTTCTTGACTGTGAAGGCAACATAATGGCCAGCATTGTACGTGTGTGTATGCGTGCGCGTGTGTGTGCGCGTGTGTTCATCCATTCCCCACCTGCCTCTGTCTTTGAGTATCTCTCTTCATTTCTGGACTGAGCCACCGACAATGAAGCTGTGTGAGGGAGAAAGTCTTCAGGGATTCGAAGGTGAAGAAAGCCCACTGCCTAAGTGGGAGGCTTGTCAGTGAGTGAAGATGCCTGGTCAGATGACAGGAGCTCTCATAGTCCTTCTGAGCAGACATGTGGAAGGCAGCAAGATGTGGTACTGGATGTGTTCAGAACCGGACCAAAGCCCTTGATGCTGTCATAGACTTCCTCTGGTCAGTCATAGCTTCCCCCAGGAGTGAGGTTATGGGTACATTTATGGAAATAAATTATTCACTAGATTGGTTGGACTCTACCAGGGACTGCCAGGCCCAGAATAGTGTTCTTGTTGACATCAAGCCCTGAAGAAACAGAAGTCCCATTACTCAGCCTGAAACTAAGCTCCTGGATCTTTGCCTCATCCAGTAGAGAGCAGAGTACAAGCAACGCGTTCATTTGCATTCATGCACCATCTTGCTTTTTGCTTCTGTTTCCCTTTTTGTGTAAGTGGAAAAATACTGTCTGAAGACAAGTGCTCTGACAGAACCAGAGACCTGTTAGAGGAAGGCTTGAGTGTTTAGTTCCCTTGAGGTCCAGGTAAGGAGGAGGTGGCAAGAAGGGGAACATGGGTGGATAGTGGCGAGCTAGGCAGGTGCGCTGAGTTCCTCACAGCTCCTATCCTGACCCTCTGGACCCTTCTGCCCTCCCTGATGGTAGCCAGAGTGGCCCAGGCAGACCTGTGGAGAGGCCCCATTCTTCCATTCCTTAGAGGCTCTTTTCTCTGAATGCCAGGAAACAGGGCATTCATTTCAAATGGGTGGCGGAGGAAACCTGCTAAGGTTTCTATCCCGTGTTTGGTTTATGTTCCCTTCCCTGCGCTCTATTTGTCCCCAGCATTGATAAAAGCCATATATATGTTAGTCAGGCTTGCACTGAGAACCCTTCTGAACCGGCAGCCTGGGCAGGGGAGTTAGGCCCCATTAGTCAGAGGCTGCTGCTTTTCCTTGGTCTTGCTTCTGTCCACGAATCTCTCAGGCCCTTGTTTTCTTACCACAGAAAATATACAGCTTTCCTGAAGCCTGGGGTCACTCTCTTCAACAGCAAATACGGGAGAGCTGCTCTATGCCATCTGGGCCCTCCTGCTTCTTGTAGGTCTGAGAGCTGGATGGTGGTATAGTTTAGCTTTGAGGACCCAGCCTGAAGAAGGCACAGAGTATCCTTTAATTTTAATTAAAGTGGGGGATATGTGGGTTGGCTTTGCTGTGGTCTTTTGGTTTAAGTAGGGAGTGAGGTAACCAGACATAGGCTGTGAAGTGAGGTTTGGTCAGCCTGTCTTTTAGAGTCCCTTCTGCTATTGGCCCTTGGTACACAAGAAGTTGTAGATCTTATACACTCTCTGTATGTGTGTTTATGCCAAACACCAAGATGGGAGGACTCTGAGAGGATTATGGGTTGCAGTACTGTAGTCCTTGGGACCAGAATTCATGTCATGGTGGAAGATTGTCAGGCGATAGGACACACTCACAGTCCAGATGGTTGAAGAGTCACAGGGTCCTGGTACGGATACCAGATGCCAGCGGATCCTTTTCTGTGGAATTTTGGTGCTTTCCAAGGTCCCTCCCCGCTATGGCTCTTCTCACCCACATTCCATAAACCTTACTCACAGAAACTCCCCTGTCAACCTTTCCCTTCTTCCCGTATCCTTCCAGCTTTTTCCAGTCCATCTTTTAACTCCTTGGGCTTCTCTCCTCTGAGCCTCATTCAGTCCTCCCGCAGCCCACAGTTCTCCTACACTGCTGACAGGAGAGGGATGGGATGGTGGGCACCTCTGTGCTTTGAATGCCCCTGGGCTTAGAGACAGGCTAGAGCTTGTTACTGTGGGCGGCCTGCCAGAACTTTTTGACTCTGATCGCCAGTTTAGCCAGCATGGATGCTGGGAGTGGTTCCTCCCCAGGCTTAGGGCTGGTCCCTGACTGGCCACCCAAGCAGCTGGCACCTGTCCAGGCCCAGGGGCTTGGCAGGAACATGCTGAGGCTTAAGTTTGTTGCACTAGTGACCCAAAGCACTGCATTTCAAACCTTCACTGCCACAGGGGTTTATTTCTGGGTTGGCAGGGTCCTGGGGCACCACACTAAGTAGAGATAGTGTTTCTGGCTGCTGAGGTGTTCTCAATACTTCGGAGGCTGGAAGTGTGACCCAAAGACAAGTACTTAGTGGAGCTTTGTTTTTGTTTTTCTTCTAGAGAGGGTAAGACTATGAATGCCCAAACCCAACCCCACTCAGGATGTGGGGGCATGGGCCCTCCTTAAATGACCCACCCAGAAGTGAAGCAAGCTCCACAGTGCTGTGGGCAGTTTTTGAAACTTAGAAACAAAGGTTGCAGAGTGGGGAGCACCCAGCTCAGCAGGTGCTTGGAATGAGTAGGGGTGAGGCCCAGCCCAAGAGCCTGATCGGTTCTCTCCCCAGAAAGCCTTGGCTCTGTAGAAGTGGTCTGCGGTAATCTTTTGCCTCGAGATACAGTGAGGGAGGTGGGAGGCCTTTTACCAAACACATGCTTCCTGCTATCTGTGAGGGCGGGTGTGGGTGATGACAGCAAAGAGAAGAAACCCCTTGTCCCTCTGTCATATGCCCACATGTCAGTTCTTGGGAATCCAGGGCCTCTCAAACCTGGGAGAGCCTGTCTTTGAGGGCATACTTAGTGACAATCTCGCCCAAGGTAGGAAGAGATTGAATTTTTCCCATCCTCTGCTTGTCCCCTGCTCTGCGTCCCTCCCTCTGCAGGCTTGTTGGGGTCTTTTCTCAGAGCCTGGGTAGCAGCAGATGGCCAGATTTGGCAAATTCAAATACAGGATACTTGGTTAAACTTGAATTTCAGATAAATAATTTTGAAGTATGTCCTATACAATATTTAGGACATACTGTACTATAAACAGATTCATTGTTTAATGAGAAATTTAAATTTAATTGGTGAATCCTGTATTGTGTCTGGCAATGTACCCTCCAGCTACTTCACCCCTGTTTTCTTCAGTCCCAGGGGCCAGAGGTTGGTTACACAGATTTGATTTAACCTGTTTTTTGACCTGCAATATTGAGAAGGGGCACTGTGACTTGAAGATATGTGAATATACTTTATTTTTAAACAACAAAACAGGAAACTTCTGAAGCCATTGAGCCTCATCTGACCCCTCTGTGTGCATTTAGTTATATATTATAAAAGAAGATGCTATCTATAAACATACGAGCGGAATCTTGTTTAGTCAAGATGCATGCCTAAAATCCTGTAAATAGCCGCATGGCAGTGCTGAGAGTCCCCTCATCTCCCAACCCCAAACCCGTTTTACAGAACTGGCTGCTCCTTGATTTTATGTTGTGTAAAGTCTTTGTCCTCAGCTCCACCTTACCTCCCCTACAGGAAATGTCCACAGTGGGAGACAATGTTCTGGCCCCAGCGCCAGCCCTGCCCGGGGAAGATGCTGGAGGGCACCAGCCCTCAAGGCAGGTTGGCTGCATGTCTGCAGGGCTAACCCTTGGGGCACAGTGCACTATGTCTAGCCTGGTGTCTGGTGTCCTGTTTCTTCTGTGTTCCATGTGTGTGGTGTGGTTCCTTTCTTCCCACTGTCTTGAATAAATTGAAAAGCCATAAAGGGGCCTCCTCCTGGAGGCTGCCCTTGACTCCTCCCAGGAGCCCCCCACCCCCATCCCTCTAACTGGCTCCCCACAGAACACTTGTGAAGGGCTCACCTGTCCGTCACCCTCTCTTGCTCCCTCAGCCCTGTGTCATGGGGACAGTTGGTGTTTCAGGGCTTCTGGTGGGGTCTCAGGAGATGCCCCTGGCTGGCTTTCTTGGCCCAAGTCTGATGGTGGAACTCAACTCTACTCTGGCAGGGCTGTGGTTGTGATTCTGTGGCTTGGATACCATCTTAGAGGCCTGGACACAACCAGGGTTTTCAGAATCAGTCAGCAGCCCAGTCTGTAGTCAGGTTGTTTGGCAGCCTGGGATGAACAAGGCCAGTCCTGCCTAATCTCCCCGCCCTGTCAGAGCCCATGGAAGGCAGTGGATGAATGACCTGTGGGGAAAACCTGGAACTGCAATGGATTAAATTCTCCATCCACACTCTTTGTTCTGGTAGTGCGACAAGATCAGGGTGCCCTGAGAGCAAGGTGGAATTACAGTGACACGGGGTGACTCAAACCTGGAGACACCAGGCTCTGACCCTCACATCGGCTCCCAGGGTAGCCTGAGCAGGCATGGCAAGTAGTAACCATCTGGGTAGACAGGGCTGGAGCAGCTTGGGCACCCACAGGACTCTCCAGCAGGGCAGTCATGTTACTAATCCAGGGGCCCTCAGGCAGAATCCGGCAAGTGTACCGGAGAAGCAAGGGAGCAAGGTGGACTCTGCCACGCACAAACCATGAGGCTCGAGCACATGCTACGCCCAGGGACGTCTGTGCTACAGACTTAAAGAGCAGGCAACTGGAACAGCTGTTTCAGGGTAGACTGGCGTTGGCCGGAGATGCCCAGTCTCCACAGACGTGGAAACTGGGAAATGTGGCAGCAGGGTCTGGCCAGGTGGTCGGAGCAGTGCGCAGGCCTCACAGTTTCTCTCCAGCTTTCCTCAGCAGCCAGGAGTTTAGGGAGATGACCCGGAAGCTTGACCATTCCGCCCTAACTCCTGCTCATCTAAGGCCTTGATTTGCTTTCTGAAAATCCCGGGCCCAGAAACTTTCAAAACTGGGGCTGGGGTAGAACCTGGGTGTGCCCATGTTACCCCTGGAATGCACTGGCCCCACCAGGAGCCCTCCCTGTCTTCATAAGAAGGACACGGGTAGCCCTCCCCCTCGCCCCCCCTGCTTGGCACTGCTCTCTCCATTCCCTTATGTGGACTCTGTTGTTCTTGTCTGATCTCTTGTCAAATTGTTATTTTGTAATGAGCTGCGTCTCCTTATTAAAGAAAAGAGCTGAAAGAAACCTGGGGGTGGGGAGCATTTCTGCTTTGTTTTACTGGGCTAGGGCAGGGGGCAGGACACTGCCCCTGAGGGTCAACAAGGTTGGGGAGGAAGGTGAGCTGGTTTGGGGGCTCTGACCTTCAGCCCAGCCTACGAGAGGTCACGGTGTATTATCTTCTGGGTTTGGGGGAAGGAAAGATGGGCTTTCTGGTTGATGGTAGTCCGATGGGGTCCATCCTACTGGGAGGGCAAGGACTGTCCTACATCTTTAAGTTTACTCCAGGGGACCTGGGCTTAGGGGGCAGCCACAGTCTGACCCTGATAACAGGGAGGCTGCTGATCCCAGGGAGTAAATATTTAGAGAGTGGAAATTACAAAACCTCCAATCTTGCATTAAAGAAGGCTATCTGTCTCTGACTGATGAGGCAGAGATACCAGGGGCCCAAAAGCTTCAGATCACTCAGAGGCAGAGTGTGAGGCAGTATGGCTAAGGCCAGGAAAGGATTAAACTCTTTAGTTCCCAGCCCCAAAGAAGGTCAGCCCATCATGTCACTTCACATCTTGTGACACTTGTCTAGGACCATCACGCACTAGGCTTGTGTTTTGTGTCAAGTCCAGATGGCCAAGGGGCAGTGAAGGCAGGTAGGCAGAATGCCTGTGTGAGCTGGCGGGGGCCCAGATCTGGCTGGCTGGCCGCTTCAGTCTGGCTGATGGCCTGGTTTTACAGGACTGAGAATGTGGATGACCTTGCTCTGCAACAGGCGGTACCAGGGGGCTGGCACTCATGGCCAGTAGACAGACGGCAGCCAGCCAGCAGGGCCCAGAGAAATGATGTTTGCAGTCTAGGAGGTCCTTGTGTCAGTCTTTGCCTTTGCTTCAAGCCCCCAGGTCAGGGCTGAACTCTTCAACCATGACATCATGCCTGTTTCTTCTTGCTGCTTGAGCTACAAACAGCTGGGTGACAGCAGGGGAAAAGAATCTTCCATCCCTCCCAAGTCAGTGACCAAGGATTTCCACTTGGCACACAGCAGGCACAAAGCCTGGCTGCCCACTCCCTAGCCCTGCCAGCAGCCTGCGTAGCAACTCTGGGATAGGTGCCTTTCTGTCAGGGTTTAGATTCAACCTCTAATGACCCCAGGGTAGCTTTGTTTGCATAGTTTGGAACTAAGAAGTGAAGTTTGAATCTTATAAACCAGTGACCTAAGGAACCCTTACACAGAGAAGGACAGAGGGTGATGCAGGCAGCCCACAGAGCCTGGCACCCCCGATAGCATTCCCTATGTTGGGATTTATTTAGGAGGGGCACACACCCCTGCTTTTTAACCTTCAAAGAAATAGCCACCTTCTTAGGCACTGGGGACCCTTATTTCATCTCAGGGTTGTTCTAAACCTTCATTCTTTTCGTTGGCCAATCAACCTAGGAAATCTATTGGTGCTCCATGAGACCTTCCCTGGGGCGGAGCAGGTGGTGACTGAAGTCTTATGGCTGCTCATGGCAAACAGACTTCTAAGTCAGTGGGAACTGTTGGGGGCTACCTGGTGAGTGGGAGGTTCTATCAATCCGTGGCACAAAGTTAAAACACAATTTTATTTCCTTGTTTATAAATACTGTTGTGTTTACAGGCATCATATAGATGTGAGTATTATTCCCAAACTTTCAAACACAGAATACTTAATACTCTATAACAACAACCAATAAAACAAATCCATCTCAGGGTTAAAAGGCCACTCAAAATTGCATAAAAATACATTCAGTTCACAAAGCCAGTCTGTCTTCCCCTCCGTCAGGAGCCTCCTCCAGGTGTACTTACAGTTGACTGAAGTTAATTCACACAACTCAGCTGGAAAACAGTTCCATTTGGTGCATTAAGTGTGGGTGAAGGGTGGAGAGGGGAAATATAAAATGCTAGCGCTGAAGTGGTGATCAGGAGCAGAGGAAACACGACTAGAAGAAAGTCATGAAGCCAAAGCCAGGCTCTGAACCACTGACTGGGAGTTGGCCGCATCCCCCTGCAGAGGAGGGAAAGTTTACTCCCCTCTTAAGGGAAATCATGGCTCTGTCTTAAGGTACCAGCTGGGAGGAGGCCTGAGCTGCCAAGGGCTCAAGGGATGCTAACTAGAAAGGAGTGCATGTTGGAGGTGTATCCTCTCAGAATCCTTTTTCCTGTGCCTGCCTTTTGGTGCCTTCACCTACAATTGCTTCCACCTAGTCTCCCCCAGCTGAGGATAAACTGGGATCTGCTTGAGGTTTCAGGAGAGCAGGGCCGAGAACTGCAGACACTTGCACTCTGGAGACGATCTAGCTGCTCCTACCTGAGTGTCCCTTGTTTAGGATCTGTACTAGGATCCCCAGTTCTGGGCTCAAGAGCACCTCAGTGGCCCTTATGATCTTCATGGTCAAGATTTTCCTGGATCTTCTCTCCTGCTTGGCTGACTCTAGCTAAACAAACTATTTCAGCCTGTGTGGAGGAAACACTTCTGCCTTAGGCCTCAGTCACAGCCCTCAGAAAAGATGGAATGAGCCAGCCCTGCAACAGAGGAGGCATCTAGACCTATAAGCCAGACCTGCTCTCTGAGGGCCGTTAGCTCAGCCAGGGAGCTTTAAAAGTGGGTAGGGGCTGGCTATGGGTGGTGGGCAGGTCGGGAGGGATGAGTTGCTGTTGGGTTTGAAAATCCTACAGGACTCTTGGCTGATTAATGGAAAATCTCTTCCCTCAGGCACCTCAGGAGTGTGGAGGGAGATGAGCGGGAAGGAAGGGGTAGAGTGTGCTTATTTTGGAAGGGCCCAAGCTAGCATCTTGATGACACCTTAAGGGGCCACCCAAGTCAAATTTTATTGGAAGCATTAGGGGAAAATTTAGAGGTGAAGTAACAAAATGTCGTTCTGGCAGATTCCCAATCTGGAAGATAAACAGATGAGTGGGAGCGAGAAGTCCTTTGGGAAACTGGAAGGGTGTAGGAAGAGCAAAAGAGACAGAGCTACATTCGGATAAAACTGGTTTCTGCGTTCTCGTTTCTAATCAAAATGTCAGACCTCAGTCTGAAAGCTCCAGCCTGGCGTGTGTTTTCCCAGGCTTGAAGAGACCCTTACACTGTCATGTCTGCTGAGGTAAGGTCAGAACATGCATTAGTGCAGTGGGCTCCTCCACCATCTCGCCACAGTGGGCATCCAGGCTCTGGGTTGCAAGGCATACCCCAGGGCAACTGTGACCCTTACCCACAGTTCTCAGGGAGACATGGGTACAACTTTCAGCTACTTCTGGCTTGTTGGGAGCCCAGCTGTTTTTCCTCAGCCCTCAGAGACCACTTCATTCCTCTGTAGCTGTGACAATGACAGCTCCTGGGCTATAATGGAGTTGATCTATTTTTTCAATCTAATCAGAACACAAGCAATCAATGGTTGTCCCTGACAGAGTTGACTGCTCCTAGCAGTGTCAATACCCATTAGGAAAGCTGATTAAAATCTAGCTCAGCTGGAGCCAAGGGATGAACTTAATGAAAAAACATTTTTCCAGGTGCAGAAGCCTGGCTTCCTTCCTCCCAGTGCTTGTGATCTCCATCCTGCTCCACATTCACAGAACTCCTATCTTTCACTCACTACAGCATGCAGGTACCTACTTCCCAGGGTTTGGCCCCTTCCTCACATCCAAGCCCTGACTGTAGGAATCCAGCCAGAGCTGGGTACCATTCTATGCTGTGTGGTCATGGGGTCTGAAACACCTCCTGCTTTCAAGGCTTCTCCTGTGAAAGAGCATATTGAACAGCAGCAGAGTGTCAGAGGCAGAGCTCAGCCGCAGCAACCACTGGACCATGAGCTTCACCGCGGAGCACTCTCTTGCTGTTCAAGGCAGAGCTCAAGAGCAGGACCCAGCTGGTGCCAGCAGGCGTGCAGTAAGCCTACTGCTTGGGTTCTGAGAAGCAGCACTGGTCACACCTGGGTGAGATGGCTGAGCAAACCTACTTGCAGCAGTTGGTTTCCTAGTGACACACAGTCTAATGGCTGCCTGCAACACCCTGCTCTGTCCATGCCCTACCAGCTCCAATCTCTACCTCTCCAGGTTGGTAACATTTTTACCTAGCCACGGGGAGGGAAAGCAATCACAACACTATTCAACAGCTCTTAAAGTCAAACTCACTTTCTAACATGGGGGAGAGATCAGCCTTGACATGCTGATCTTAAACAGCTTGAATTTGGGAAGAAAGCAAGACTGATCTTGATAATTTGAAGTTAAGTAACTTTTGAAGCAGAAATCTAAGTGTCAAAAATGTCCTCATCTTTCTGAAAATAAGTAAATCACAGAATTTTAAGCCAAGGGGACTTTAAAGATTATCTTGCCCAAGGTTAAATAATTTGGCCCTGACTCCCTGTGGCTTAACTGTGTGCACCTTATCCTACCCTCAAAGCTGCCTCACTTCCTGGGTCAAGGGACCCTGTATTGTTTGAGGGTATGAACCTACCTTCAAAGAGAACGGTGCCTGAGATGTAGCTATCACTGGACATGGATCTGGACAGGGCTACCTCTGGAACGGCTTGTAAGCACTGGACTAGAGCCTAGTGGTCCTGAGGGAGGACAGCGGGGCCCCTGCAGCACAGGGTGTGAGGCTGCAATGGAAGCTGTGGCTCCCCTGCTGGTGAAGCCAGTCACTAACCGCCCTGCTGGCCTATCCGCCCAATGAGGCTTCTCTTTCAAGGTGCACAACAGTCTTAAAGCTCTCCCCCACACTTCTGTTCACCAAGACCCACCTCCTGACAGGTGGTGGCATGTTGGCTCACCTCCTAACACTGTCAGGGTGTTGACACTGGGAGGGGGCCGCTGTCTCTGCTAGGAAAAGATACAAAGGGGTCAGAAACCAGAGTCCCAGCTAAGGGCGTGGTTTGGAGAGTTCCTTCATCTCTGGTTCAGATACTCCTTTGTAGGACCTACAGACTCTGCTCCTGTACTGCCTGAGTGGAAGCCACCAACAATCCCATAGACCCATCCCTGCATCTAGGGGTCTGAGGCCTGGGGCAGAAGCAGGGCAAGCGGAGGCAGAGTTAGGGTGAGAACATGTCCCAGTGCTGGGTAGACATAGGAGGTCCTAGGAGTAACAACAGCCTAGTCAAGAACTCAGTGTACTGAGTGGGCCCAAGACAGATCTGCTCTTCAGCTTCTCTTGAGGCAACACTCTTAAATGTACACAACCTTTCCCCTAGAGACTGGGATGGAGCTGGAAGTCAGCACCTCCAGGAACTGTCTGGAAAGGCTCAGAAGACCCTGACAGGCAAATAGGCAAACTCCAGCCAGAGACTCTCTGGAATGGCCAGTCATTACTCCCAAAGGCAGCTTTCCTATGGAAAGCTGTCAATTGAATGACGACACTCTCATTCCCACCTTAGTTTCCCGTGAAGACTGGTGTGACAGGGCTGGGTCCTGCATGGCTACCTGCCTGCAGTGGGGCTGCAAGATCACTCACAAGGAAGCCAGCAGGCGAGGCTGGTGGCCACTGGAGAGACCCACAGTATGTAACTAGCCAAGCAATGCAGGAAAAGGAGACAGCACCCACATGGCTGGCTATTAGAAGGCTTATGTCTTCCATGGGGGCTTTCAGTAGATGTGATTTTGAAGAACTCTGGAAGAGACCAAAATCAGTGTTTCTGTCTAATAACATTAGTGGCCCACAAGAAAGTGCTTGGAATGACCTGGGGTCCTTTGTACTCTGATGGGTTCTCAGCCACAAGGTCCAGCACTACAGAGACTGAGAAGCTTGTAAAGAACTTGTCACAAGGGAACCTTCCCAACAATAGATGGCATCTTAACATGGAAGGCCACATACAGCAGCTGGTGTAATGCCAGTTTGTGAGTTTTGAGAACCTGCCCCAAAGGCATAACATTCTACAACACCTTTACCTAGACTATGAATGGAGGAGCCTTAAACTGTCTTCCTAATATTCCATTTTCTTTTTCTAAGAATGAGGCAGCAATCCCCTCTTTCCCAGTATCCAAGCCAAGCTAGAAGAATCAGTTGGCTGACACCTTGTTGATGTCTCCCAGCAAGAAGGGAATACTTCCTAGAGCAGAAGACAGGCCCTTATTACTGTGGTTCAGTACTTCCTAAGACCTGGGCTCAGTGCTTCACAATAACAGAGTAGCCCAACACAGACTCCTTGGAAGAGTGGGTTGAAATGGAAAAGAGAATATTGTATGTGCTGGAAGTATGTCAGAATGGACATGGTTTCCATTCTGTAACTGGGACCCTGAATTATAACTTCTGTTTAAGAGCACACGAAGTCTGCAAGGGCCACTGAAAAGGACAGTGGTGTCCTCATGAAAGAAACTAACAGAGGTAGTGTTAGAATGGTCCACATCAATGGCAATCCCCAAATAACGAGGCATTAAAGGATCTGCACTTTAATGTGAACCAAAGGACAAAATGCCCCCAAAACCACATTATACCTAGCAGCACTAGATCAGATAGGAACTAGTGTTTAACTGTGTGCTGGAATTAATGAGTACTCTGTATAGGCCGAGGCATGATAACCTAAAGGGATGTTTCGTCTAGACTCTAGAGGATTGTAGTCAAGGTGTGAGAGGCACCAAAATCATGACATCTGAGGAGGAATGAGGAGATGAGGGAATTAGAGACCACCATCCACCTGTATCTAACATGCTGTCCTGGCAGGAAGCAGCAGACCCCAGCTTCTGTTAGTAAAAACTGCTTATCAGAGGGGCCCAAGCCTCAAGTAATAATGCATAGCTATCAGAAGCTGACCATAGGTCAGAGCTGTGGCAACAGGGAAGGGCCCCTGCAACACAAGGGTGCTGGGTCACATGATCTGTGGGCCTTGCCACGCTTAAAGAGTCACCTTCTTCAGTCTCTACCCAGCTTTTAAGAAGGGGAATGTCTCTCAGACCCTGAATGTGACTACTAGGAAGTAAGTTACCAGCAACCTCACAGTATAAGCACAGCGTTCCAACTGCCCTCAGTTGTTCTCACGTCTCTCTAGCCTGCTTCCATTCTCTAGTCTAGCTTCCGCCCACTCTCCCTTAGACCTCCTTGCAAATTAGGAGCAGGTGCCTGTGTGGAAAATAAAATAAAGCAAGGCCAACTGGAATATTCAATACCCAGACTTCCCTTTTCTTGAGAGGGTCTTGCTATGTAGCTGGTCTCAAACTCCGGATCCTCCTGCCTCAGCCTAAGTGCTGGGATTATAGGTATGTACTACTACATACTACTTGAAGAGTACAGAAAAAACACTTTGTAAGCAGACAAGTTGGAGATGTGAACAATAGACTGACCCTCAAGCCATCGTCTAGCTTTGCAGGGAGAGGGGTGATGGCACCAAGGCAACAGAGTAATGGTTTTACATAATACCCCAACTGAGGTCAGGAGCTCTGTTTCAGCTTTTATGCCGTCAGGCCTGGAGGAGAAATCATAAAAGGACAGAAAGAAAAGGAGCAAGAGAGTCCAGGGCAATCTAAATCCTACAGAAGGGGAAAAAAAGGTTAAGACTAGTCAGGGATGTTCCTAGGTTATTGATAGAAAAGTAAAAACAAGTCAGTTCCTGAGAGGTGCATAACACAGAGCTTCAGCATGAAGCCAATCATCTTGGACTCTAAGCAAACAGCTCCAGAGGCAGGAAGTCCAAAGAGCAACTCTACATTCTGCCCTTTCTCTTAGCACCCCACATGGGATCCTGGAGTGGCCACCACAAGACTCTCCTATATCAAAGGACAGTGGGTCAGTGTAAAGGCTATGAATCAAAGCCTTACATATCTGGACCGAAACCAATGTGGACAAAGCAGCAAAAGTCGGGGGTCCACAGCTGAGCTTGGTATACCCCACAAGGCTTTCTCCAGATTGCTTGAAATGGTCACAATCATGCTTCAGTACAAACTTGTAAAACTTGGGATAGAGGTGTGGGGGTAACTGGGCATTGAGAGTGCAGAGAAAATGTACAGTGCAGAGGGGGTGACTGACAAGGTTCAGGGGGAGACACCCTTCTTCCAAGACATTCGCTTCTTTTGGCCGGAAGACCATAGCTGGAAACGAAGGGTGGGCAGCAAATGCTCGCCCCTCCTCCCAAGTCTGGCCTCATCTATTTGGACAGTTTGCTGATGACTCTGATGAGGGCACCATTTTCATCTTTCAGCCTCTGATTGTCAGATTTCAGTTCTGTTAACACCTGCAGTGACAGAGGGAAAGGTGTGTTAGAGCCTGGCACAGTGGCTGCCTCTACCCTCCCAAGCCGAGCCAGCAGGTGAGTAGGGCCTCCTGACACCTATGTGTTCTCACTACCCTTTTGCTCAGGGATAAAAACCCCTCCAACCTTCCTATTTACTGGGTCAGAAGTGGAAATTTTTAGGGAAAGCGCCTCTTCATCATTTGAGCCTGCTTTGAATTCCACATAGCCTTTAGTCCTGTTCTGTTGAGCCAGTAGAAATCTGCAGTTGTTCCTTCCCTGGAACTCACCTGAAGCCTAGGGAAACTGGGGAGACTCTGCTAAAGTACGATGGTGAGGACACAGGGAAGTTCAGCAAGGAGTCAGAGAGATGGTGACCTTTAAGAGTTAAACGGCACTGCTTCATACCCATAGAGAACAAAATGCAAGCTGAGGAATAGAACTTGGCCTTTCTGCCACATGCAAGATGACCAAGGTCATCCTGATGCCATCTAAATTCTCACTGGTCATACTATACACATCTATTCTAAACATTAACACCCAGAGAATTTAACAAGCACTTTTGTGGACGGTGTTGTAATTCTGGCAAGCCGAGGCTATGGAAGAAGGGATGGATTAGAGACTCCATCTGTCAGTTCTTCCATCTTGGAACACGACACACATTGTTGATCAACTTAAGGAACACAGGAAAAGCAAGTTCCAGCTTGGACACCCAAGTCTTTATTACATGATCAGGCACTTTGACAGATATTTTGTATATCTGAAAAATCTTAATGAGCTACAGTTCATGTGTGGGCCTTCCTGGCAGCATAGTGGGGTTAGAAGGTAAGTACATTTTCACAACAAAGGCTCCAAAAATCTGTATCCTCATTGTCATTCAGACATGCCTTCTTTCACTGATCAGTCATTCAAACTTCAGGACCCATATAGGTAACAAGGCCTCCAGGAAATAGTGGCCTGTGCTATGTGGAATTCAAAGCAGGCTCAAATGATGAAGGGGCGCTTTCCCTAAATATTTCCACTTCCGACCCAGTAAATAGGAAGATTGGAGGGGTTTTTATCCCTGAGCAAAAGGGTAGTGAGAACAGGAATCACAAGGCCCATGAAGTTCTAGCTCTTGGCATTGCTATTAAACTAGGGAATCTATAATATACCTGAAGGAATATAATCTTTGTCTCCCCAACCTTGCATGGAAGATGCAAGTTACATTAATCATGTGTGTATGTGTGTACATATCCCCACACCCCATATCAGGGAACAAATAGAAAACATCTATGATGTGGGGAGGTTGAAAAGTCTGTCACCCCAGGAACATGTGCTACAGATGCCCTTATCTCTATAAATGAGGGAGCAGAGCCCATCACTAACTAGTCTATGGAAGCTAGCTAGTTAAGTACCAGTGATGAACGTATTCCCATAAATGCCCAAGGCAAAAAGACCATCTCTTCATTAAAGGTGGGAACAGAAAACAAACACCAAAGTAGTTGTATCCTAGAAACAAATTCAGGAGTGGTCACTATGAATGATCCACAGTGTTTTAGACTAGCAGTTATCAACCTGTAGGTTGAGACCCATTTGGGGGTCAAAGAACCCTTTTACAGGGTTTGTCTAAGACCATTGGAAAACACAGATATTTACATTATGATTAATAATAGTAGCAAAATTACAATTACAAAATAGCAATGAAAATTTTACTGGTGGGGATCACTACAATATGAGGGAATGAATTAAAGGGTCACAACATTAGGAAGGGTGAGAACCACTGCTTTAGACAAACCACTTCTCTGTATTTTTGTTTGTAGCTATAAAAGAATAGTAATTGCCCTGCTCCCTCAGATGGATCTCAGAGGCTGATAGGAATAATAGAAATAGAAATGCTAGTGTCTGTGTCGGGGTTTGCAATACTGGGAATCCCTGCCACCACTCAGTTTCCCCATGGAGCTGGGTGAACAGGCAAATATACTTTACCAATAAGACT
Source organism: Pachyuromys duprasi (assembly GCA_028658305.1). Lineage (NCBI taxonomy): Eukaryota > Metazoa > Chordata > Mammalia > Rodentia > Muridae > Pachyuromys > Pachyuromys duprasi. The sequence continues at coordinate 5,055,550 of CM053757.1, read as the reverse complement.
GTAATCTAGAGCAAAGTTTGTCTTTGACCTTGTCCTTCCTCCAGTAGTTCTGGCTAGCCTCTTTCAAGCTTATCAGAATGGAGTGCTCAGAAACTCCTTCAGTATGTTCTGCCCAGGCCGGCATCCTCCATCTCTTCTAAACGTTCTACCTGGAGGCTTGCTTCCCTGGCTGGGGCTTTTTAACTTAAAAAAAACAAACAAACAAACAAAAAAACCGTTTCTTTTATTTGTTGGGTGTTTTGCCTGCTTCTGTGTTTGTGCCTGGTATCTGTGGAGGCCAGAAGAGGGCATTAGATTCTCTTTCATAGGAGTTACATATGTTTGGTTGTAAGACTGTGTGGGTGCTGAGAATCGAACTTGGATCCTCTGGAAGAACACCCAGTGCTTTTAACCACAAAGGTACCTTTCTAGCCCTTGAAAACCCTAATTCTTAGCAGGATTCCAGGGACATGATGAAACTGTATCTATGGCAGTGGATTGTGCTCCCTGCTCATCATGTTAGAAATGAGCTGTTTTTAAAATGGAGGTACAATTTGTTGAGTGTGGTGATTTTTTTTCCACATTAAGAACTCAACCTTTTTGGGGGTGGGACAGGGGAAGAGAAACAAGACAATTCCACCGCTGCAATATCTAATATCTTAACAGAATGTTAAAAAGTACCAGTGTTGTGCAGAGACCAAGAAAGGGGCACAAAGACTCCATGTTCAAAGAGAGGGAAGTGAGCAGTGCTGTCTGATATTAGGGTTAAAAGAGCACGTGCTGAAGAACTATGTACGAACGAGGTTTTATAGAGCACACCTTAACTCTAGACTCCAGTGTCTCCATTTCTGAATTTCTAGCCTACCAGTTTGATGTTCAGACGCTTCAGACAAAATCAAGTACATATTTTCTTATGGCCTAGGATGACACTGTGTTAAAGAACGCAACAGGGGTCCTGAAGCTTCAGGGTGTGGCAGGGCAAGGCAAGCTATGGGTGGGAGGACCTCACACTAAGCCTTACCTGAGCTGCCTGAAGTCTTCCCTTTCTCCGCAGGTGGAGCTGGCTGGTGCTAAATGCTGGGATAAGGCTTGCAGGCATGATTCAAAAGGGGTGAGAGCTGGGCACAATCTTTTGACCACACTGCCAGTTTGGCTCAGTTATCCCATCTTTCCTAAGGTAAAAGCCAGTCAACCCACACAGTGTTTGCTGTAGCCACTTCATTCCATGAGTGTGGCCTAGCTGGTGATGCATACTGATAATGCGGAACGCCAAGTTTTGATGCTTCCAATAAATCTTAATTTCTGGACACTGACTCCATAGAAATTTTATTTGTCAAATATAATTCTTTTGATTTCTTTTCTTTCTTTCTTTCTTTTTTTTTTTTTTTTGACTATTGGCATGGCCCATGGGCCATAGTTTGCTTTCCCTTGTTGTAGGTCATATGTCAGGCAATGACATTACAGTGACACAATCTTTTGGTAGGGAAATGCTTTCTGGAAACTGATTTTTTTTTGGTAGATCATGCTGGCTTCAAACTCATGGAGATCTGCCTGCTTATCAAGCTCTGGGATTAAAGGCATGAGCCACCACACCTGGCTGAAACTAGCCTTTTAAGTCAGAAGAGAGAAAAAGTAGAATTTTATCTGTCATTCTTCTGCTGCAACACTGTCCTGCGCTATAGCTGCTTAACAGATTGCCCCACATTGTGTAGACTGTCTGCTTAACAACGGTTAAGACTGCACAAAATATGCAGATGGTTATCTCACAATGGTGCAGAGTGCAGATTCTGGAACACAGTGTTTGAATTTTTGTTCAACCATTTATTCTCCAAGGGACCTTGGGCTTGTTTCTCACTCTGTAACCTGTTTTTTTGTTTTTAATGAGAAAAACATAAATCACAATGATAGGCTTTAATAAATGCCAAGATCCTAAGATCTAATTTTGCCAAAATATCCTACACTGTCTTTAAATAGGGAGATCAAAAATAACAAGGACATCTTTGGGGGTCTCTACTTTGCCTTAAGTCAAAATTTCCCAGAGTGCGCATGTATGCTGGCTGCTCACTGTCTGGCCATAGCAGCACATCCTTTCCATATTCTTTCTGCCTATGATAGCATCTGTAACAGGATATTAGCTCAGCCCTTATGCTAGTCTGGGTGCTTCAGTACTAGTGGGAATTAGTTACCAGCTACGGACCCTAAAGGCAAACACGAATAGGCAGAAAAAAAGGATAGGCCCCAGTCAAGACTAATTAGATTGTTGCTAAAAATCAAAAACTCATTTAGGGCAGTGGTAACCCCGTCATACTATCTTGGGATGGGAAAACAATCTGTGTGTGAGCATGTCTTTCAGATCCACAGCCAAAGGAAGGTTCTAGTTTGCAAACACTTTTTAAGGGGTGGTTTTCTGTTGAAAGTAAATCCTGCTCTCTGCTCCACTGCTTGCCATCTCCTTTGTAAGGCAGACCCATTAGGAAGGGCTCATTTATATTGCCTGGGTTCTGCCTCAAGGCCCCAACACTCTAGGCAGGAGACTTGTGAGAAGAATGAGACAAATGTTTCTGGAAGAGGAAGATGAAAGCAAAGACTTACAGAAGGAGGTAAAGAATGCTTCCCCAATGGTGGGACTGAGAGTGTATTTGCTGGTAGCAGAAGTGGGGTCAGGGAGGCTTGGTCTGTAGGCCTAGGAATTTCCATCCAGCAGTGCTGTCACTTGGGATTAAGTTCCATCTGGTATTCAAAGGACTGTGATTCTCAAACATGGTACCATGGTCACACACCAGTAGAGAGCTTTGCCCAGGGCTCACTCAGTCCAAACAATATGGTAGCAGCTCCCAGGTGGGTCTAACATGCAAGCACAGTTGAGAATCCTTGCCCTTGGCTACTCCAGGCCCTCACTGGTACATTTGGGTTGCTGTTGGCTGAGAAAGCTCTCTCTCAGCTTGGCAAAGACCCCCATCAATGAAATAAATCTGTGTATATGTATTCACACAGGTAAATACACACAGTTGTATACCTATATGCAGCTCAGTAAGCAAATCTATATTCAGTCTCCAGGGGTAGAGAAGGCAATATGGCAGCTTTAACAGTGACACTGTGCTTGCCCACACAAGTCTCCCCACTGCCACCCTTGAACTAAATTCTTATGCCCCATTATATGGCCTGAGTCCTGGTTCCATCTTCAGATAACCATGTTTTACAGATACCTGGACATGGACATGGAGACTCTGATGGAAGGGATGGGTACTGGGCCTCTGGGACCAACAAAGAGAGTAAACCTGCCTGGAGTAGTAGAGGAGGGAATTGAGGTGGAGAGGAAGGGCAATAGCTAGAGTTCCTGGGTGTCCGAGGACTCGATGGACTTCGAGAGTCTGGCCACCACTCGGGTCAGGGCCCTGTTCTCAGCCTGCAGTTGTTCGTTCATCTGCTTCAAGGTTTGAATCTGTTTTAGCTGGTGAAGGTTCTGCAGAGAGTGAGACATGAAGGAGACAGACAAGACAGAGACAAGAAAGAGCAGAAGAGAAGTAGGACAAAGAAACTATGTGACTCTTTGTTTTTTGTTTTTAGTTTGCATGCAAAAAAGAAAATGGGAAAGGCGGCAGTAAATGAGAGCAAGCTGTAGAGGGAGGAGGAAGCAGAATACACCAGAGAGGGAAGGGCTATGTCTATGGTGCCTGGATGAGCCCTCAGCATGCTGCAGTTGGCCATAAAAGCATCAGAAACCATGTATGGCCCACATATGGCATGGGGTCTTCTGACAAGCTCACATGCAGAGCCACAGCCTTGGGGCCTCTCCTTCATTGTCACTGGGGACTGGGCTGAGGATTTTGGAGGGGCCAGTGTTCCTAAATCCAAACATCATCCTTCTCTTTCCCTTTATCTTATCCTCATACTTGACCCCTACCTCTATTTGTTTTCTTTCTAGATTTTTCTCTTATATTTATTACTTAATTAAAAAATATAAGAGGAGTATTTTCTTTCAGCACTTTCTACATATAGCATGTATTAAGAAGGCTGATATGGCACCTACTAGCTCTTTGGGCAGACCAGTAGCCTGTTTTGCAGGAAGTCTAATTAACCTTCCCGGTTCTCCTTAATAGCACACAGAGCTTGTTCAGGTCCTGCAATTGCTAAGTGGCCTCTGACCTGCTTTACATGATTATATGTATGTTCACAGCTAACTGTGTGCTCTCTGCCCTAGTTCATGTCAAGGCTGGAAGCTGCTTAAATGTGTTCAAACAGACTCTGGAAATTATGAATGCACAAAGGCAGGGAAATCATAAATGCCAGGTGATGATGGGACGGGCTGGATTGCTGTGGCAATCTACCCACCTGTGCGTGAGTGCTGCACATGAACAACTAGCACAGACGGTCTTCCCAATACCTGAGACTTGAAGACTTCAGTAAAGTGATTATAACACAGGCCTGCTAGCTCTGCTGTGTGACTTCCTAAGGGATCCTCTGCACTGCTCTTGAAACTGAGACTCTTTTGGAAGAGGGAAATGATTTTGTTAGGTAAATAGGGTTTGGGTTTTAACAATGAGAACTCTCTTACACCATCCAATGAGAAAAGATTAGTGGGGCAATGGTTTGGGAATGAACCAGCCAGAAAATGAAAGTAGCATGAGAAAAAAACAGTGAAAAGGAAAAACAAGCAGAGACAAACTGCTGAATAGTTCTTTGCCCAAAGAGGAAGAATACAAATTGCTGAATAGTTCTTTGCTTGAAGAGGAAGAATGACTACCCTGGAAAAGGCAGGGCTGCCAAGCAGTTCCATGCAGCTACAGGAGAGTAAGCCGGACCACCCTCTGCTGACCATTAGCATCCTGACCATAAAGGGGACAGGTGAGGGAGATCATGACAGCACATAGTGGAGCTTAAAGACATGACCAAATTTGAGAAACATAGAAGACCTCTGGCATTGGCATCTGACCACAGATTTCAATATACTCACTGTCATTATATGAAATGGTCTTTGCCTCCCAGGGATATTACAGCAAAGAGCTATGAAATATGTGAACACAGGCAGCTCTAGGTGGGAGAATCTGGACACTCAGTATGATGGCAAGAGGTAGGAAACAATCTGGTGGAATGTTGGAATGTTCTGTAGGAAACAGTCATGACAACAAGCATGGCGAAGAGATGACAAGAAGGAGAGCAGAGCACAGGGGCAAGTTGGCTAGTGGTACTTCCAGAGTAAGCAAAATAGAATCCCAGAAGCAACTTACAGGGGAATGGCTGCTGGGCCCTTTTCATGCAAGGGCTTAGGAAAGAGAGGGAAGGGTCTAGCAAGGAAGCTGAAGCTTCATGGAGGGTAAAGCAGAAAAAGTATCAGATTGGATTTGGACATCTGAAGACAAGTGCAGAGCCAGCTCAGCTCACACTGACATGCACACCTGTCAGATCTGTCAAATAATTCTATTCCAATCTGGTAGAGTGGAGTTTCTCCTGGGGAGAATTCCTACTTACCTTTTCAGGTTGAGACTACAACCATCTCCCAACCACAGAGCCCTATATACGCCTAAGGAGAGCCCATCTTTGTGTTTGGTTGGTGTCAGGAAAATAGGCAGTGATGTCACTTTTAGATTTGAGTGTCTACTGAGGTTACAAGCATTCACAGGAAGTCACCCCTACAATTAGCAGCTTGTTGATGGCTCCAAGAAACTGAACTCCTGCATAACCCGACTATGCACAAATACAGAGCAACTGGTCCCAAGGCCTAATAGATCCCACATCTGGTAAGAATTCCTGGACTTGATGGATGTATTATTCATTGACAATTTCATAAAAATATTTTAGTCACTAATCCTTAGAAAAGTTCATTAGTATAAATGATAGCTAAATGAAGACCTTGAGAGCTAAATAATAATTTTCTTCAACTCCTTTAGAGCCAGTCACAGCAATTTCATAATATATTCATGAATATGAAGACTGTACAGACAGAAATCTAACACTGGTGTTAAGGTCTGATGCTCCTCCCCCTTAGTCCTGTAGAGGGAGCTAGACAAGTTGCAATCTGGAATATTATGCTAGGACCGAGCAAATAATGTTTACTGTTACTCAGGCAGTACAGTCTGCTCGTGTTTCTTCTCCACTTGGCTTTGTAAGTGTCAGTAGAAAATAATGGGGACTGAGTGAAAAGGTGTATTTTTAACAAAGTCTCAAAACAGTTTGCTGACTGGTTTGGAGGCCAGTTATGGTCTGGCTTTATTTGATAATTTATATTTTTCTTTCTGTGTGTGTGGGTGTTTTGTCAGCATGTATGTCTGTGCACTGCATGTGTGCAGTAGCAGAGGGGCCAAAAGTGGGCATTGGAGCCTCTGGGATTAGAGTTACAGACACTTCTATGTCACCAGGTGGGTGTTGGGAATTGAACCCAGGTCCTCTGGAAGAGCAGCTAGTGCTCTTAACCTCTGAACCACCTCTCCAGACTCTTAAATTTATTTTGTTGGCAAGTGACTTTTGATTGTAAAGAATAAACACTCTCATGTGCTGTAGTCTCCTGAAATGCTGAAGAAATGAATTCATGGCCTATAGGAAACCACAGCTAAACAGGACAAGAACACAGAAAGAAACATACAAACTTGTGTTAACCCAATGGATTGAGAACAACTCAGAATATGGAAGAGCTTCTGTACTTGCCAGTTTAGAATGGGAATAGAAAGAAGAAAGAGCTCCAAGTACCCCCCCCCCCCCAGCCACTTTTAAGTCTTTGTATGGGCCTATGTGAATGGTATAAAGGGTACATAGCTTGGATATGGGCTTCAGAGCACTCATGGTGTGTGTGTGTGTGTGTGTGTGTGTGTGTATGTGTAAGCTTTGGCCTGATTTACATGCTTCAGATTAGCACTTAGGTCCTTTCTGTCAACTCCCTGCATCCTTCCTTTCCCTTTTTTTGAGACTGGGTTTCATGTATCCTATGTTATCCTAGAACTTGCTATGCAGTAAGTTCAGAGTGAAGATGACTCTGAACTGAATCCTGGGGTTACAGGTATACACCACCATGCCTGGTTTATGGAGTCCTGAAGATCAAACCCAGGGCTAATGGCATGTTAAGTAAGGACTCTATCTACTAAGCTACATTCTTAGCCCTTTTTTAATATTATTATTATTCTTTGTGGCTGCTTATTTACTTATTGTTTTTCTGAACCAGGGTCTTTATATAGACCAGGCTGGCCTTGAATGCAGAGAGACTGCCTCTGCTTTCCAAGTGCTGGATGACATATATATGCCACCATGCCCAGACATAGGCCTTTAATTTTTTTTTTTCGAGACAGGGTTTCTCTGTGTAGCCTTGGCTGTCCTGGACTTGCTTTGTAGACTAGGATGGCCTCAAACTCACAGGGATTGGCCTACCTCTTCCTCCCTGATTTCTGGGATTACAGGTGTGTACCGGATTTTAAATATTTTAATATATATTTGTAAAAATTTAGTTAAGCATTAACTTAATTTATGTGTATTTTTCTGCCTGTATATCTCTCTGTGACACAACGCATGTGCCTGGTCCCACAGAAGTCATCAGATACCCTGGAACTGGAGCTGCAGATGGTTATAAAAGGTTGCTGGAAACTGAACCCAGGTCTTAAGCAAGAGCAACAAGTGCTCTTAACCATGGAGTAATCTCTCTAGACACCCTTGCCCAGGCCATTTCCTACCAAGCATTATGGACAGCATAATAATAGGTAGGGGTTTCAGATGGGAAGTCCTCTGGCATATAGAACTGTATGCATTCATTCATGAAGAACTGTTTGGCAACAATAGCATACTATGCTAAGAGGAAGAAAAATACTTCTATAAGTGAGGTGGGTTTGGAAAATCTAGAAGATGGAAAAATTCAAAGGTGTTTGTGAAGGTAGTATGCTGTCTTCTTAGGACAATCAAATATATTTCTACTTCCTGCTACTTTTAAGTTAACTGGAGAGATTTAAATATTTAAAGGATAGGTGGTTATTGCTTCAAATTCCATATGACAATTGCTAGCCACAGCAGTGGTTTGGTGACTAGGAAATGAGGGGCAGGACTTGGCATTTCCCCTCTACTTTACAACTAGAAGGGGTAACCAGATTGTGAGGACAGGGTCTAGTAAAACCATGACCTTTGGCCTGATCATACCCTGAAAACTTTTTTGTGTGTGTGGTGGGTATGCATAAATAACATTTTTTAGGGCATTAAAACAACAACTATCTCTTAGGAAGCAATCCACTTGCACACCAGAGATGCCTACTCACATCAGGACATTTGGTATTTGTCTGACACTGTCCCAGGGTTTCTGCCTCCTAGCTTTAGAAAGCTACATCTGACTTGGCAATATATCCACTAAAATATTCTTTAAGAAAGGAAAAAGCTGAGCAAATATTAGCAAATATAGCTGACCATGGCTATTAGCACAATGCACCACAGGGATGAGCTACTCCAGTGTCTTAGGTGGGTGGCCACCCTAAGTCTCCCCTCGTATAGCAATGGACTGGCACTCAAAACTGGCAGGAGTCCATTCAAGTAGCTACGAGAAGTGATGGTCACTGTCGGTCATCCTCAAAAAGAGGAAGTCCTCAAGTGTGTCATGTGGAAGCATGAGTTTGCTCTAGTGGGTACAGGCCAAGAACTGAGATGGCCTTGGACAGGAAAATAAAATTTCATATTGCTGTAGAATGACTCAGCTTGTCTTCCTCCTGCAAGAGCTGCATATGGGGAGATAGGTCTATGGCCATGCCCAGGCTTCATGGAGCTCTCCTCCTGGGGACTCTGCAGAGCAGGGAGAATTTGTCCTAGCCCTTTCACCCAACCTTCCAGGGAGAAGCTACTGCTTTGAAGTTCAACTTGGGATATTGCCTCCAGTCTGCCACAAGTCTCCCCATAAACTAATTAGTTGATCCTAGAAGGCCATAGCAGATGCAACATGAACTGAGAGAGCCTAAAAGATGGCTGAGGGGGAGGTGTTCACTTTCTCTAAAGCAGCATCTCTTCTTGAGGGGGCTCAGCTAGCAGTGACGAGTGGGCAAGCCTGGGCTCAAGTATCTAGTTTAGGCAGGCATTCAGAGAACAGACACACATGGAGACAAAGAATCCCTTCATACCTTCATCTCTTCTTCCATTTCTGACATTTTCCGCTCCAATGCTCGTCTCTCCTGTTTAGAAACAATGAGCTCATTGAAGAGATAATGGGCTAGGAAGCAATCACAAAGGCGCCTCCCACAATGCCGTACCATCGGCAGCTCCACGGTCTAAGAGTCTATCTAGACCAGGGCAAACCTTTGTCCATGTGTGCACGATCTGCCCTGCCACCATGGGATGGAAAGACCTCACTGCTGAGAGGCCTATTACCTAAGTCTTCTATAAGAAAATTAGAAGATACAGGGCGGCGACCTGCTAACATTCTTTACAAGCAAAATTTTTCAAATGACTGCAAGTCACTAGAACCCTTGCTGTCTAGACACAAAAGCCCATCACCTCAGCAACACTCCACCTCAGTTCCCAGGGAGAAGATGGCCAGCTTCCCCTCTCCTGCATTTCTCTCCTTGCTAGTAACTCTTAATTTAGCCTGAACTCAATGAAGAGCCTTTAATTAGATGAGATACCAAGGAGGATTGCTTACAGGCCAAGGGAATGAAATAGAAATTTTGGCTTTTCCATAGACAATAAGGAAGATGGGAACATACTGTATCCTTAATGTCAAATCAGGGTGAGGGTTCGTCACTATATTTAAATCAGTTTCCCCAATTTAAGAGTATCAAATCCCAGATAAACACCTGAGTCTGGGTCAGGAGTCTGACCAGAATGCTCTCTGCCAGAGGGCTGATGAAAAGCCAAGACTGCTCAGTCTTAAATTATGAGACCTAAATCAACAGCAAAGGGTCTTGATGAAAAACTTCCTTTTAAAAATATTTGTAGGAGTATATATGTTCCCATGTGTGCATTCATGTATGCATGCATGTATACCATGGCATGTATATGGAGGGCAGAGTTGTCTTCTTCCTCCATGGGTTTGATTGAAACCAAGCTGTCAGGCTTGTATATAGCAAGCACCTTTACTGTTGAGGCACCTCGCAGGCTATCTTTCTTCTTCTAAGACTACGTTTTGCTATGTAGTTGTGGATGGCCCAGAACTCACCATGTAGTGCAGGCTGGCTTTGAATTTGTGATAATCCTCCTGCCTCTGCCTCTCAATGTGGGGATTACAGGTATGTGTCAACATGACCAGCTGTAAGCTTCCTTTCTGTCTAAGGTCATGTAAAAGGCAGAAAGCCCTTAGACCTGTGTGCATGTATAAATAACCAAGTATCTTACAGCTATGTGTGTATGTGCAGTTCTGAAGGCAGAAGAATGCATGAGACAATATCCCAAGGCTCCTTCTCACCCTAAAACTGGCATGTTCAAAATAACCAACGTTATGAGGAAGCCAAAGGACTGGCCATCAAATTACTGTCCAGAGGCAGACTATATATATATATATAATTAAGCTGGGAATGGAATGTGGCAGAGCTCCTGCCTTCTTAAGATGAACTTTTTCCATTGGCATGAACAACAAAGTTAGAGAAGGTCAGAAGAAGACCTTGCAGCAGGTGGCCAAGGGAGATGAGCGTACCCGTTTCTCCATCTCCAGCACTGAGGACCGGTCAGAGGTCTTCTCTTGTTTCTGCTGTGCAAACAGAAGGAAAACACCTGTTATTTAGTCTGTTTCACATGAAGTATCAGTCAGCTTTGCTCTGGTTTGCCACCAGATATCCAGAAAGAGATGGCAGGGCTCTGGGCTTCTCCTTTAGCAAGGGTCTCAAGCAAATTGACTGTGAGATCACTGACACTTGCCTTGAACAGTATGTAGGAGGGCTCCTGGGGAGAGGAAGGCAGGAACAGTCCCTGAGGCCCACCATGAGTGGATGTAACTTATAGCACACTCACCACCTTCCTTCTCCCTTTAGACTCCAAACTCCTTACACTGGCTCGCCCCTGCCCCACCTTTAGATCAGCAGCTCTTCTTTAAAGGCTGGGAACCCCTTAACTTTAATGCTTGAGCCTTGTGGCACTCTTGTAAGCAATCTTCTCCTGTCACTTCTGTTCTGAAGCACTAAGGCCATTTTCCTTCTAGTGTGGTGGTCTTCACACGAGGCAGGCAGTCTTCTTAGCTAGTTTCTGCTTTCTTAACAGAGCAGTTCTACTTTTATCTGTTTTCCTTTTAAATTTGTTAACAGGATTTTATTTAAATAAAGGAGCTACAATATATATATTTAGATCAGTATATATGTAGATTAAATTGAACTGACTTTCAATCCTTTCAGTTTCAATCCTTCAGAGGAATAAAAAGATTTGGCCACTAAGCCTACGAAGAGTAACTTTGGTGAAGGTCTTGCCTTAAATGGAAGAATATAGGAACCTGTAAGTCTCCTTTGGTCTTTGTATTATAGGACTGGATGGAATTTTGTACATTCAGTAGACACTTAATGAATAAAGGATGACTATTTTGTCTTGCCCAGCATAATGCCCAGACATCTGCAATAAATGGGGACATCAGGCTGGTCCTGCAGAAGACTCCCTCCCCCTTTTCCTCCTTTTCTTTCTTCCTCTATTACTGAATAGCTAAAACTAACAATAAAACTTGGAATTCTGGCTCTCATCCTAGACTTTTACCTTCTGTTCTGAAGGTCATGGCTGTCTGCCTTTATACTGCATCTACTGAGAAGCAGAAAGGAAAGGGGAAAATGTATTAGCAGATCTCAGAGTTTCTTACATCTTCCTTTGTCTCTTTCCTAAGCTTGACAAACTGGAAGATTCCACGATTCACAAAGTTCAGAATACAAAGAACTAGTTTTTTGTTTTGCTTCTATAGTTTTAAATTAAACTCCCTTGACATTTTATGCAAAATGCTGCATGTGTCCATGTGGGAACTGTCACCAAGCAAATACATGAGGCTGACAGGCCCGCCCTCCCTCAGCAATCCTAGCAAACATCTCCATTTTTGGTAAACAGACACTTGGTTTGCAGCACCATCCTTTCTTTCTGAGCTTGCATTTGGTAAAGTTAAGTGTACCTCAGCAGACCTAGCAGAGTAGTTGCTGGCGGGTAGTGCTACCCCAGTGGCTGGGAAAGGCTGATTCTGTTCTGATGCTCTGTGGAGGTCACTCCGTGTAGTTTGTTAGGCTGCCACAGACACTGCAAGGTTGGTGGAAAGCATGAACTCTTAAGAGCTCCACGGGCTAGCATCAGCAGCTCCTGCCAGGAGTGGGCCAAAGTGCTCTTCATGGGGCTGCTCCTTTATGTCCTGCAAAGGGTCAAACTTCTGGGAGCAGCTTAAGGGCTGCATTTAGTACTAGCTGCTGTCCATCTGGAAGCTATTCAGAACAAGACATACTGCCTAGTTCAGCAACGAGAAGGGAAAGTAACCATAAAGCTTATTTAGTTCATTCCCCACCTGATGGCAGGGTCATAACTGTGTCATGGACTTTTCTTTAGATTCAGAGACCTCTGCTTGTTTGTTAAACCTAGTATGTGTTAGCTCAGAAAGTCCAGTAAGAGTTATGTTTGGTTTCTGTCACCCGCTTTGCTCCCTTGTGTATTCCATGTCAGAGAGGCTACAATAAGATGCTAAGAGGGTCCTCAGCCCCTCCTGGACTATATGTAGGGACTACATGAGCCTATAATTTCATTTTTGCTTTTAGATTATATCATATTACCAGATTAAGTAACTACCTCTGGTTTTCATTTTATATCCTCGTAAAGAGCCCTTTTTAACTCAGTTCCGCTTTTGAAATACTTAGTCCCCAGGCATTCTGGGAGGGCAATAACTCAATAGGCTTCCTGTTAACTCTGCAATAACCCGAGACAGGCTGTTGTAGCTTTCAGCTGCAGGGTTTGTTTCATGGCAATGAGATCATTGCCCCCGGCAGCCTCTCAAGCTTTGTGTAATTAAATCAGGCCTGGCAGTAAGAGGGAGTGGCTTATCCACTCATTCTGTTAGTATTTCCTCACTGCCAGATGCAGGGGGCATTTTGCTCCAGGGTGGAGTCCTCCTAGAACCTAATGTTGAACTACTTCATTCCCTGATGTAAGCAAACCACTTAGTGATTCTTGGGCTCCTTTTGGGACTCTTTATACTTGGTTATAGTGTTCTGCTTATTTCTCTCCAGGAATCAAAGTGCAGAGGAACTGAACTGCAGCATGAGCAGGATGGGAGGAACCCTCCAGCACTGACCCTGTACTGACCCGGCTTATATTCTGTAGTGAGAAGTTGTATTAACACTAGTTACTACCATTCAGACCCTCAGTTAGTTGTTCACTGCGCTTTACTATTAGTTTTCACAATTACTTAGTTAAACAGCCACTGAACCTTAAACCTTAAAAGGAGACTATAAAACTTCCATTTGATCAGCTTAGGGAACGTGCCACTCGGACTCATGCCAACCTGTTCCCTAGATTCCTTGTACGGGCCCCACTTCCCCCGCCCTGTTCTTCCTTTTCTTACCTGGGCCATCTTCTCAAGCTTGGATTTTATATCAGCAAGCTCTAGTTGGGCCTCCTGAAGTTTTGTCTTCAGTTTTTGGTTTTCGGTCAGGGCACTCTCGTAGAGCTGTGAGGGGAACAGAACCAGGTCACTGGGTGGTCTTGCAGTAGCAGAACACATACGTTATGCTCCAAACGACCATGATCAACTGGGTAGAGAGGAAGAAGGTAGTTTATGGAGAGCCACTGTTCTCTGGCTGCAGGACCTCAGGTGCTGGACACAAGGAAGGGTGAGGCTCTAGTATCAGTGAGGCTAAACTCTGGGAGCAAAACCAGTCACCCATTTCCCCCACATGGTCTCTGCATTGCTTAAAGTGTAGCCTCTAGACAAAACAGAATTATTGTTTCTGGAACCAGTGTGTTGTTTTTCTGTTTTTGTTTTTTTTTCAAATTCTGCTTAACAAAAACATCAACCTAGAAAAATGTCCTTAACCAATGTTTTGGTTCCTCCCCCTCAATCCCTGTATCTTAAACACCTGAAAGGGAATGTTTTCAAAATCCAAAGAGCAAGAACCAGGAGAAATGGATAATAACGAATTTTTAAAACCTAACACCAAAATATTTGATACAAAAAGCACGTTGTTTCTTAAAAATAAGTCTAACCAATAATTCTCATGGGCTCAGACATACAGCATTACACTTTTTACTTTTCCTAAAAACAAACTTCTTATTTTCCCCTATACTTCTAAATATTTGATCTAGGCATAAAAAACAATATACAAATGTCTTTAGTAGAGAGATGAAGCAAACAAAGAAGTTACTTATGTATCTTTTGAATTCCTTATCAAGAATTTTGCTCTTTTTTTTTTCTTGTAGAAAAAACTGAGAAGTTTATATATCATAAGCCACAGACAGGAGGCCTGGCTGGAAAGCCTACTTTTTTATAGTCCTTGTTGCTGTCCTCTTCTACCCTGCTGCTCAGGCTGGCTAGACGAGCCTCCCTGGCCTCCCGACGGGCTCTTGCTGAGGCACGGTCACTGTAAGAATCGCTGCTTGCTGGGTTACTGCCTCCTGACTCCAACCTATAAAATAAATGTTGAAGATAAAAAAGTTGGTTTGAGAACACAGTGTATGTGTGATGCAGCCTGAGGCTAGTCTGTGCCTTTTCTAAGACGTATTTGGCCAGAATCTTACCTATCTTGAATCTCTTAGTGAGCATGCCCAGGTCTCCTGGCCACACCACTGGAGTGAGTGTGCATATGAGCTAGCATGCAGCTTGGGGAGAGAGGCTATCACTTGCCAAGAATGGAGCTCACTTGAAATATTGGTAGCTTGGACCCATGTGCTGCTTTAAATCTTAGAGCTTTCAAATTAGTCTGGAGTTGAACAGCTTCCCTGGAGAGTGTCTTTAACAGTCAAAGTTTCTTGGGTCTGAAGGGCTCTCGGAAAATGATTACAATGAACTGTCAATGAATCAGAAACACATGGGCTTGGAAAGGCAGCCAGTGGGTAGAGAAAGGAAGAATAGCAACTGCAGCAAGACACTTGGGCTTCTGGGTGCACAGCAGGGTTGCTGGAGTCAAACGCACCCAAGCAGCCTGTTTTCTCCCCTGTATTCCGTATTAAGACTTTAGCTGTAGTTAAGAGTTCTGCATCTGGCAAGGGAGCTTCCAGAGCTGTGTCTCAGGGACGGGTCTCTTTGCTAATTCCCAGCTCTGTGTCCTACTGTCACTGGAATCCTTCACACCAGCTCATGTTTTCCTGAACTGTGCTCTTTGCTCACTATTGGGTAGCACATATCAAAGTGTATGCAAACCAGCCCTCCAGCGCACTGTCCCCTGCACTGACTTGGTTTGTACCATCACCGCTGTGAGACCCGTCTGGTTTCTGGGGTGGCCGCTGGTAGAGCTGAAGAAGCCATAAAAGGTAGAGGAGCAGTGGCGGCAAGGCAGTGAAGCAGTAGAATGGTAGCTGCAAGGGAAGGTGGGGCCCTTTTTTTCGTAGAGATGCCAGAACCTGTGCTCTTCTTAGCATCCTCACTCCCTATCATGGAAATCTTTGTACTGATGACTTTTCTGACTACAAAAGCAATACATTATGTAATACCAAAGTATCCACCCCATAATCTTGACCAAGAAATAACTGCTTTTAACAGTAGATTTCATATACTTCTATAATGTCAAATACAAGTGTTAAAATATATATTAAAAGCCATATACATATTAAAGCCATCTAAGACCTACATTCACTTCACCTCCCTACATTCATGATTCTGTGAGCATCTTACCATATAAATAAAAATGTATTTCCTCCTTAAAAATGACTATACAGTTCATTCCATGGTTATCTGGTAATTTAACCAAATTCCAGGTGGTAGACACTGCTTCAAATTTGTTAGCTATTAATATGTCTATTAACAATACTAAAGTGTGCAGTCTAATTTGTAACTCTTGGTAAAGTTAGCCAGTTACTTTTATTTTATTTTGGTGGTTATTGTTTTCTGTTTGAGACAAGGCCTCATATAGCCCAGCATGGCCTCAAACTTGCTATGTAGCTAATGTTCTTGAACTCCTGATCCTCCTGCCTCTACTTCTTGAGTGCTGGAATTACTGGTGTGTGCTACTTGCCACCACTGGCTCAACTGTCTAATTACTTTCTTAGAAAAAAAATTTAGGAATGTAAATCCTTGATCCTATGTGATCAAGGTCTACATTTTGACCACTTATTTATGTATGGCTATGGTGCCTTCCAAAGAGATTTAACCCTTTCCATCATCCTGGTTTGCTTTCTACAGCTATGATAAACACCATGACCAAAATCAACTTGGGGAAGAAAGGGGTTAATTTTAGCTTACAGGTTATAGTCTATCTCCCAAGGAAGTTACAGCAGGAACTTAAGGCAGGAGCTTCAAGCAGAATCTGACCAGGAAACAATATGTAGTGGCTGCTTCCAGGCTCATGTCCTGCTACTTTTATTTACACAGCCCAGGCCTACCTGCCTTGGGATGGCAACATACACAGGCCAATCTGATGAGGACAGTTCTTCAGTTGAGAGGTAACTCTTCTCAGGTATATCAAGTTGACAACCAGGATTTACATCACACCAACTTTAAAGGAAAATGCTACTCTTATTGTCCTGTTTTAGTATTTTAAGTTGTGAGGGAGGCTCAGTGTGTTTGGTTATTCAGTGCTGCTGTGTCTGGATGGCCAGTCACACTTTGTTTAGTGAAGTAAGCAGCTTCCTTTTGTCACAGCGTGGACGATGCTCTTACACACAGGGCTTAGGGCTTTTACAACTGTCTAATAACATCTCATATTTTAAAAAAAAACTCGCTTCACTTTTTGTCTGTTTATGGCAACTCTTTTTTATTCTCTTAAAAGCATCAACAGTCTCCTTTTTTTCCTTTATTTTAAAGGTAACAGGGCCTCATATTGCCTAAGTTGGCGTAGGATTTCCTATGTAGTCCGGGTTGACCTTGAACTCCTGATTCTACTGCTTCAGTCTTCCAAATGCTGGAATTAGAAGTATGAGTCATCATGCCCAGCTATTTACAGTTATTTTTTTAATAACAACAATGTAAAATTACATAATGAAACTTGATACTTTACAATCTTTAGAGTACTGTTTGGGAAGGCGTTTCCTATATACAGAAAATAAAATACTGTCTTGAACTATTTTTGTAGGAAAGGCCTTTCTCTTTTAAAATGTGACTATTTGAAATATATTTTTGTTGGTTTTTAAGTATGGAGTGAAGAATGTAGTTTTTCAAAACAAGCAAAAATCCAAACCAAACCAAAACTAAAACAAAACAGTCTGTTTTCTCAATTAATAAATCTGTATCTACTCCTGAGATGAAAATTCACATTATAGACACAACTTATGAAGGTGCTGTGGTATGGACTGTGTTCTGTCAATTGCTTTGCTTGCTATTATTTTTATACGTTTACTTATTTGTGTGCACACATGCGTGCGGGTCCCGGGGTCCCGCTCAGTGGCTGGTGCGCTGGCAACACCTCCTTCAGTCGAGCCATCTCGCCTCTGTCCTTACTTCGATTTCAGCAAAATCACTACAATTTTATGATACATTCTGATGTCTCTAGAGAAGCGTTCTTCAGTGTGGCCACTGTAACATACCTGAGTTCTCCAAAGATGAGCTACAGCAAAATACTACTTTGTGCTTTGGAAAGTCATTTATACTACTTGATAGGTAAATCATTCATGCTTGGCTTGTACTTGGAGAGAGGGCAGGCATAGGAAGCATACATATAAGTCTTAGTATATATTAGCAAGGTTGTGAGACCAATCCCCTCGTGACAGCCTAGAGCCACATCTGCTCCATATCCCATTCTCTCTTCATCTCTCCATCACAGGGTTAGTGGAGAGAGACGCAAACATTCAGTCCAAAGTTGCTATCACCTTTATTTTCTTATTTAGGAGGATAGATACTTTGTGCCTAAGATACTATGTGAAACATAATAGAGGATCCTTATTTATTTATTTTAATAATTGCAGAACAGGCATTTAGTTCATGTGATTCATAAGCACCATTTAAATATAAGATATAAAGTGACAATATCTCATCTGTCTCAATTCAGGGGTTCGCTTGTCAATAACCCTGTCTTCTGAACTATCAGATTACATTAACTGTCCACTCTGTGCACCCACAATACCTGACTGACAGTCTAGACGGCACTTTCTGCATTCTTCTGGAAAGATCTGTTGCTCCAGAAGATTGTAAACTAATGGCAGGCAGGGGTAATGCCTCACTCATGTTACTTCCTAGTACCCAGCACAGGGCCTGGTACTGATGCTTCAGGACAATTTATCAGTTGGAAGTAAACAAGGTGGACTGGAAAGAAGAGAATCTGGATACGGAAGGTAAGCTGAATGCTGCTGTATGATACTGGGCAAGAGGTAAGTCTGATTTATTGTGGTGACCGAAGAAAGAAAAAGGAAGGATACAAAGATCACTACTAAACTGTTATATGAAACTAAATTTAACTAGACGTACAATCACTCACAAGAAGTAAGCATGCATATAAAAGAGAATTCTTACCTAGAAAGTCTTTCATGCTAGAGAAAGGAGACAAAAACAAAAAAAGAAAAAGAAAATAGCATTAGCAAGAGACTAATTTATATTTCCATTCATAAATGTACTTTTCAAATAAGACGGCTCAACGTAACAGTAGAGATAGGAGTTGCTAATTGAAGTGGCGGCACAGAAGGCCACTTAGCTCTAACCCATACTTCTCTGTGTTCCATAGCTCACTGGATCTGGGGCTTTGGAGAGAGCATCTTTCAAAACTGGCAGGCCCCCAAATATAACGCGATCAAATGTTCCCCTCTCTACCAACTAGACAACCAAGCCTATGCTGCAGGAGTGACTGTCATTGGCTTTCATGTGACACTGAGCCATTCAACGTGAAATATTCATCCTAGTATCCTCCAGTTTCCCAACTGCCCAAGCATTCCCTGAGAAAGCAGTGCAATTTATAAACACAAAAACTCAGGTCAGTTCCTGGCTTCCTCCCAGATCCACTGAGTAAAGGTGAAAGAACGTGGGAGCTGCGGGGCAGGGCACAGCCCTCCTCGTCCCTAGATGCTGCCAAAGACGTAAAAAGAAGATAGAAGGTACTTTGAGATTTTAGAAGAACACACTTCATAATGCAAACTAAAAGCTTAGTCCTTGTTTAAAAAAGAAAAGCAACAACAGTGACTATGTCTTTATCTTCTATTTCTAAAACATTATAAATGATATTTGCCCTTCTATTCTTTCATTAAAAAAAAGAACTTAAGCAAAAAGGATTTAACTATATAAATTTATTTACTTCTTCTGAGATATTAAGAGTTACAAAACTTCAAGCTCAGTGTGTTGGTACACACCTGTAATTCCAGCACTCGAGGAGGCAAAAGCAGGTGGATCTCTTTGAGTTTGAGGCCAGTTTGGTTTACAAAGAAGAGTTCCAGGATAGCCAGTGCTACACAGAAAAACTCTGTCTTCAAAAACCAAAGCCAAACCAAACCCAAAACCAAACCCCAAAGAAACAAACAAAACCAAAAGAGTACCAAAACCTCAAAGGACAGATGACAAGACAGTGAGGAGGAGCGGTGTACAGAAATCTGCAAGAGGAGGGACCCTTAGCTGGGAGTAACACTCCATGCCCTGCTTGTTACATCCCTGGAAGCCACTATTTCGTCTGCCCAGACATAGAACAGCCTAATCCATCACAGCCTGGAGTTTTACTAGGACCTGTATGGTCACAGCACACCTCAGAGATGGCTTTCTATGCAATCTCTCTTCAAGTCAAGGGTTGTCCTTAAATGGTCACAAGTGTTTGTCAAATGAGCACAAACTAATTCTGTGGGTTCTTTTTCTGTGTTCATAGAGTAGAGGTTTCTTGTTTTTGTTAATAAGTTCCCCACAATTTAATTTTTTATCTCTGATTAAGTGCCATGGGACTAATACATTTGAATTATTTTCATTGATTCATTCGTGTACATGCGTGTGTGCATGTGTGCCGCAGCACAGGTGTGGTCACAGGTGAGGTTTCAGGAGAGAGTTCTCTTCTTTCATTTGGGTCCCAGGGACTGAGCTTAGACCAGGCTTGACAGCAAGTATCACAGAATGATCTTTCCCTGGACATAAATTTTAAACATGGAGACAGATCCCATTTGAGGTAGGAGGGGATCATTTAGAAAAAAACTGTGGTATATCTAAATGACCCACATATACTTGTGATGTTCTTTGAGAATTCTAAAATTTAGAAATCTGGAGTTACAATTTTAACATTTATATGTCTGTTTTGTTGTTCTGTTTTCTTTTTGTTTGTTTTGTTTTTGTTTTGACAGAGTCTAGGATCAAACTCAGAGACCTGCCTGTCTCTGCCTGTTGAGTGCTGGGATTACAGGTATGAATGGCAGCTAGCTATATATTTATGAGGGTTTCAACAAGTCATACCTGTCTGTGTTCCATATGATTGCCAACATCACCATTTTCTAAAGTTTTCTCCTTCAGCATTAAAAACAAGAACAATACCAACAAGACCAGGGCCCAGCATGTAAAGGCACTTGCCACCAAATCTGGCCACCTCAGTTCGCGTCTACATTGTAGGAGGAGAGAATCAACTTTCAAAAGTTGTTCTCTGACCTCCTCGTGAATGCTGTGCATGTGGATACACACACACACACTAAGCGTTATTTAAATTTCACCACCTCTCAATAATCACTATTATTCTCTATGTAGCAGTGTCCTAAGAGCAGAGTGTGGCAGCACAGGTCTGTAGTCACAGCTTTTGGGGAGGCTCAGGGCAGGAAGAGCACACGAAAAAGCCTATGTGGGCTACAGAGTAAGGTCAAGGCCAACCTGGGCATCTTAGTGAGGTCTTGTGTCAAAATAAAGAATAGAAAAAAGTTAGGGTATACAGCTCAGTGGAGCACTTGTTTAGCGTGTGCAAGACCCTAGCCTCAATTCCCAGGATAGGGTGGGAGGTGAGAGAAAAGAATTCAACTGAGAGGTTAGGGTGTTGGCTATGTCCATTCACTAGCTTTATGGTCAATGTTACAGCATGCAGGTGAGTTAAAACCCACCTGCCCAGGAAAATGTTAATTGTGACTTGTCAAACAGTTGTGAATAACTGAGACTGAACGTCATCTGGCCAGTGTGAAGAAACTGTTTTGTACTTAAAGCCTATGGTATGCAGAGCCATGGAGGAGAGGCCCAGAGAAAAAGGCCTAGCTGGTAGCATGACAAGCCAGGACAACCCTGTGAACATACTTGATGAGCTTGTCTGGAGCATGAGTGGGAAAACGTGTGAATGTGTGCTTTGGAGGCAAGCAGTGAGTGCTTCCTAGGCGACTGTTAGAAGCTTCTAGATGAGTTTTGAGAAGATGAATATATGTAGAGAAATACATATGTACACATGCCCATTGTTTCAATGACAAGGTATTGCTACAGTGAATGCTTTAAAGTCTTAAAAGTCCTTACTTGAAATTCACACACTCTCTTGTTCCCAGTTAACGTCTTGGTGATGACAGGGCCAGAACTAGAGCTGACTGCATTGTTCATGTTTCTAAGGGAGATGTCCTTGGCTGGCTCTGAGTTTTAATTTCTACTCTTTTACCCATGAATCTTGGGCAAGTAGCCACTATCCACTGGCAAAAATTACATGTGATAATTGGGAGGAAATATATTTTTTAAAATGTTGGTCCCAGGTGTGCCTGGTGGTGCATGCTTATAATCCCAGCACTCAGGGAAGCAGAGGCAGGTGGATCGCTCTGAGTTCAAGGTCAGCCTCTTCGACAAAGTAGCTAATGCTATATAGAGAAACCTTGTCTCAACAAAACAAAACAAACAAAAATTTGGTCTTTTCCCTCTTTCCTTCTTTTGCGTCTTCAGCTATAAGGACACTGTGCTGATGTTGTGTAGTAAAATCAACTTAGTACTTCTGAGCCAGGAAATTCAACTCACATGCAAAAACAATGCTTTGCTTTCTCTCACACTCCTGAGCAGAAGAGCCTTTAAACAACAGCATGCCAATGGGAGCCACACTCTGCAGCCTCTCCAGAGACAGGCTTACATTCTTGCTTAGGTATAAAGAATTGCTTGTGTAAAACTGAAGAGACTGGCTTGGGGCTTTTGTTTGCTTCATTCTATTGAAACATAAGCATTTCTACAGAGTGTGTACAGACAGTCAGGAGTCTGATTAACTTTCTGACAATTAAGTCATGTTAGTATAACTGACTTCAGTTTCCTAAAATATGGTTCCTCAATTGGAAATGTTTTTTCCCCCACCTCCAGTTCCCTGTTTGAAAATATCCTGCTGTGGGGTTAGCTTTAATGAGACCTTCAGCTTTGATTTCTACTGTGTGGACTCTGGCACCCATCTTTACATGATTAAAAAGCTTCTTGCTTCATTATAACAGGAAAATTAGAATTTTTACTATGTATCAATCTTGGGAACTACATATAATAGAGTGTGCTAATCATTTCTATTGATTTACTGCTATAAGAATAGCACACAATTAACTTCCTTTTCACTTACAATGTTCTAGAATCAAAATATGTTCCATCATCACACCCAAGGAAAGTTCTTAGATAGTTATTTGACTACACAGTATAGTTGTGTATACTGTACATTCCACAAAAGACGCTGATGTAAGCTACAATTAAAAATGGAAAACCACAAAGAATAGGTTAGTGCTCTCAAGCAACAGTCAGAGAAAGCCCACATGGTACCTAGATGTGAATGGGCAGACTCCACAGACGAGAGCATGTGAAGAAAGGCAATGCTGATGTGGTCAGACTTGTGATGGTCACACAGTTCTTGCCCCTGCACTCTTCCTATAGATGATTCTTACAGACATCCACCTAAGAAGCTGATGAATGAACACTCCTGCTTGCTTGAACCCTCAAAGCTAATAACAGGCATGTTAAGATTTTCCATTAGCAATTCCTTTCTGGTGCCATTTTGCAGAATATATAAGGGAGGAGTGATCCAACAGACAAGGTAGTAGCTGGTCTGCTTAGACCCAACAGGGTGGAAAGAGCATTCTGAGTTAACTCTTGACTGTTCCCAGAACATCTCCTTTTACTTGACTTTGGAGCAATGTGGAATTTTTGGGATTCTGACTGTTGTATTCAAAGACCAGCTCTAGCAATGTCCTAGAATACCCAATCCAAGCAATTATAGGAGGATATATAAATTTCCTAAATCTCAGAAATCAGTGAGATTTGGGTGCAGTAGAGGTAAAATAGTTATCTAAATATAAACATTATTTCTAAAAGAAGGAAAACAGACTTCTAAAGGAGACAGTATTTTTCTTTTTTTTTTTAGAGTTATTTATTTATTTATTGAATACACATGAGTGCTTTATCTGCACATATGCCAGAAGGAGGCATCAGATCATATTATAGATGGTTGTGAGCCACCATGTGCTTTCTGGGAATTGAACTCAGGACCTCTGGAAGAACAGCCAGCTCTTATCTGCTGAGCTATCTCTTCAGCCTAGGATGGCATTTTCTTTCTTAAAGAAAAGGCTTCCTTTAAGTTTATATCCTAAGGAGGGCATGCTTATAAATTGCAAGGCAAGACACGTGAAACATATAAGGCTTAATGTTTGTCTAATTCCTGATAAATCAGCTTAGGTTTCTGAATAATGCGTCCTAACTAATTTTCACTAATGAACACCTCTAGAAAATACTGATTTGTTTTGCTTCTTGATAGCTTACATAATTGGAGAGTTGATGAAAACAAAACAAAACAAAAACACTAGTTAGACCCAGGCAGAAAAAGCTTTGGGTATCTTGGATAAGGTGCAGAGTGGCTGATTGATATAGGAGCCTTAAAGTCAACTTTTCCTCTTCATTCTGTTGTCAAACTAAGCACATTTCAACTGTTAGGCTGACATGGCTTCTCATTGTAGAAAGCTGCCTGCAAACCCTACAGGGAGACTATGAAGTGAATCTAGAGAGAAGTAAAGTGGCAGTG
This sequence comes from Pachyuromys duprasi, assembly GCA_028658305.1. NCBI lineage: Eukaryota > Metazoa > Chordata > Mammalia > Rodentia > Muridae > Pachyuromys > Pachyuromys duprasi. The sequence goes on along the minus strand of CM053757.1, from coordinate 5,031,653 downwards.
TGCCGAAATGGTCTCAGGAGAGCAGTGAGCAAGGAAGTGCCATCAGAGGCACACAGCACACACCAGGAAAATGAACATGGAAGGATCCCACAGAAAATGGCAGGAGATAGGAGAAGTTCTAGGACAGGTTAGAGACCCAACTGAATCTCCGCTCTTCTGGAGACTGGGATTGTGGACCACCTATTTCTAGGCATGGCCTGGTTCTCTTACTTCTGGCCTCTGTAGTTTTTCTTTTAAAAGCACAACAGTTTCATTTAGTCCACTCTAGAGTCTAGATATCTTATCTTTATAAAATAACATTACATATTTCAAAAAAGGTTTGAATCTTCACCCAATTTGCAGGTTAACCCAAATATATTGCACCATATGTTTTAATCAGGAGGTCTTTGAAAGAAACATTTTTAAATGTTTTTGTTAAAGATCATTTTCACTCAAGACAAATGAAAAATGGCCATTGAGATGGTTCTCTGGTGTGTTTGAACTAGATAAAAACTGTTGAGTAAAGGGATTATTTTCACAGCTTTAATGGCTCAGGTGGAATGAGTAGGTACTGGGAATGGTACCCTGGAGCAGAAGAGACATAAAGCTATTGATAAACCAACAAGAATCCAGTGAGCTGAGCGGAAAAGAATGATGAGCTAGATAAAATATGGTTTGAGAAATGTCCTAAAATAAGAAGCAGGCCCCTTCCTTTCATGCCTCTTGAAATACTTGATAGCAGCCCATGCTCAGGGTTGCTTTTAATAAGAGCAGAGTGAAGACTGCCATTAACTCAGATGGCAATCCTAGAGAGGGACAGGAACCAGGATGGTTTTGATTTCTGAAATGAGTAGGACCTCCAAAACACCAGAGGCTGGATTAGAAAATCCCCACAAAAGCTTTTAACTTGAAAGTTATCAGGATTCAGAAAGGCACATAATTGAAACCAAACTCTTTCTACCAAGTTTAAAATAAAGTCATGGCTCTGGAAAGCTGGGCCCAAGGGAAAGGAACAGACCAAATCACACGTTTACTGCCAAGGTTGAAACTGCTTTAACTCATGTTCCTTTGGAGTCAGGGTCTGACCCCACAATGATGGGAAAAAAATCTATTTACATTTCCAAAAGAAGGACCAAGCAGAAGGAACATTTTATATCATGTTCTGTATTCTAGCTGAGCCAGGGGAAACAAGTTGAGCTATTCTGGGATGCCCCACAGAGAACTACCCTTTCATTTCAGAGTTCTCAGACTGAAGGCTGATGAGAAACAAGCCAAGAGAAGTGAGGCTGCAAAGACAGAATTTAAGACTAAATTACAGAGCCCCTGAAAATCTAATCATAACAACACACACAGTTAACAAACTATTCTGGTTTTCCCAATATGTCTAGGAAAGACTAAAGTGTCCTAGCCGGTACCTTAAGGAATGCCCTTCATAACTCAAATGGATAGGATTTCAAGGACAATATACTGGTCTGTGGTGTTAGACTAGATCTTTACAAGTCTGTATCTTCAGTAAAATAGTTAAGATCTTACACAAGTTTAAAATAGACAAATGGAAAAAGAACAAGATTTGTGTAAAGATGTGATCATGGGAAAGACAATGAGAGGGCTTTATGTGCATAAAAAACATTATTTTATTATCAAAGTTTCAACTGTATTAGTTTTCTATTACCATCTAAACAAACAACCATAACACTTGGGATCTGAAAACGCGCATTATCTTAGTTTTGTAGGTCACAGGGCCAGCGCCGCTCTAGTGGCTTCTTTGTTCTCTGCCTTTGAGCTCATTAGTCAGGAGACCCCAAGATCCCGCAGCTTATGCTGCAGGTCCCTGTGGCTTTCCTGCATTCAGCTAGTGGCCACTTGGGGCTTGTGGGAGTTTCTACATCTCTTTTCACTCGAAAGCCCCTTCCTCCCTCAATCCAGCAATGGCATATGGGTCCTTTCCACCTTTCATACTTTTTGCCCCTTTGTGTCTTCAGGCTCATGTGATTAGGTCAGGCAGGCCCACTTGGGCAGGGTGGGGGGGGATATGCCTCTCATAAGGTCAGTTGTGCATACAATGGTTATATAATCATGGGAAACCTGTATTTTCAAAAATACAGGGTCTAGAGATTAGGCCAGGATATAATCTGAGAGCTATTTCCAAGTTTCCTCCTTTAACAACAAAATATGGTCCAGTTAATAACATCCTGGAAGAAATATGGCCTCTCAGCTGCAGTGAGTAACCACATATATTCAGCATTCAAACAATCTGCCTTATGCTAGAAAAAGTTCTCATCCATGTGTGTGTGAGAGACAGTAGATTTCTAAGAAAAAAATCAGCAACTATTAAATCACATATACAACTTCATAATAAATTCCTTGATTTACCTTTTCCAACTATTAATATCTATGAAAATATTGTTGAGAAAGTCACACTCACCACATTCACTGTTTATATTATAGCTATTTCTTTTTCTGTTTTACTTATTATTGTATATAGGTGTGCATGATGTACTTATATGGGGATAGAGGACAACTTTGTGGCATCAATTTTTTGTTGTTAGAAACTTATGATTATTAAATAAATCCATGATCATAAATAAGCAAAAATGAGAGAGATCACCTTTGGATTTGACTTACGTTTTAAAAATTGTTATTTTACTTTTTGATTCTTTGTGAATTTAATATCATGTACCCCAATCCGACTCATCTCCCTGTCCCTTCCTACCTGCCCTCTGCCCTTGCAACCACCCTACCACCTCATAAAAGAAAAAAAATCTCACTGTGGAAACTGTGGTGTGTCACAGGGTGTTGTCACAGGGTATGTATATCCTTTGTCCACACTTCTTTGCTTGCAAATGCTGTTCACTGCAATGAGTCATTGGTCTGTTTGGAGGCCTCTGGCTTCTGCTATACTATCAATACTGGATCCTCACCAGGATTCTTCTTGGATATCCTGTTGTTGCCCTGAGTCATGTAGAATCCTGCAGCTTTGGCTCTGTAGGAGCAGCCCCTTCACATACTCCAGCAGTTCACAGATAGGGTAGATGTTGGAGTGGGTAGCATAAATTCTACGTAACATGGATCCCAAGAATCCAGATTTGGCTTGTCTGGCTTGCCACTGCTTAACTCAGTGAGCCATTTCTCAGACCCTATATTATAAATACTTATGGAAAATGTCATACGCTAGATAATGACTCCTTATTGGTTTTTCATTTGTTTCCTTAGTGTGGAGGAAGAAATGTGAATATATCTACCAAGTAGTATTACCCTGCATATTCTACTACATCATAGACATTTTAAAATATAAATAACTGGGGTTGGCAAGATGACTAAGTGGGTAAAGGTCCAAGGCAGATGACGTGAATGTGATTCTCCAGAACCCACGCCGTGGAAGGAGAGAACTGATTGCTGTAAGTTGTTCTCTGACCTCTGTACCCACGCTGTAGCATGTATGAACACCATCCCCCAGTAAATATAACAAGTAAAAATACGTCTGTAACATGATAGAAATACTCATCTTCTGGTACATTTATTAAGCTCCCAAAATGTTATTGGGATTTTATAGCTTACAGTTTCTGCAGTTCCCAAAGAATGTCTGGATTATTTTGGAGTTACAAAAAACACAGAAAAACACTGTCTTAAAACAAACAATCACCCAAACCAAAACCAAACCAAACCAAAAACCAAAATGTATTTACCTTAGAAGTAATTATATGAATATACAAGGTACTTCATAAAATATCTGAGGCAAATCATTTTTTAAAGATAATTCTAAGGTCCTTAGAATGTATATATGCCCATACATGCTCTCTACCTATCCATCAATGCACTGTCTCCCAGTGCCACAGGCTTTATTCTACCTATGGCCTGGATACACTGGTGTACACAGCTACCTAAATATATATTACAATCATTCAAAAACTGGGCAGTAAGGCCTAACTGCCCCTCCAAAAGCAGTTTGTTAATGTTACACATAGTAATTAAAATGTAGACCCCAGCAGAAGAATCAGTGTAGCTAATGGGAGGCAGGGCAAGAGTCCTCCAGGTAAGAAGGCCCTAAGCAATTCATGCTCCACTATGTCCAAATGAAATGGGGATAACGGTGCTCAGTGCGTGAGTGAGGCAGGAAGTGTGAGTGCTTGGTACTGCACTGGCACAGCTAGTGCTGTGTAATGACAGCTACTCAAAGCGCTATTTTCCCCTACGTTCCCATGCTGCCTCTCTTGTCCTTCTTTGGTCCTTTGATTTTCCCTCTGCTTGATGACTACTACAGAGGTTAAGATTAAATAAATTCCTTAGCACTCAAGTGAAGCATGTGTATGTGTGTGTGCATCCAGCCTACTTCCTATGTATCCCTTCTAACCTATAGCCATTTAAGCTCATTGTTTTGTTTTGTATATGTTATTCTTCTTCAAGGTAATATGGAGATGGTTTAAGATTTACTTTCATTTACTTTACAATTTAACTTCAATCTAAAATATTTACCTTTTCACACAAGCTTTAAAAAGAGCTATATTTTGATGGCATCATATAACCAAAGAAGCTTGTTGGATCAGGGGCTGTGAAGATACCCCAGTTTCAGATAACCGACACCCAATGCATAAAAAGGTCAAGTTCAGACTTAAAAAAAAAAAAAGACTGATGAAGTCTGACTCCAATCATTTCCCGTTGGCCTTCTAGGTACAACTAATGGTCAGCTCATCCAAACATGAGACTGAGGGAAAAACCAAGCCAAGCTAATGTAAATGGTCTGGGAACTTCTTCAAACTGTAAAAACACTATCCTTGGCTGCACAACTATTATGTTTTGAAAATAAACTAGGATTCAACTGAACACTCACAGCCAGTTGACTCCCTTAGTTTCTGGATCCTTTGAGAACAAAAGCTTATTGCTGTAACAGAAAGCTCACTCTAACACTCCAGGCAAAGAAAGAAGAGACAGAACCTGCCATTTTACTGCGTGAGTTGGAACTACAAATACTACAAAACTGTCACCTCTGCTGTTGGATGTCACTTTTGCTTTACACTTAGTTCTTTCTTTATGGGACCATTAGTCCTTTAGACTTTTCATGGCTTTAGTCATTACTATCAATCTCTTCAGTCTGAAATTTATTACGTCGAACTCTAGATCAAGTATAGGTTTAATACCTTTTACCTGCAATCTGCAGGATCAAAAGTATCTCAGATGCTCTCTCCAGATTTTGGGGCAATTGCATAAAAATGTTGGAGATAGACCCCCAAACAAGAAGTTCATTTGTTTGTTTCTGATGTACTTTAGACATGTAGCACTCAGATGCTTTTTGCTATTTTTAGCACACCTCCATTTTTACTGTGACGTGAAGTCAGAAGGGGGATTCTCTCCTTGTGGCATCATGTTGGCCCTCAAAGTTTTCAATTCCGGGGACGTTCAAATTGTGGCTTGGGTATGTTAGACCTTAACTTTTTCTGAATGTCACTATCTATACATTCCATAGTCTTATTCGATCAACTGTAACATAAAGCCACTTTCCTACTCACATGTTTCTTCCTCTCACATTTGCCAGTTCAATGTGTTTGCTTTTTTCTTTGTCACATTCTTGTGTCCTTCCCTGCTCCTATACTATCAGCCCTCAAGTTTTGCCAGCTCATTATCTAAACAACAGAATGCTTCCCTGTGCTCCCTGGAGAATGTTTCAGATCTGCCATGTCTTACATGAAACCTTGCCATCAGGTGAACAGTGACTTGAACGTTACCTGCTCCCCCAGCATTCAGCTTCCAATGCTTATTTCTCCAATATGCAATTTGGCCCACAACTCTACTTGAAATCGTCAATTCTTTGTTAAGAGGATAACTCCCTAAATCCTCAGGGTGAAAGACTAAGAGCCAGTAGGCATGATCCTTTCTTATATCTTTCTATTTTTATTTTTATTAATTACAGTTTATTCACTTTGTATCCCCCTGTAGCTCCCTCCCTCCTCCCCTCCCAATCCTACCTTCCCTCCCCCTTCTCCACCCATGTCCCTCCCCAAGTCCACTGATAGGGGAGGTCCTCCTCTCCTTCTTTCTGATCCTAGTCTATCAGGTCTTGTCAGGAGTGGCTGCATTGTCTTCCTCTGTGGCCTGGTAAGGCTGCTCCCCACTCATGGGGAGGTGATCAAAGAGCAGGCCAATCCGTTCTTTCCAGCCACACTGAACAGCAGCTCTGAAAACAATGCCATATTTTCTCACACTTTTCTCCTCTGTAACATGGGTCTTCTTTGTCATCTAGCTTCTTTTCTGCAAACATGAGGCAAACATTTTATTTTGCCATTCTATTCTGCAAACATTTTCTACTTGATTCAACAAATACTCTGAAGCTATGTTCTTATTAGAAAATTCATCTCTCTGTGATATGAACTTTGTTTTTCTCTCTCCAATTAGGGAATATGCCATTCATTTTTATGAATTCCAGCATCCAAAACAGGGGTTACAACATAGCAGATACTCATAAAATGTTAACTGTGAGAGGATTAATAGCAGAAAAGGTTGTTTGGCATGTGGCACAGTCTACAATCCAGTTACTTGGAAACTTGAGGCAGGAGGATTGCCTATGAATTGAAGACTAGCCCACAGTGAGACCAAACATCAAAACAAAGGAGATGACTTGCTACCTACTTACCACGGGAGCACGGGAAGTAGAGTGGAAAGAGAGGGACACAGCTTGCAGCAAAGAGGCTAATGTCTTCAAAACTTCCATATTTCTGACATACACCCTGGCTTCAGAAGCTGCCTGATCAAGGCTCTATGTAGGAGATAGATTAACTAAGCCAGTATGCATCTACTTAGAACTTGAGTAATGGCTTCCAAAGGGAATCTGCTTTCACTCCTACAGACTTGCACTGCCCAGGAGGATTCCTTGGTCTGAAGAGTCACAGTTTATTGACTTTTCTTGAGTGGAATAAACAAACAAGAAATAGTGGCTTTAATAAGACAGAAAAAAATGGCTAAATATTACACTCTAATTACCCAGAAAAATGTTTCTCATAATGAATTATATATATAATGATAATGAATTATAAGTGGAGTTCAACGAAGAAAAACAAAAAGGATTCCAGACTGGTAATGCCCCAGATGTAGAATCCTAGGTAAAGAGCATAAAATAAAACACTCTAGAAGTATGTGGTGTTTGCCAGAGGTACACAAACCATCTCCCAAGGCTGATCAATAACTAAGGTTAAAAAGGAAGTGGTGGAATGCCCTTGTCTTGAAAATCAGAAATCCTAAATAAGTTCTCATGAAAGCTGTAATCTTTTATCATTTAATTTATCTAATGTAATAATTAGGGTGATTCTAAAGTAAAGCAAACAGATTAACTGTTCCCTTGGTGTACATTAGTAGTTGGTATGAAAATAGTTACAGAAAATCTTTTCAATTGAGATGTTAGAGCTGAAGCAATCCAGACTAAATGCTTGTGATCTTGGGTTATAAATACAGGTCAAATCCTGTATTATAAATGAGCAATTCAATCAACAATTGCTCAATTAAAAGATTCCTAGGATTCAGATATTTAGATGTTGATCCACTTCATGATGTAGTCAGCACAGTTATCATCACATAAGCACTTTGGATATCTATTAGCACATAGATATCAAAAAACATGCTGTATTTCTTATCTCTCACTCTCTGTCTCTGTCAGTCTGTCTCTCTCTCTCACACACACTTCTTTTCTTGAGGTTTGATCTTGTTATGTAGCTCAGGGAGACTGGCTTTAGTCTTGTGATTGTTCTGCCTCAGCCTCCTGAGAGCTGTTCTCAGTTGTGTCATATTATATTAAAGGGGCATATTTTAACTAGCAAATAATATTTTGATACTAACTATATGTGGTTCAGAATGTTTAATTTTTTTTCTTTTTAAAGTTTGGTAGCATTGGATTTTAATGTAGTTCCTTGCACATTCTAGGCTCTGACTAAGATTCCTCAGCCCTGGGTTGTCTTTTTTTTTAACTCCTTATTTTGAGACAGGGTCTCACTAGTTTACCCAGGCAGTCCTTGAATTTGCTGGTCCTCCTGAGCAGCTGGGACCACAAGTAGGCCTGGCTTAGAATTTTAATGCTGAAAAACTGCTCTGAAAAGAAGCCATTCTGATGCCTACATGAATCATGTATCTTATGATCCAGCTGCTTCGAGGTAAGAGGTATCATCATGCTTTCCCAGAGTAACAAATCAGATGACAGATCACTAGCTCATAGAGAATGTTAGACCTGAAGCATCCAGACCAAATACTTCACATACAATTTTAGATAAAAGATATGCTAAACTATGAGAAATGGGTGTGGATGCCAAAGAACCCATTCACAAAGTTACTTCATTAATTCACAGAAGACTCAAACAGCAGTGCTACCAACATATCCAAACCATTCTCAGCGAGAACTGGAGGGGTGTAGGAGGATGAGGAGGACAGATGGACACTTTTACTAATGAAGAGAAAGACTGATGGTTTGGTCATTCGTTTCGGAGGAAACAATGTTTTACTATGTAGTCAAGGCAGCCCGTGAACTCAATTATGTAGCCAAGGCTAGTCTCAAATTTGTGATTTTAAATTTTTTGTCTTAGCCTCTTGACAGCTAGGTTTATAGGCATATGCCACCACCACTCCAAGAAAGGGCTATTTTTTATTTTGTGTGTAAGAATGTTTTGCCTGTATGTATGTATATCATATACATGCCTGATACTCACAGAGGTCAGTGGGTTGCCTGGGATTGGAGTTATGGATGATTGTGCGTCACCATGTGGTTGCTGGAAATCAATCCCTGCTCCTATATAAAAATAAGTGCTCTTAATAATGGCACCATCATTATTAAGCATTTAATAGGGGTATTTAAAAATCGTGTTTAACAGTATATAGTTTATGTTCAGAGAATAAAAAATATTATTTAAAAATATGAGTGGGCAAAAGTAAACATGAATCTTGACTATTGAGGAAATGTACTTTCTTCTGCATATGAGTGTTACTTCACTGGGGAGAAAGCCACACAATATCCAGGCAGGCAGTAGTGTTTTTATTTTTGTTTTGTTTTTACATTTATTTATGTATGTTTGTATGTATACACATGTATTTGAGCAAAAGTGAGAGGAAAATTTGTGGGAGTTGGTCCTCTTCTTCCATCTTTTCCTGGGGATCAAACTCGGTCATCAGGCTTAGTGTGAAGTGTCTTAACCTACTAAGCCATCTTGTTGGTCTGGATTAGATTTTTATATTATTAAAAACTTCACAAGATTACTAAATACAGAAATCTGACATCACACAATTCAAAAAGCCTCAGATACTGCTAAGAGTTCAAAAAGTAAAGGTATGTGATAAAATAGTTTGTCATTGCACTCATTAAAAATCATCCTACCTTTGTTTTCACAACTTAAAAATAATACCTGTTCAGCTAGTTTTAATTTATGGAGCTTCTTGAACATTTGCTGAAGAAGAAAATGTTCAAAATATTCTGTAAATAGCCATTATTTAAAAATTCTCTTAGGACATTTTCCTTATATGGAAGCATTCCATAATTAGCTCCTTTAACACCACTAAAATAATAATAAAATTTTAAGTACTTGGTTCAAAAATTCAGTCCTGTTTTGAAGAATGTTGGATCAATCAGGGTCTTTTCAATGATGCAATCTCCACTTGAAAAAAATATACTGGGGGTGGGGGACTTGAAGATAGAGCAAGTGGCCAATGTCTGTATGCAAAAGTCTAGTCATTTTCTTTAAGAGAAACCCAAGGCCTACAAGGTCTTGGGATCTGTGACGTTTTTTGCTCCAGAGGGCATGACTGGAATTTAAGAACCAGTCACAAGAGATTCCATTATGGCCTGTCAGCTGCCTCCCTTGGTCTACAGGCAGTAGCATTCCTCTTCCCTGCAATTTCAGTTTCCCATGTCCCCACCATGGGCTTCTAGAGCTACCTAGGTTTTTAAGTATAATCGTGGCCCATAAGCAGGCTCTTAAACTTGACCTTCAAGTCTATTTGCTTGCATTCCAGTATCGCTGATAAGTGTTTTGAAAGCAGAGAACCCTGAGCTTAAAATTTTGTTGCTTACTATCCAAGTGACGCTAGGCAAGCCACGTCCCTTTTATGTAACCCATTTAACAGCCAGTTTTCAGGGTGGCAGAGAACCAACCTGTTGCAGCCAGGCATCAGATGGCACATGAGCATAAGACCACAGTAAATGCGCTGTAAGGCATAGCCAAAACCCACGTATACCCAGTTTTCCAGCGTATCCCAAGTAGTCAAACATGAGAGTAAATGAATGAACTAGTGAAATCTCATGAGAGTATTCTTAGCTTGGTAACTAGTCCCAAGAGTCAACAGCCTCCAAATTACTTTTGCACATCTTTCTCTGTCTCAGTCATAATGGAACACGAATGCCATACAATAATCAACATTCTCTATTGTATGGTGCAAGTCATCTAGACAATGGAAGCTGGTTATAGTAAGCTATTGTGGGAATCTACAGCCACCAGCTACTAAAACTGGGAAGTAGTTTCTTATTAAACTTACCCATGTTTTTATTTCCCGTAATCTAAACTCTCAGATTTTCTCGCACTGTGCCCTCTGTCTATAGGCAGGGGTGGGAGGCAGGAAAATGAGGATGGAAAAGGTGTAGGCAGGGAAGAAAGAGGCACCAAACTGCTAATGAAGGAATGAAAAAAGAAAAAAGAAGTGTGGTTGCTAAGCAGAAACCTGCTGACTGATCAGTGGTGTCACCTATGACTCCGGGAGCTGTGGCTTCAATGACTGAATGTTAGCAAGGGGCTCTTCACAGCCAAAGATGCTGTGGAGTATGATGGGGCAAGGCAGCAAAAGGAAGCATTAATTTAAGTAATGGCATTCAGTTTTGTGTATATCAGTTAGAGGCCATCAGAAAATATCCAACAACTGCTGCAAAAAGTACCCAGAGCCCTAGAGTAAAGGGGGTCCTGGTCCACAGGGGAAGAAATGCTCCTGGAGCCCAGAAGCTCAGCAGTAGGGACATACATCACAGTCTCTCTTGGTCCCCTCACAGAAAGAACCATGAGGAAAACAGTTTCATAAGATCTTTTTTTTTTTTTTTCACTCTAGTAACTAAATATCTCTGGCTGGAGTCACAGACCAACATGTGGCATCTGAAAATCTACTATATGATAAGTTACACGTGGAGGGAGACACTGAAAATGAAAATAAAACAAGAAGAAGCAGCCACAACGCTCTGAGGTTTCTTGCCGGTTTTCTTCCCACAGCTCTCCAAATAAGGAAGCCTGACCGCCCTCTTCTCACGCTGTATATACGTTATACCCAGTCTCACTCCTAAGAGGGAACTGCTCCTTGACTGCTACCTAATATGCCCATCAGGGCTTCTCACTGCTCATTTGCCATCGGTAACATTTCTTGCTTTTGCCAGCTTTTGACCAAGGAGGACACTAAATTAGATACAAATGTCTCTGTGTTAAAAAAAATAATTCAGCACAGACAGTCACCAGAGGAAAGGGAGAAAGTCCTAACTGGCCCTGCCTAGGATATCATAAGCACCTTAACCCAGCTGGTTGTCAAAGATTGGAGTTACTTCTTTTTCTTTTAAGCAAGAAGTTTCCTGATGGTATCTGAGAGGAAGGTTGTAAGTATCATTAAGGCTAATTCATTCTGACTTTTTGTAACTCATAGAGATATATACAACAGGCAAAGGCATATGCTATCTCATGCACACACATATGAATATGCATGCAGAATTTGCAAAACATGAAAATCTCATGCACACAGATTCATGCCACTTGGGAGCTTTTTTTCTTGAAACAGCACTGATCCATAAAACACAGCAGCTAAATATGGACAAAAAAAAAACTAAAAAAAAAAATCTCTAAGATATTGTGATAGAACCCTAGAATTTGTTAGGCATGGTGGCACATGCCTTTATTCCCGGTACCTGGGAGGCTGAAGCAGGCAGATCTATTTTAGCCTGAGACCAGTCTAATCTACATAGCAAGCTCTAGGCCAACCAAAGCTATATAAGACATAGGGTTGTTTGTCTCAAAAAAACAAAACAAACAAAAACAAAACCAAAAAACCCCAAGAGCAAACAAACAACAAAGGCCAACCAAAGCTACGTAAGACATAGGGTTGTCTGTCTCAAAAACAAACAACAACAACAAAAAACCAAGAACAAACAACAAAACCAACCAAACAAAACAAAATGAAAAACTAAACAGAACACATAACACAAAAGGCTCTCCAGAATCTTACTGCAAGTCAGTTTACAACAAATTAAAAGCTAAAAGGCAGAAGCCATAGCCTGAATTATTTAAGTCTGGTTTTACTTAAGACAGTATCAAGTATTGTGAATCACAGCCCCTTTAGGAAAGCTAGCTAGGACTTTATTTATATTTCCCACTTTTGTTGACTTCTCTATATTCTGAAATGCCCCCTTTCTCAGTTTCAACCTGCAAGTTACATATAAACACACTTCCCACCTCTGACATAACTATGATCAGACATAAATTAAAAAAGGCTTACTCGGAGTGTCTTGGCAGTCGGGGAGGGAGATGCTGGGGGAGAATCAGACTGTGATTTCCTATTCCGTGTGAACTCCTTACTTCGTGTATATAAAGAGGACATGGTTCCCAGGGATTTAGACAGACACTCAACGTCTGGATTCTTCACACAGAACTGGGAACTATCCCGGTAGATTACTCTTACAGAATTTCTCCTTTTGCGCTGGTACAAGATGACTTTGGAGAGAACTAAATAAAGGATAAAAGCCGCCTTGCAGATTACAGTCTTGATCTCTGAAGCAGTCCACAGTTATAGAGTGTGAGAGTTGTATCCCATCAATATTCCAGGGCAGCTTCAATCACAAGCATGAGCAGTAGAAGGCATGTGCCAAACACTACCTTTCATGCCTAGGCTGACTCCTTGATTCTGTCCAAAAGTCACTTCTTACTCAGGCTGGCTCGTGAATAAAACCCGAATCTGGGCTCCGGACAACTTCAGATTAAATCCCAGAGGAATGACGGTTCTGGATCTTGCTGCAGATGAGTCTGGGGACAAGTACTCCCACCTTACCCAGAAGGAAGACGCACAAGTCCTGCAGAAGTGCCCTGTCTCCCTCAGCCTGATTCCACTGCACTGTGTGCTAAACTCAGGTTAGACAACTAAAACACAAAGAAGGAACCAAGAGTTTATGAGAAGGAAGCAGCAGTCTGAGGAAGCGAAGCTTTCCTAAGTCCTTCCAGACAAGTTGCCTTTGCTCTAAACACTGAGAGTCATACGCACATCTTTCCCCTCCCCTCTTCTATTTTCTGACATTCCAAATCCCCATTCGCTCAGGGAGGAATGCTGGAGAGTAGCCAAGGGCAAGGATTCACTTTCAACCCAGAACTTGGTTGCCACTTGTAGAAGGAAAAGAAAGCTGTTAGCTTCTAGGAATGGAGGCTACGGGCATGCCTAGGGGCAACCCCACAACCCACAGCAGTTACTACCCCAGAGTAGTCAGCAGTTGCCAAAGACTGATTTCTCTAAATCTTTTTCTTTCTTTCCTTTCTTTTTTCTTTTTCTTTCTCTCTCTCTTCTTTTGCTTATGAGAACGGTGATTTCCAACTCTCATATCTCTCAAGTAACAGCCCAGACAGAAATATGAAAGTACCTTCAAGCCTTTTATGTTCTAATGCCTTGTCATTCTTGCATTGTGAGAAAGAACAGCAGTTTGAAACTCTGGCTCACTGCAAACTAAGCTCTGTAGATTGGCTAAGTCTCTAATAGAAAATGTGTCAGAGTTTCTTAAGATACCACATCAGGAAGGAGTAAGATTTGAAAGAGGCATAAAGAAGGAGGGACACAATAATTAGTAGTACATGATGGTTTCAAAACATCAAGATGACAAGACTCAGCAGCACAGAGAAAATTAAGAGTTAACAAGAAAGGAATTTCTTTGCTGGGCGTTGAAGGAGTTTGGATTTGGCCTTGAAGAAACATCTAAAATTTAATCTCTTGCATTCTGTTGTCATCACTACACTGTCCAACATTTCTAAGCCAAATGCTTTCTAAGCCAATGGGTTTATCCTCAAAGTTACAACTTACTTTCCTCCAGGCTCTTGGAAACTCTATCCTACCCTCCCTTTTCCACATGAAATTTACACTTTTTTCCCCTTAAATCCTTCCAACTAATGACTCTTTTGCCTTGATTGTTTGATATCTCTTTTATTCCAAATACTAATTTGGTGAAATTAAATAAGCAAAAGTAATCATCTGCTTGGGGGGTTAGTTTAATGAATGCATTTTGAAACGGATTTATGAAGAAGTCTTGATTCACTTTCAGTCTGAAAATAATTCCTTAAGACTCGTTGATCCAACAAAAGGCTGGAATTAGAGGCTTCATCTAAAAGGCTAATTATTGTGAGAATTCTTATCTAAAAATTTTTTTGTTACATTAAGTTTGTCTGATGTGGTGTACATGTGCCATTGCATGTGTGTGTGTCTGTGTGTGTGTGTGTGTATATATACATATATATACATATACATACATACATATATATACACATATATATACACACACACACATATAAGTCAGAAGACAACTTGGAGAGCTGGGGTTTTTTTGTTGTTGCTTTGTTTTTTGCTTGTTTGCTTTTTCTTTCATCATGTGGGTTCTAGGGCTTGAACTCAGGTTGTCAGGCTTGGAATCAGAGCTTTTACCCATTGAGCCATTTTACTGATCCCTGATCTATGAATGTTATATTATGGATATATCTTACACAGTTAACCCTGTCAGTATTTTGAATGAACATTGTCATGGTTACATTATTCTTTAAAAAGACAGTAGGAACAATCCTGAGAAGCCAGTTTCTATACCTGTTTCTCTAAAGTTTATACAGTAACCTCACTTACTAGCAATTGGAGAGGGACCATAAACCTCCTTTATTATTTTTTGTTTGTTTTGTTTTAGACAGGGTTTCTCTGTGTAGCCCTGGCTGTCCTGGAACTCACTCTGTAGACGAGGTTGGCCTTGAATTCACAGAGATCGCTTGCCTCTGCCTCCAGAGTGCTGGAAGTAAAGGTGTGTACCACCACTGCCCAACAACCCCCTTTGTTCTTAAATGGCCATTCTGTCTCTTCTAATTTAGATCACATAATCTATTTAAGGAAGTTCTAACAATGACAAATTCTTTTATATCATTCAAAGTATTTTCATATATCCTATGTCATCGTCTCCCCTCAGCCATGCTGAAAAGCACATTGTTATGTTATTATCTAATAGATGAGGAAACTCAAGCTCTAAAAGGTTAAATGACTTGGCTAAAGTTATGCAGTCAGTAAGAAGTGAGCAGACCACCACCGTCAAGGATAAGCTTTTGCTGATTCAGGTGAATAAAAGTGATTTGAAAAGGCCTACCTACCAATCAAGGCCATCAAGATGATTTGGAGAATCTTAGCCACTCAACAGGAACACATGAGATCTGGTCTAGAGAGAACTTCTCCAAAATGCTGAATCTAAACTCTTTGTTCCTTGCATCTTTGTGTATAAATATTTTCAGTTTACCAAAACATGTATTGTTCCTTTCAGATTAAGAAAAAACATTAATTCCTCCATGAAAATGAAAGCATCTTTCATATCAAGTAAAAATAACTAAAAGCAAGGGTATTCAACTGCAGTTATATGGAGAATCTAGTTTTCAAGTCATGCAGCTTTGTAATATAATTTCTATGGATCTGACACTACAAAGATTCTGAGAGTCAAACTATCTTTCTCTCCATACTGGCCCATCTTAAATTTTAACGGCGTGGCCAAGGACATTCTTGGTACCTACCACTCTGATGATGGTATAAGCACACTTTTAGCCTCTGGAAAGACAATCAGCATATAGGGACATCTGAGATTAAGAACTGCTCTCCTCTTTGGCAGGAAATTTTCAGTTGATAACAGAAGCTATTCTTTCTCAAGTTGAATCAGTAACCTGGTTTAAAAAATCCCTGGAACAGATTTCCACAACCTAAGCTTTGCAGAAGACATTTGTTTAAAAAATAACTTATGGGGCTGGAGAGATGGCTCAGAGGTTAAGAACACTTGCTGTTCTTCCAAAGGTCCTGAGTTCAATTCCCAGCAACCACATGGTGGCTCACAACCATCTATAGTAAGATCTGGTGTGCAGGCAGAATGTTACTGTATGAATAATAAAAAATAAATATTTAAAAAAATAACTTATATCCAAGAGGCAGGACACAATGATGGGCTCAATTGCTTTATTCCCACTAGGTAAGATAAAGGGAAAGAGTTGGTGGCTATAAATGAATAGTCCAAGGTAGTCAGTTCTCTAACTACAAGAACAAGCCAATAGAGGGTTTGTATTTGAGTTGACAAATACCAAATATATGAACCATGAATGAAGACTCTTACTTAAAGAGGACATCCTGATCAGAAACTCCATTGATTCAACATTCCCAAAACTTACAGGGAAAAATTAATGAATCGGTGTTTTCTTGTTTCTTTCTTATTATTCAAATCAAGAAAATGAAATGCCATAGTTTAAAAGTGATGCTTGGTAAACTGCTTTGTTGATTGATGACCCTCATCAGTGATGCTCCCACTGTGATGGTGAGTTTTAATCATTAACTTGACACAGTCTAGAATCACCTATGAAGACAGTCTCAATGAGACTGCCTGCCAGAGCAGGTTGGCCTGTGGGCATGTCTGTGGGAGACTATCTTGATTATAAGTGATGTGGACCCAGCCTAAAGTGAGAGGCTAGTTTGGGTCCTGAACTGTTACATAAGAGAGAAAGTGAACTGAGCACCAGCAAGAATGTACACATCCATTTCCTTCTGTTCTTGACTATGGATGTATATGATGTGACTAGATGTTTCAAGTTCCTGTCACCTTCATTTCTCAAGTATGATGAAATGTAATTTGGAATTGTAAGCTAAAACCAACCCCTCTTCTTCCACCTGGCTTTCTTTTCCTGGGTATTTTATCAAAACAAGAGAAATCATGCTGTACTTGTGGTGAGAGAGCATGTGGACTTTACAATCATATACCTCAGGATGTAAACCAAATAGTTCTTTAACCTCAGAGTGCTTTATTTGGGTTACTTCCAAAATGGTGAACTAGAATGTGGAGTTACATGGTTTAGGGTTAATATACAGAAAATTAACAAAATCATAAGCCCTGAAATAAAAGGAAGATGAAGCCACAGCCTGGTATAGTTATGGGACTGCATTCATACAAAGACACTGAATAAAAAAGTAAACATACTAAAGATAGCAGGAAACAGGTTTTTATTGTTTTTAAAAAAGACATGAATATCAAGGGGGGGAGGAAAAGAAAGCTAGAATGACGTCTGTGTTTTAATATAGAATTGAAAGTAGTGATATGGTTCATGATTTTCAATATAGGTAATTAAATGGAAATGTGTGTATGTATGTATTCCCTTGCTTCTGCTTACTGAGAGGGCCTGGGAAGAGCAAAACCCTGTAGCATTTGGAGACCAGCACCTCAATTACTGCTGTTAAATGCTACTCTCAACTAAACCAACCAACCAACCAACCAACCAACCAAACAAACAAACAAACAAACACCCCAGAGTCCCTGGGAAAGTGGTTCCAGAGCTGGGGAAGGAAAAGAAATGATCCTGGTTCTCAGTAGGGACATAACAAAAGGGCACCAAAAGTTTGTTTAGAAAAGGAACATATGAACATCAAAGATGATAACAGCAAATTAGCCATTAAAGAAAATAGGCATCCATGAATATACACCAATTAAAGAAATGAACAATAAAAATAAATGAGGAAAGTTCTTCCTTCTGGTAAAATGTCTACTACAAATGTAGAGTGATGAAGTTAGAAAATTAACCCTCATTGTAAAATCAGTCCAGGAAAGGAACAGTCGTGCATTCCGAATCAGTGTTTAAAATGGATGACTGAGTGAATTTTGTAAGATCCCATCGTGTTACTTTATAACATATTTATTAATCACCAAAGAGCAAAAGGTACTCTGACATGGAGAATCTTGGCATGTGTCATCTATTGGTCAAGGGTACATCACAGGGAACAGTACTAATAGTTTGAAAAGAAAAGAACATATTGTATCATTCCTGTCATGACACCATGGTGCCAAACACACAGATTGGTTCTAATTATAATGAAACATTGGATACACCCAAAGGGATGTATATGATGAAGCTCTTATCACAAACATCAATGTAAAGAGTTAAGGAAGGACTGATCAGAGAGTAACCACTTGGTGGATTCGCACCTCAGGCCTGGGTCCTTTTATTAGAACTGACATTGTTAAGACAATTGGTGAATCAGTCTCAGAAAAGACCCCTGTGCTCAGATATAAGCAGCTTGCTAGGCCACAGAGGAAGACAATGCAGCCAGTCCTGATGGGACATGATAGGCTAGGGTGAGATGGAGAGGGAGGAGGACCTCCCCTATCAGTGGACTTAGAGAGGGGCAGGGAGGAGATGAGGGGGGGGGTGGGAGGGAGTGAGTGAGGGGGCTACAGCTGGGATGCAAAGCGAATAAACTGCAATTA
>CM053757.1:4977445-5012678 GCA_028658305.1 Pachyuromys duprasi | reverse complement strand
ACTTGGAGGGGGCGGGGAGGAGGGAGATGAGGGAAGGAGTGGGAGGGTAGGAGGGACTGAGGGAGGGGGCTACGCCTGGGATTCAAAGTACCTAACCTGTGATTGAGATAAAAATAAATAAATTTAAAAAAAAATTAAAAAAGAAAAAAAAAAGACAATTGGTGAAACTTGAATTTGGTCACTGAGTGAAGAGCATAAAGAGTTCTTTGTCCTATTCTTAAATATTTGTGTGGTTTGAAATTGTTTCAAAACAAAAAGAAAAAAAAAGTCTAGTTCTTTCATCTTCCTAGGGTGGGAAAAGAGACAAAGAGATGCCTTAACTCTGAGAATTCCTGAGAAATAGCCTCTCATTTCAGAGGACTCTAGGATTTCACAGTACAGGCTTTGTCAATGCAACAGACAATCATTTGGGAGGGTACAATGTCTCTAATTGGAGCTTCATTAATAGGTCATAAATCAAGGTAGTTGCTCATAGTCAGATCAATAAAAAATGAACAGATTAGTAAATGCTGAGTGTGTTACACAGTAGGGTTATGCTCTCTTGAAACTGTTGTTTTAGTTGCACAGAATACATTATGTATGTGCACAATATTTATTTAAACATAATATACAGTATATTTCACATTACAGTTACAGCAGAAGGTTTGAATGTGAGGGTGTGAAGATATTGGTATAACCAAAAATCAACACAAGTCATCTGTTAAAGTAAAGAGCAGAATAGTTTTTAGTCTGGCATGATGCAAAGACAGCTACCCAGTTTCTGAGCTATCAAACTGGCAAAGGGTATGTGCTTGACAGTAAAACTGATCCAATATTACATTTAATCAGTCAAGCCTGAAGACACTACAAAAGTCACTACTTACAACTTTAAATACAGGATTTGACAAACATAAGGTGAGGGAAGTGATGATATGGTAGCTGATGTAAGACTGTTTATCACACAAGCAGAGATTCAAATACACCCTGCATATGACATGACATGACTGGCC
Source organism: Pachyuromys duprasi (assembly GCA_028658305.1). NCBI lineage: Eukaryota > Metazoa > Chordata > Mammalia > Rodentia > Muridae > Pachyuromys > Pachyuromys duprasi. Next base: position 5,011,689 of record CM053757.1, on the reverse strand, counting down.
ACAAACTCAGAGTTTTACCTCCTCTGGAGTCCTGGGATTAAAGGTGTGTGCCCCTGGCCCAGCCTAGCTGTTAAATGTTTTAACCAGAGGAACCTGTACTTACTATCATATCAAGGAAAGAATGTTGGGAATCACAACTCACTTTTCTAAATTGTGGCAGAAGAGCCCCTACCAGCTGCAACTCAAAACCAAGTGTCACTATCATATGAAGCGGGAATAGCAGCAGTTGCCTCTGTCTTCAGTTTTCAAGCTTAAGTTATGGAGGGGAATGGAAGAGTTTAAAAAGTATATAGAATTAAAAAAAGAAAAGGGGGTTAGTGAGATGGCTCAGTTGTTAAAAGCCTTCGCTGTATGAGCCTGACTGCCTGAGCTCACCCCTAAAAGCCAGGTGTGATGGTGTCATCTGTAATCACAGCGGGATCACACTGCGGGACAGGACACAGTGGAGATGGGAGAACTAGGAGAAAGCTCATGGGCCAGCTACACGTCATGTTACACTGCAGCAAAACAACATACCCTGCCAAAAACAAGGTGGAAGGTGAAAACTGATGCCAGGGTTGTCCTTTTACCTCCATATTCATTCCACAGCATGTAAGGTCATGCATGACATGTGTGCGCATGCACATGCACACGCACACACACACACACACACACAGAAACCAGGTCTAGTTTCTTTCTAGACTCTTCCAACGTATCTTTGAGCCTGAAACTTAAGCATCTTGAAGCACAACAGCTACTATTCTATTTTTGGTACAGTGACAAAAGAATTCTTTACCATTGCATATTTAATGTAGTAGAGCAAAGCTATGGGGAATTCCCCTAGGAAAGGTGAGCATAGCTTCCAGACTGCAAAGGTCTTCAAGGCCCAAAGGGACCCCTGACAGTTCAGTAGACATTACATCGTCTTGCAAAAATTCCTTGGCTGCTTCCTGCAAATCAACTTTTAAGTGGCTTAGTTTGTAATGAACTGAGTTGTATAATACATGCATTTTAGCTCAGATTCAGGGAGGTAGTGAGAAGTCAAATATTAACAGACAAAAATTAAACAGACTTTAAATAGCTTATGCTTTCTTTGACACTAAGAATTGGACAGAGAACAATCGTTTTGGAGGCCTGTTTATGAATATAAGGATCAATGGAACAGATTTTTATTTTTCATTGTCAACAGACACTTTTCTGTTAGTAATCCACCTAGCAACTATTAAAGTGCTTACCCTGTGCACAGTGCTGTTAGGGACATATGAAGTTCTTTATAATATGATTCCTATCTCCAAAGAGATCACAGGAAATCTTAAGATTTATATAACTAGAAAAGGGTCTCCTAACTGTCTTAAAAATAAAAAACCACATACCCTATGTTTCTACATAACTTTTTAATGCTATGTGTCTGGGTGCACTGTGTGTACCTGGTTCCCACAAAAGCCAGCAGAGAGCATCGATTCTCCTCAGCTGGAGTTTCAAGAAGCTAGGAAATGAAATTGGGTCCTGTAGTACTTTTAAGTTCTTTTAAGTGCTGAGTTATCTCTCCAGGCCCTCACATACATTTTTATATACTCATTTCTGACTTTATACTAAGTAAATAATATGTTTATAAAAATTATTTATTTATTTATTTATTTTTATTTAATGTGCATTGGTATTTTGCCAGCATCTATGTCTGTGTGAAGGTGTCAGGTCTCATGGAGCTGCAGTTACAGACAGGTGCCCTGTGGGTGCTGGGAATTAAACTTGGGTCCTCTGGAAGTACAGCCAGTGCTCTTAACCATTGAGCCATTTTTTGCTGTTGTTTCATTTGGTTTGGTTTAACTGCTGGGGCTTGAACCCAGGGCCTTGTACAAGCTGCACAAATACTCAAACACTGAGTGACATTTCCAAGCCCAAATAAGATTTTTTAAAGTACTTCTGATGGCAGAGAGGCAAATCAGAAGGTTGTCAGTGTCTGTAAGAGCGTCATTTACTGGACTGTGCATTTATACTAGTGTTTTATTGCTAGGTATCTAGATTGGCTGCAGATGGTATTTGGGGGATGAGGGAGAATGAAAAGTTCTGAAGAAAAGGGTTCTTTGTCAGTTCTCCCTTTCTATTTTCCCATTTTAGAGACTTATTTTTATGAGTACTTTGTTTATATGTATATGTACCACATATGTGTCTGGTGCCTGCAGAGGCCAGAAGAAGATGTTGAATACCCTGGAACTGTGGTTATAGATAGTTGTGAACTACCACTTGGGTGCTGGAAACAAATCCAGGCCTCTGGAAGAGCAGCAAGTACTCTTACTCACGGAACCATCTCTCCAGCTCCCCGTTTTCCCATTTTAATTCCCTGCTTTGGTGTATGTTACATGAACATCCCTCCTCCCCCTTTGGCAGAGAGGGCAGGATTAGTGATGACAGCACAGTTAATAGTGACTCCTTTACAGGTGCTCCTGAGTGAGGAAAAACACACTAGGACTTGATCACAAAACGAATCTCTTGCCCTTACTTCTCCTTTGAAATGAATCTTTGAATTTTAGGGTAGGGGGTTGGCCTTCATTACACATGCATAGAAATATAGAGCAGAGATAAGTCCCCAATTCCTTCAATTCAAAAAGGGCTTTTAATTGTACTCTTTTTGTAAGGGTGATAAAAGCTAAAAAACCAGGCCAGGAAACACATCCACTAAAAAGCTTGTGTGCATCCTGGTGGACTGTTTGGAATGAGGGGAGGAAACAGTGTCATCTTAAGATACAAGGTAGCAATGGGGGGGGGGGGAGTAAAACAGGATCTATAAATTGCCCAGATGGAACAATTTATGTAAGCATATGTACATATGTGTTCTCCTGTATGTCTGTGTGCGTGTGTGTGAGATGTGGTAGACCCAAGGTTGATGGAGTCTTCCTTGATCACTTTCCACCTTGTTCATGGAGTCAAAATCTCTCAGTTGAACCCAGACCTAAACAATATGGCTAGTTTCACTAGCTAGCTTTCCAGGAATTTTTTGTCTTCATCTTCTAAGTGCTGGAATTCTAGGCAGGCCATCATGACCACCCAGCATCGGCTCTGGGAATGTAAACGTTGGTCTTAATGTTCCTGTGGTCCTATGGCAGGCACTTAACCACTGAACCATTTCCTCAGCCCCCAAATAACTTTTATTAGTCTACAAAACATTCCCAGTTTTGCTGTCACGTAGTTAAAAAACCATGTTTTAGGACTATTGTGAATGTTTAGGCCTCAGGAACTTATTTAAGGGTAAGGAATTATAAAGAAAAGTACTTCAAGAAAAATCACTCTATAGACTTGCCCTAAAATTGGTTCATTAGGGGCCTATGAATCAGGTAGACCAGCTGGCCAACAAGCCCCAGACAAAGAACCTTCTGTTTCTATCTACTCAGTAGCTCTGGGATTACACAAGTACACCAATGCACCTGCTGGTTGCTACTTCGTTTTAAACATGGGCGTTAAGAATCCAAACTCAGTTCCTTATGATTGCCCAGCAACAATTTTATGGACTAAGGCATCTCCCCAATCCTGAGTTTCATGTTTTCTAATTAAATTTATATTTGACAGCTTAGAAAGGCAAGCATTTGTGGAAAGCTGCTTCTAGTTCATGTGAACAACTTGTGCTTTTTTCCACTTTTACATGTCTTTGTAAGACCCACATATAAAACAACAGTAAAGTTTCAAGTGATAACTCAGAATCTGGGTAGAGATTTTCAAGGTTAAGGGAGAGACAATGCTTACCACAGAGGCATGCAGATATAGTGAGGACATTGTCAAATGGTGGGAAATGGTAGGTTATTATCAGCATGGAAGATCAGGGGATTGAACCTCACCCTTGTAATTAAACAGCCTGTAAGCCAATGGCTTTCACTACAATAGTCTATAGTTGCTAATTATGGTCAGAAGATTAAGACTTGAGTCTTCTCTCTAGTTCTGGGAGAAGATACGTATTGCCTGGAGATTATCAGGAAATAACTTAAAAACATTTTTGAGACCGGGTCATATTCATATACTTACATATATATATCCCAAACCTGGTCTCAATTGGCTGAGGATGACCTTGAATAGATAACCATTTAAACCTGGCTTCAGGGACCATAAATCTTACAAAGTTACTGTCTAGCAAGAGGTGTTCTGATAAGAAGTAAAGTCATATCACTGGCCCTTCTGTAAGAGTAAAACCAGACAGACCTGTCAGTCAGACACTTCTGACACATATGTTTTGTTAGTTGTCCATATACCACACTTTATCTCCATGCTCACAACCCTAACACAGTTAAAGGCACACACACTCAAGGCCCTGGGTTCAATTTCTAGCACACGGGGGAGGAGGAAGAGTGAGAGGAAGAAACGAGAAAAAGGGAAGAAAACAGACAAATGAACAAAATAACACCCACCTTGACCTCCTCCTCCCAAAAAGCAAAAATAGATAAAGATGCTGTTGTACAGTGTGGTTTAACTTCCAATTCTCCAACCTCTCTTATTCTCAAACTATCTTTTTTCAATCTATTAAATGCTCTAACATTTCCTTTTTTGTCTGTCCTATTTCCACTGACAATCAAGGTACCCTTCCCTACGCTCTTCTCACAGAGGATAAGCTTTGGTTCTGGCTTTACAAACATATTCCTTTCAGCTGGGTACAGTGGTGGACGCCTGTAATCCCAGCACTTGGGGAGGCAGAGACAGGTGGATCTCTGTGAGTTCGAGGCTACCCTGGTCTACAAAGTGAGTCCAAGACAGCCAAGGCACTCTCAAAAAAATCCAAACCAAACCAAACCATACAAACAAACAAATAAGCAAAAAACAAAACAAAACATGTTCCTTTGGAGATAAGGCAAATGTTTCTACCTTCGAGCCACATGATACACACCCATAATCCTAATATTTGAAAGGCTGAAGCAAGAACACCATCAGTCTGAAGTCAGCCTGGAAAATAGCGCTGGTCCACACAGCCGACTGCCTGGAACTACCACCATCATGCTTCCTACTATTCCTGAGATACAGGGAGCAGCCCAAACAAAACAAAACAAAAGTCCCAAAAACCCCAGTCATCATGAATGAAAAGTTAAAAAAAATTTCAGAGTGCTATTTTTTTTGTCCAGATTACTGTAGATTGTATAAGTAGAGAATACTGTGTATGTACTTTAAAAATTACATTTCAACCCCACATCATAATTCAGAAACAATACTCTTTTATTTAGCCATGGGGGAAGGGGAAACAATTCCCAGAGTACACAAGTTAATGGTCCTGTCAACTCCATCATTCCCACAATGCAAAGCCAGTGTAATTCTATATAAACACAATCATGCTGAGGCAAACACTTGCAGATTGTGAGAGCTACACATGCATTTCTCTAAGAAACACCACTTGAGAGGTTCATGAGGCATGGAGATGTTTGTGGGAAACAGGACCATCATGGAAATCAAATTAATTAGAGCGCTGGAGGCTGCTGTTCAGCATGCAATACAGGAGGGAACTGAGCTTCACGACACCTGAACTGAGTAGCGCATATACAACCACATACTATTCTCTCTGAGTATAAAGGTCAGGCAGAAGCTAATCTGCGAGTGAACCAGGCTCTGTCCCCTGCAGCCTGCATGGTGCAGCATGCCATGTTGTTATCTGGGATAGCCGCCTACAAGTGAACCAGGTTCTGTCCCCTGCCGCCTGCATGGAGCAACATGCATGTTGTTATCTGGGATAGCCGGCTGATAGCAATATTACTGGAGTTAGGGTCAAGAGTCAATCTCTGTGTGTTTAGTTAGCATCGTATTCTATTGAATAAACCAAAGAGCAATAATTTTTCCATACCACAGACTACTATATATATATATGCTTATACACACACATAATAAAATGTCTACATGTCTATATATACACACATAATAAAATGTTTATATATAATGAAATATAATGTATGTATGCATACATATGTATTTCATAATAAGTACCCAAAGTCTACCACTGCAAATGGAATCAAACTCAAAGAGCAATGGAGGTCTGCTGTTAGGCACACAGAAAGGTGACCACAAAGTCCTAGGTTCCATCCCATGAAACATCACCTACGTCAAATGTTGAAAAGAATTCAGTTTTTGTTTCTTGCCTCCTTTTACTGTTTCTAAATAAGCAGGAATCAAGACAACCTGGTATAAATTCTAGTTTTATTCTTTTTAGTCTCCAAAATAGTTACTGTAGGCAGTCTTGCTCCTTGGAGGTTTGAGAAAATTTGCTTTGAATAGGTCACATATTTATTAAAAGAAAAATCAAAAGCAGCAGGAAGTTGATTTTTAAAAAGGTTAGAAACATGGGGCAGCAGCAGACTACAATGTAAGCAGACTGACCCAAAGCAGACAGTGCTTTCCCAGCTTATGGTGAACCACTGCAGTCAGCAGGGTCTTGTCATAAGCACCAACCTGCAGTCCTGCGCTGGAAGCCAGCCATTAGCACAGTGGAAAGAATGCTGCCCTGGGAACTCATAGCTCTCATTTATTTTCTACCACAGAGACACTACACAACTTAGGCTAAACCACACCCCTCGCAGGGCCCCAGGGTTCCAACTGTAAAATAGGGAGCTGGACTAGAAGAGCTTTTAAAGAATCCTCTGAGCTGTAACTTAACAGTTTGGGACTTCATAAACAGGCTGACTTCACTATTTTTCAGTCTGCTAAATAAATACTTTTCCAGGTAAAGAAAAACCCCAAACATTCCTGAAATCAATATTCAAGTCAAACAGAAGTCAGAATCACCAGATACTTAGCTTTGTTTGGGCACCATTCTGCAAAGGAACAACATATGAAGCTGGGTACAGTTCTACCTAGGTAGACACATACTCTACAGTCTTTTTAAAAATTGATTTATTTTTATGTGTATGATTGTCTTGCTTGCAACTACATGCTTCTAGAACCCCTATAAGCCAGAAGAGGACATGGGGACCCCTGGAACTGGAATTACAGATAGCTGTGATAGGAATTAAGCCTGGGTCCTCTATAAAAGTAGTCAATGCTCTTAACTGCTGAGCCATCTGTCCACCTCTTAATCTAAGTTTTAAATAGAAGAAGCAAATAAACTCAGACCAAAACAAAGATCATATACATAAGTCTAGACAAAACCAAGGTAATATGTCTTTTCAACAAAATGCCTGTCAGTGACAGCTGAGAAGACAACAGAAATATAATAAACCCCAAACTGACTTGATCAGAGAATAGATGGACACAAACTGAGAAGCGTACAGCAAAGGTACAAGAGAGGGAGGGAAACCCTGACCCTGCATATGCAGTTATGTGAACAGAAATCCAGAAAAGACAGCAAAGAACAGTAGGGTAAGAAGGAAATTCTGAACAGAACAACAGTGGATTAGAAATTTAAAACAGTGCATCTCATGCAAAATTCACAGCCCTTTAAAGATATATGAAACAACAAAAGCAACCACTAGTTAAAAGACACCTTACCATCCACACCATTCTATGGTGAGACAGAAAGTTGCATCTACTTTGCTACATGGTGTGGACACGTATGGAACAAAGGAGTTCACTGCTCAGTACTTCCACCCCAGCTGGAACAAGCAACCAGTCAGAAGAAAGAGATAAAAAACATCCAACAGAATTCTCACTTGGGGGCTCAGGAAATAGCTCAGTCAGGAAAATGTTTGCCTTGCAAAGCATCCTCATGAGTATCCCTAGAACCCACATAAAAAGCCAGGTCCTGGGGTACCTGTCCGGAATCTCAAAGATGGTAACATAGGTGGCAGTAGACAGGCAGCCTGCTCACTGCCCAGCGAGTCCTGCCCAAGCTAATGAGATTCTGTCTCAAACAAAAGGTGGAATGACATCCAAGGTTATTCTCTGAGCACTGCACATCTGTGCATGCACGCACAGGCACACACCTCTGTACTTTCACACATTGACACACACACAAGCTAAGTCAAACAATTCTCATTCAAGTCATAAAGAGGCCATTGAAGCAAGCTGGGTGCAGTGTGCCTGCCTGTAATCCCAGCACTTGTGGAGGCAGAGGCAGGCAGATCTCTGTGAATATTAACTTAGGTAGGTTTTCAAGACAAAAGTATTTATGAAGACAAATTACAACAATAACAAGGGATTAAAGAACGTTTAAACTACAAGCCCAACCTGGGATATATAGATGTAATCATATTATATCTATGACTTTGGATCTAGTTCATCCAGTAATTACTTTATCATAATTTCTTCTCATGTTTATATTGGTTGTAAAGCAGTTTTTGGTTTTTGAGACAGTTTTATGCGTCATACCAGGTCACTCTAGTCAGCCTACAACTTGCTATGTAGATCAGGCTGGCCTTGAGACCACTTGCCTTTGCTTCCTGAGAGCTAGGATTAAAGGTGTGTACCATAACCTGTAAGTCAGTTTTAGTGGCTAGTTTATATTGAGCTCTAGTCTAAGGAATGAGCCCTAAATGACTAGTGGCAAAACAAACTATGAGTCATGGTTATTTCACTGCATGAATGACTCACTGTTTTCTTAACTACTGCCAGAATGCTGGACATTTAGGTTATTCCCAATTTTTCTACTATCCTAAAGAGTTTAAAGAACCAAGTCGGTTTTAATCAATAGTGCCTAACAATCTTCTACATAGTAAATACTCAAACTTTTTGTGGAATGACAAAGTATTTAGAGATAAGTATATATAATACCCTCTTTTTATTTACTTATTTTTCTATCTAGTCCTGGCTATAGATAATGCTTTATGTATAGAACATTCCCACAAGGGAATACCTATGTGACTATTTCCTAAAAAATACATTTCCATCAATAGAAATCCTAGATCAGCTTCCTTAGGTATACAGATTCTATAGTATGTTTATCCCATATTATATGTCTAATATCCACTTATGAGTGAGTATATACCCTGTGTGTCTTTCCGCTTCTGGGATACCTCACTCAGGATGATCTTTTCCAGTTCCCACCATTTACCTACAAATTTCATGATTTCCTTGGTTTTTTTTTTTTGTTTGTTTGTTTGTTTTTTTATTGCTGAGTAATATTCCATTGTGTAGATATACTACAATTGCTGTATCCATTCCTCAACTGAGGGGCACTGGGCTGTTTCCAGCTTCTGACTATTATGAAGAAAGCTGCTACAAACAAGGCTGAACAAACGTCCTTGTTGTATACTTGAATGTCTTTTGGCTATGGAGGACTCTGGCTAAGATGCTCAGTCTCCATTCAGAAAGGCAAAGAGGAGGAGGAGGAAAACAGGGAGCAGGACGGGAGCCTTCCACAGAGGCTCTGAAGGGTTCTATCCTGCAGGGTATTGAGGCAGATGCTGAGACTCATGGCCAAGCTTTGGGCAGAGTGCAGGGAATCTTATGAAAGAAGTGGGAGATAGTAGGACCTGGAGAGGACAGGAGCTCCACAAGGACAGCAACAGATCCCAAAAGTCTGGGCACAGGGTTTTTTTCTGAGACTGATACTCCAGCCAAGGACCACTCATGGAGATGGCCTGGAACCCCTGTACAGAGGTAGTCCATGGCACTTCAGTGTCCAAGTGGGTTCCACAGTACTGGGGACAGGGACTGTCTCTGACAGAAATTGATTGGCCTGATCTTTGATCACCTTCCCTTGAGGGGGGAGCAGCCTTACCAGGACACAGAGGAAGACAATGCAGCCACTCCTGATGAGACCTAATAGACCAGGATCAGAGGGAAGGGGAGGAGGACCTCCCTTATCAGTGGACTGGGGGAGGGGTATGCGTGGAGAAGAAGGTAGGAGGGAGGATGAGATTGGGAGGGGAGGAGGGAGGGAGCTACAGGGGGGATACAAAGTGAATAAACTGTAATAAATAAATTAAAAAAGGAGGGGAAGAAATCCTGGATCAACTTTAGGCTTCTGATAGTTTGGCAATTTACTTCCTCAAAGAAATTAAGTTGCATTTCCAAAAGCGGAAGATGAGAAGGCCAATTCACTATATTCACATCTAAGTCCTTCAGTCTTTGTTTCTGTTGTAATTAATTTTAAAAGATCTTACTTCCTCATAATTCTAACTTATGTTTTTAAGTGAGGTTATGCACTTTCTCTTACATTTATTAGCAATTCTGAAACGACTTTTTTAAAATTTATTTTTCTGAGACAGGGTCTATCAAGTCCTGCCTGTCCTGAAACTCGACATGTAGACCAGGTTGGTATTAAACTCACAGAGATCAGCCTGCCTCTGCTACCTGAGTGATGGGATTAAAGGTGTGTGCTACCACACTTAGCCCCCAGAAATGATTTTCTAATGAGCACTACATTATAAATCAAATTTGCTCTTTGAAACTCAGCTGTAGATTGCAGAGAGTAAAAGCCCCAAACTGCCTCACAATATTTTCAGGGACAAAATAATGAAAGAACAAGAAAAATAATGTCTTTAAGGAGCTAATCTAAAAACACAGCAGGTAGTGTTTCATTCACAGAGCAAGCTATGTTATGACACATAGTTTACTCATAGTAGAGAGTTCTAACTTCCATTGCCTGATCTTTTAATTAGTCTCATTTGCTATATAATTTTATCTGTGGGACATTTCTAGACTGATAATGTAAGTGGGAAAGGGAGTATCTGCAAGGATATAGTTCCTGTAACAATTCTTCGAATGCTGTATTAATCAGGGTTCTCTAGAGGAACAGAACTGATAGGATGTCTTTCTCTTCTCTCTCCATATGTACACACACATATATATGCATAGACATGCATACATACATGTATACACACACATATGGGATTTTTAAGAGTGACTTATAGGCTGTAGTTGGTCCAACAATGGCTGTCTACCAATGGAAAGTCCAAGAATCCAGTAGCTGCTCAGTCAATGAGGCTGGATGTCTCAGGTGATCTTCAGTAGATTCCAGAATTCACAAGAAATAGGCTTTAGTGCTAGTGAAGGAATGGACTTGTCAGTAAGCAAACAGGCAAAGAGCAAAAGCTTCCTTCTTCCATGTTCTTTATATAGGTTTTCAGCAGAAGGCGTGGCCCAGATAAAAGGTGAACTTTCCCACTTCAAAAACTGTAGATTTAAGAAGTATATTCTCACCTCAAAAGATTTAATTAAGAAAAATCCCTGACAGATGTACCCAGTCACTTGGGTTTTAGTTAATTCCAGATGTAGTTAAGTCAACAACCAAGAATAACTATCACAAAAGCCATTCTAGATTAGTGCAGAAACTATGTGCTGTTCTCCACAACTGTGGTCTAATAGAAAGTTCTTCAGCTAAAGGAACATGAGTGGTGGCTGTGCCAGTTATAATAAATCTCTAGAGGATAAGCGAAGCATGCCCATGTCTGTGACTAGATTGTGAAGGCTCTGACCTAGTTAGTGATTAATTTTTTTGTTGATTCATAAATGATGATGTTACTGGAAGGTGATGCAAAATATCAAGTGGGGCCCCTTGTATTCACCTTTCTCTGCCTGGCTGCCGCCCAGTCCTACTGTGTAATGGGGTGCTCTGACAGGGATCAGAAACAAAGAGCCAAGTGGGCACCTACTGAGCCCTCTAGCCTGTGAGCCAGCACAGATATTAAGTTGTTTCTGTCAGCTATTTTGTCATAGAATTAAAACAAACGAGCGTAGAGGTTTTATACTTTGTCAATCCAGGATGTGTATATGAAAGTACTCTGTAACAAGTAGCTGAACACAGGTAAAAGCATAGGAAGTAAACAAAAAGGATGGCCTAAGGAATATTACAATGAGAATTTGACAAAGACTGACCATGTCACCTCACTTACTAACCCAACAAATAAGCCCTTCACCCGTTAGCCTAATGTGAAAAATGTTCCTCTGAAGTACAAGCATGCGTGCTGTTCATTCCTTGAGGCTACCATTACAGGAGAATGCAGATCTGTCATCTGTTCTCCACAAGGAAAGAGAGCAGAAATGTGACTGAGGGCTGTTAGAGGGAAGCAAACTAGAGTACAGTTTCCACAATGAGCCAAATGATATGATCATCAGATCTGCTCTAATTCTGCCAGTCTTAGTAAGGGTGAGGGTGAGGGTGTGTGTGTGTGCACACGCATGCCCATGTATCAGCCTTGGGTGTCAGCCTTGACCTTTCACATTGTTTGAGACAGGGCATCTTTGTTACTCACTGCATACTCACATATGGCATGTTACCTGGAGCCAGGGCTTCCAGCTTCCAGCATCACAGGCATGCTGGGACTACCGATGTGTGCTACCACATCCAGCTTTATGTGGGCTCTGGAGATTTGAATTTAAGTCCTGATGCAAGCACTTTAACCATGGAGCAAGCTCCCTAGCCCCAGGATTGTTTTAAACAGAAAACTATCTTGGAGGTCTCCCCAAAAGCCAATGTCTACTAACACAAGGCTATTAACATCAGAATACCTGTCAAAGTCATTACTTTCAGATGGGTCACAAAAAGCAGACATCAATTTTGTGGTTTTCTCCCATTCCACTCCACTCAACTGCTGTTACATATCAGCCACTTCTCCCAATCAACACATCTACCGGTTACCTCCAGATCTTAAACTTCTGGATTGGATCTCACAGGACTGCTGGTAGGTTGTCTACTACTTTATCTCTTTTCTTCTTAGTAACAGAATCTGTTTCCTGTGGGACCCTACTCTGTGTAGCTGTCTATCTCTTGATCCAACATCTATATGTGACAGCTGGGTTTGCTGTTGCTTTACCAGCTTCATCACTGCCACTCTCAGCACCACCACTAACGTAACCCGTGCTAACCACATGCAAGAGAGTGTTCTGCTCATGGCTGGCTCTTTGATCACTTCCACCTGAGGGAGGAGCAGCCTTACCAGTCCACAGAGAAAGACAAAGAAGCCAGTCTTGATGAGACCTAATAGACTAGGATGAGATGGAAGGGGAGTAGGACCTCCCCTATCATTGGACCGGGGGAGGGGCATAGGAGAAGAAGAGGGAGGGAGGGTGGGGTTGGGAGGGAATGGGGGATGGGGCTATAGCTGGGATACAAAGTGAATAAACTGTAATTAATAAAAATAAAATAAAAATTAAAGAAGAGAGTGTTCTGCCCAGGTTTTTGCCTATTTCTTTTGTTCTCCTTCAGTGCCTTTTACATGCTAATTATGACTTAACCATCTTTAATGAGCTATATCTTCAATTAAAGTTCAAGTTTAACCATCACACTTTATTGCCTCTTTCACTCAGTCTCATCTAATTGTAGAAATTGTCTCTGAGAAAGTATTTGTCCCAAGCAATGTCAACTATCACAGTGCACTAGAATATAAAGGCCTTTCTTCCTTTGTAATGTGTATTACATTATATTGTGTACATATATGCAGTAGAGCTAGGATATAAAAGGTCTTTCTTCCTTAGTAATATATACAGAAAGGTAGTAAAGCTCTATTGATAAATTTCCAGCTTCCTAGACTGAAGCCAGGCCAGGATCACTTGAGCTACCTCAAATCAAGTTTCTGTCAAATATAGTCCTTGAAGTTTTTATTCTTGGTGGACCCCCTACCCCTTTAAGCGTCTTTTTTTCTCTGACCTTTTCTCTTTTACATCTTTCATGAGTAATTCTCTGCCTACCCCCTAAATGGTGGTGTGCCCAGTGGTCCCCTTAGTACCTTAGTTAGGGTTTTATTGCTGTGAAGAGACACCATGACCATGGCAACTCTTATAAAGGAAAACATTTAATTGCAGCTGGCATACAGTTCAGAGGGTTAGTCCATTGTCACCATGGCAGGGAACACAGTGAGATGCAGGTAGACATGGTGCTGGAGAAGGAGCTGAGAGTTCTACCTCTTGATCCCCAAGCTGCAGGAAGAGACTTAGAGCTACTAGGCCTGGCTTGAGCTCAAAGCCCACCCTCACAGTGACACACCCCCTCCAACAAGACCACACCGCCTACTAGTGCCATTCTCTATGGCCAAGCATCCAAGCACATGAGCCTATGGGGGTCATTCCTATTCAAACCACCAAGGTACCCCTAGTCATTCTGAAACGCTTCCCCTATGGGAATTGGCTTTTTTAAGCCCCTGCTTTAATGTTGGGAAAACTGATTCCAGGTTCTCTTTCCAAATATTTACTTTTACTATCATCTCAAACAATAAGGGTCAAAGCTTTAAAGATGTTTGATGTACTCTTTATAAACCCCCAAAGTTTCTCCTACATAAGTTTCAGTAAGCTAAAAGTTAACAAGACTAAAAGTTGACTATGTATGTATGTATGTATGTATGTATGTATGTATGTATCCACACTCTACTCCTGTCTAAAAGAGTCAAACTGTAACTAGCAATTAAAGTTAATGTCAGCAATTAACCATGTTTTTTCAAAGTGCCCTTCAAAGAATCGCTATGTCTAAAAGGAAAAGTCACTTATACCTACAGTCTATACAAACAGAACTTCTTAAATGTCAAGTGAACACACATCTATCCCTAGACTCTGATCTTTACTACCCAATCTCAGAGACCGAGCTTTGTGAGGTTAGGGAGGCATAGGATTAAAAGAGAAAAGTGAACACAGACACAGCAGGAAACTCATTTTAGTTTTTCTCCTCAAAAGGAAATGAACTGAAGCAGAATAAATAAACTAAATGATAATAATTATTAGAGGGTCTCATGTAGCTCAGGCTGGCCTCACTCTGTATCTGAAGATGACCATGGACTTCTGATCTTCCTGCCCACATTTCCTGAGTGCTGAGATTATAAGTGAGCATCTTCACATGAAGTTCACTCGGGCTGGGATTGAACCCATGGATTTATGTGTGTTGGTACAAGAACTGTGCCAAGTGAGCTACAGCTCTGACTCTGAGCAACTACATTTAAACTAAATAGAAACAACATTTCCTCTTCATTTTCTTTAATGTTTGTCCAAATAAAGGTATCCCAGCAAACGTATGAGTTCCTTTTCTCTGCAAACTACTGAAAGTAAAGAATGATTCAGACAGGTGCCCAGATGACAGAACTCACACTAGGAGTCATACTGACATCAGCAAACACTATTTGAACCAGTAACTTAGTGACAGAGGCCACCAAACTGGCAAATCATGTCTACCAGCTTACTTTTATAAACAAAGATTGGTTGGGACATAGCCACTCCACTGACTTATATATTTCCTGTAGCTGTTTTCCCACTGTAACAAAAGAGTCAAGCAGTTATAACATACTAAATGTTCCCCAAAGTAGAAAACACTAGATTCTTTATAAGAAGTTTGCTGATTGATCGACCTCAGAAAAGCAGTGCTGACTCTTCAGAACGCCAGAAAGCAGCCATATCTGACATTTGAACAACTAAGAAACTGACTACTCAAGTCACAGCAGACGGTCCCATGACTTAGCAACTTGGCATTTTTTTCCAAAGTCCTAGAATTCCTAGGTAAAATGCTATCTTAGAGTTTAAAGTTTTATTTGGTGATATAATATCCAGACATGTTGCTTTTCTCTTAAAATGTTTCTATTACCTTAAAATTTTTCAGAAGCGTAAGAGCTGTATGTTCCCATCACCATAATAAGCACTTTTGTAGCTGGTATAAAGCAACATTCTGACCTCAGCGTCCAAGTAACTGAACTATAGGTATGGGCTGTGGTGTTTGATTTAGCTGAAGTATCTTCAAAATGCACCTCCTTTCTGCTCTGTAGCCAAACCCATGGGCATTGTATAAGGCAGAAGAGTTCATGTTTATAACAAAACATTTAAAAAAATTCAAAAGCACACACACAAAAAATCAAACATTTTTAAAAGCCCACACTCTGTTAAGGCACTTCTATGTAAACATTTACACAGTATTAAGGATCATATTTAGATACGAAACTATGGTTTTCCTAAGAGATTCATGGCACTAAATGACTGTTATCCAATTCTTAAATATGCTTTATTGACGACAAGATGGTAGGAGAAAAATTAGAACTGGTGACTTCTAAGCATTCATCTTTGCATTTTAACTATTCAATCTTCTAGGTGCTACCGAAAATAAAACAGCACTTCTAGAAGCAACATCTGTTAGTGCCACAAGCTTAACATTCCTGCTGGGGCAAATCTACAAACATTTCATTTGCTGAAAAGGGGCTTCAAATCCTACACTAAGCTTTCTACCTCAATCACGAGGCTAGAACACTAACATTAGCTAAGCCTAAGCCATGGTTAAAGCTCTCCAGCCTGCTATCAACTGAAGAAATGAATACTTCTGTCCTTATACTAAAACTCAAAAGGGAACAATTATTGCTGGAGGCTCTCTTATGATCAAAGTCATCAGACGACTGACGACTTTGATAAAAGACTCGAACCCAAGTGCTTTGAAGACAACCTTATGAAACTGTCATCATGGTAATGACGGGGTCTCAGGAATGTTCAAGTAGAAAATGATCCTTCTTTCAAGAATATCATTAAGTTGGTTTCAAATACATACTGAAAAATAGAAACACTTTGGAAAAATACAAACAGGAACCATCAAAGTGTTTTTAAAGTTCTTTACTTTTCATTTATTGATTATATATGTACACATGTGTACACAAACTGTGGTACATGTGTAGAGGTCAGGGGACAACTAGTAAGATAGTCAAGTCTCCTTCTGCCACGTGGGTTCAAGGCATCAAATTCAGCTGGTCCAAGGTTTGGCACCAGGTACCGCTATTCCCTAGTCTAGTTCATCAGCATGTTAATAATGTCATGTATATAATATGGCCATAATTTTTAAAAAATTCTTTATGGCAGAAGAAATGCCCTTTTATGACAAATATTTTAATTCCCTCACCTTTACTGTTCTGAAATGAAGCTATAAAATCTAACAAATAAGAGTAATTTATACTGAAATTTATGCCAGCATACACACACATTATTTTGGTAGTAGGAATATAACCAGCCTCCTATCTGAGCTATACCTCTAGCATGTACATATTAAAAATTAACACATATACACATAAAGTGTAATAATATATATGTATATAATTCTTGGATCAATAGTAACTTAAGATATAATGAAGTAGCACAGGTTTGGCTACCTCGTAATTACTATGAAGGAATGCAGATGAGATACATATGTAGAACTTCTTATAAATGACTTCATTGTTCAAGCGGCGCGGCCATCAGGGATGAGAGGACACGGTTTTCCCTAATTTGTGAGAAGCCTGATTTTTAGAATTTCTTCTACCAACTGAATTTATACATAAGGGATTTTAATTTCAGACTCCTAGGACTTCCTAAGGAGTCTGCTTCATATGGAGCATCACAGGGCAGGACCTCCCCCCCCCCCAGCACTTGCACACATGCTCCTCTAGCACATGTCCCCTGAAAACACTGCACCTTTACAACTGTCTCTGAAAGTGTTCCTGTTGCTTTTAAGAACCAGTTTTATACTTTTCTATACTTCATAAAATTTCTCTAATGAAATGTGTTACCTTTTTTTTTTCATAATCTAAGAAAACCCTCCACTCTGAATTTCAAGCTCATGAGTGTGCCTCCAACAAGAACACAAAGTCACAGGTTCTAACAAAAACTCATGCCTTGGAGGCAACTGGAGGCAGAAAGAAGAAATGTTGAAAAAGAAAAGGTCAGGAGGTTAATTAACTTTCTTAATAGTTGGAAAATCTTCCACATTTTCAAATAAGGCATTTAAAAGAAGCCCAAACAGATTACCTTGAAGGCCAGTTTATTCAATCTTTAAGATTTCCGATTAAAGGAAAATTCACTGATGTAACATGACACAGGGTCCAAACATACAGGGTTTCTAAGCAGTACACGTGAGCTTTGATTACTGAGATTCCCTTGGCAACAGAATGGCCTAAAATTAATGGAGCTCATAAAAGGAAGATGCCAAAAGAAACTTTGTCCTTGAGATGGTTTATGCAGCCTGGGCTAGAGCAAGGCACAATCCATATATAGAAAACCATAGCATCTGCAGTATTTTAAGAAACTACAGTTGCAAAATAAGTGCAAATATACAGTGGAAGCAAAGGTCCTTCCAGGTCAGGGTGGCAGGGCCCACTAGGGAAGATTCCTCAGTACACACTGTATGGCAAGCAACTGCCCAGATAGAGCTGGGGGACTGCCATTTACCCATCTCCATTCTCTGCTCTCAGCTGCCATTGTTGCAAACTGCACAAGTCCAGGACAGCTTGTTATTCTACAAACAAAATGCTTGCCAGTTCCCCGGGGCTGGTTCCCAGAGAACTGCTCATAATAGTTATCACTTATTAAATCTATCCCTATTTAAAAAACTTATGAACATTATCAAGTTATCAAATTTCTCAGACATCTCAAAACTCTCTCATTCTGGATGCTTTTATGTATTTATTCTTTCCCTTATCTATCCAAAGATAAAGACATTGAGTGGAGAAAAATCTGTATTTTATTATCCTTTTAACTCTGTTAAAAGCAAGAGAAAAGCATACCAAGAAAGACAGATTGTGGTTGTTATATAGTGTCCTATAAAAATATTACTTTACTACATAAATAACTAAGTCTATCTGATAGCTCACTTACCGTGTCTTTAAACTCAGGCAAGCGTTGTTCCAGTGCAACAGTACAGTCTTGTCTGGGAAATACCTTACCATATTAGGCAATCAGGCCCCAGTAGAGAGGAAAAGGCAAAACAGACCTAGGATTTTACCTAAAAGGAAAAAGGCCAAGACACTGCCCAGTGGTAGAGAGTGAACAGACAAAGGTGCTTCCTGAGATTAAGTAACATGAGAAAGAAAAAATACTGCTTGAGAGAAAAGATCCAGCAAATACCCAGAAGCAGTTGTGAAAGATTAGAGAAATAGGACAAATTCATCTAGGGAGGCGGGAGGAGAAAACTAGAAAAGATCTGTATAAACAGAACTGCTGGTAAATCCACAGAAGAAAAGCAAAGATAGGACAGTAATTTGGATACAACAATACAAGCAAGTCGTTGGGAGAAATCTGGAGGGATTTCATTTGCTTGGAAGCTCTTGGGATTCTGAGTGAAATTTGAAACATTCAAGTTCTCTTCTTTCCTACACCCCCTTTTTTCCCTTTCCTTCTACCTCAGCAATTCCTAAAAATCCCCTCAAAACATCTTGTAAAGCCAGGTGTGGTGGTAATCCCAGTATTCAGGATGGAGGGTGAGTTCCATAGTGAGTCCCTCACTTAAAATGAACTAGCAACAATAAAAGGTACTCCTGTTAGTGATAGAGAAGAATCTGGGCTATTTCTCAATTCTACAAATAATTTTTCTTTAAGGGAAAAGTAGTAGATAACTGTAAAAATCACATGATTCTAAAGGTCAATGAAAGTCCCCAAAGCCATGTTTTAGACTGACTTAGAAACTTAGGAATCACCATTAGTAACTTACATGTACTAGCTTCATTTTTATTACATAAGCCAAACAGTGGGTACTGTAACTATCTCTAGTTTATAAATGAGGAAACTGAAGCAAAGAGAAGTATCTTATCCAAATTACTTCAGTGGTTAAGCTGGAATTTAAATGCAGGGAACTTAGCTCCTGGGTCTTCTCTGCTATACTGCCTGACACAGCAGTTTGAGATATATGACAAATAAGAGACATAAAATACATGGAAGGCAGTGTGGTGAATTGGGAATGGAATGTCACCATTCTTGTGTTAGTTTATCTCTGGGCCTTTGTTGTGACATTTCTTTTTAACTATGTAGTATACGTGTATGTGATAGAGAAAAGTGTGTGGGCCTTTTATGTGCTACAGTACAGGTATGGGAGTCAGAGGACAACTTTTGGGAGTTGGTTCTCTTCTTTCAGCATGGATTCTTGGGTCATCAGGCTCACATGGCAAGTGCTTTTGCCCACTGAGCCATTGCATTGGCCTTGTTATCTTCAAAATTATATATATATATATATATATATATATATATATATTTTTTTTTTTTTTTTACAAATCCACTTTTATTTATTTACTTTTTATCAGTTTAACTCCAGGAAGGGTACAGCGTCACCCGGATTCTGTGTCCGATGGCCTTCGCAGGGAGGTTGCTTCGGAATTTGGCACGAACCATGCCACTGTTGCCATGGGCGCAAGTTACTTTTCCCCAGATCACTCTGGTTTTGTTTGGCTTGCCTCCAGGAGTCACTGTATTGTTTTTTGCTTTATACACATAAGCATATCTCTTGCCTAGGTAGAATTCTGTTTCATCTCGGGCATAAACACCTTCAATTTTTTTTTCAAGATCTACTCTTTCTTTATTACTTCTTCATCAGCCTCTGGATTTAAAAAATATCCCCAGTTGGTAGCTTTAGGTTGCCATGGTGTGAAGGCGCACGTCAGCGTTCCCCGCGCCTGCCCTGCGTGTTCACTAAGTGCTCGCTACAGTGGGACACGGCCCCCAGACCATCCTCGGCCGCGGCCAGCGTCCGCGCTGCCTTTTAAGATACTCGCAGGCAAACACCGCAGCTAGAATGTGGCCGCCCACCCAAATGCTATTTATTCTCAAGGAGTCAACACCTTCAATTTTAAGAAGAGCTGTATGCTCTGGTTCCGGAGACCGTGCTTGTAGCCAGCAAAAATGGCCTTGCACCACAGCCTTCCAGACATATCTGCTGCTTAGAAGTCCTGTTCCCAGCAGGCCTTCCCAGAGATATTTAACTCAATGGGTTTAAGTTGTTCAGTTATAAGCTCAACCTATGATGGTCATTTGAGCCATCACAAATTAATTCAAAGTCTAGAATTCTGTAGCGTCTAGAAAAAAGTCTTTCTTTAAAAAAAAAAGGCTTCATAACTTAAATGACAAGAGCTAGTTAATAAAAAATACAACAAAGCAGAGAAAAATAAGACAAAGTAAAGGGGACCAAGTGGTGAGTCAACTCAACAATTATCATGGCTAATCAGCAACCCTCCTGCGATTCTTCAAGAATAGGCTCAGTGTTCTGGATAAGAGCTGCAGAGAGGCAATGGTCTGTATTTGAAAGGGTGTTGAAAGCGGGCTCTGTGATAGTCAGCTTTCTCATACCACTCTGATAAAAGGGAGAGCAGATTTTATGGTTAATATCACTATATAAGTAAAAAACGTGGCAAAGAACAAAACCAAAACAACTTACTGTACTGTTCTGTTTTGTTTTTAATTTGGAAAAAGTGGAAATGCACTCACATTCTTAAAACCAAAAGTCAAGACTCTTCTCCCATGATAGTTCTCAGTCTTCTTGCTTGGAATTTCACAGTGCTCCAGAGTTTTGTCTTTGGTCCCTTCTCTGCAGTTATTTTCTTGGTAACTGCATCCAATCCCATGGTTTTAGAAATTATCTGTATGTTTACTAACATCCGAGTTTATAATCCAGCCTGGACCTCTAACTTGAACTTCATATGCACATTCAACTGCTCTATTGACATTTCCATGTAAAAATATGTCAGCTGAACCTAGTAAGCTCAACACTGCTAAACACCAAACCAGATGCCTGCCTTTTTTTCTGCCAGACTTGTTCATGCATTCTCCATCTCAGCTATAAGACTCCACTATTAGAGATGACTTAGCTAAAGGCTTTAGTGTTGGCCTTCACTTCTCTTTCTTCATACTATATTCAAACCAATAGTAAATGTAGGTGGTTTCAATTTAAAAATACATCCTGAATGTAACTCTTCAGAATCTTTCTATCAACTGGGTTCTTAAACCACCTTCATTTATTTTTCCCTGTGTTATGGGAGCAGCCTTCTAACTGACGTTCTTGTTCCACTGGTATCCCCTCAGAGTATATTCTTCAATATGGCATAATCTATAAAACATAAGTAAGCACATCACCCTTGGTGTGAAAACTGTACAACAGGTACCTACACCTGCACACCAAATGCTGAACTATGACAGTGATATCATCTGTTCTGTCTGTCTGTCTTTTCCTTCTGCCCAGCCCCGTTTGTTTTCAATCTGTCCTCAAACATGCAGGGCACGCCTGCTTCAGGGTCTTTGTGATCGCTGTTCCTTTTGCTTTCACATATGAGTCCAACGTAACTTCCCATCTCACACTCCTTAATTTAAGCTAAAATCCTGTTTGTCAATGCAGCCTGGCCTGATTGTCCTACCCATAATGTGAGACTCCTGTCTGCATGACACTTCTTTTCCTTTTTACTGTTTTTCCATAGCACTTATCACCTATTTAAGTGTTTATTTATTGCCTGTCTCTCTTATTAGAAAGTAAATTCTAGAAGAACAGGACTTTTTCTTCATTGATGTATCCTCAGAATCTAGAAAAATGTCTGACCACAAATGGTAAATAAGCACACTTACTCAGAGAAAGAACAGGAAGATCCAAACAAAAGGGAAGCAGCACAAAATATGAAGTGCATTTAGTGGTTGGCATTAGAGCAATTTATGGGCTTTGATTTCTTGTTAACATTCAACTAAGCCTTGGCAGCAAAGTTAAGTTGTATTCTCATTTATTTAGTGGAAAATGCTTAAATTAAATTGCTTACCGCTTTTAAGAGTACCTTACCAACAGAGCTCTCTGCTAGCAGACTAACTAACAGTTGTCTAGAACAGGTAGGTACCTTGAATCCACAATGCATTTTAAGGGATGGTTATTGATTCAATGTACTCAGGATTAGGATAGTTCCACTGCTTACATACAGGGTAGTTTCAGTGAATTTGCTGAGATTGTGTATCATCTGATTCTCCTAAAACAGCTTTGGGGAATTATAAGTGGGGAGGGACTTTCCTAAGAAAAGGATGTTACTTCTCATTTCCTGACAGAAATAGTTACCCACCTGTGTGAAGGGCAGCAGGGTGGTGATTCTCTCACTCACTGAATCTTGATAGTCTCTGAGTAGTTACTAATTCTGTAAGATGTTCCTTCACTAAAAGGGGTCGGAAGCTACTAGCAAGTCAATTCAAATGAAACCTACTAGGTAAAAAAATCCAAATGGGCATTTCTCTTAGTGCTGGTTTGTTCAGGTTTACGGCAGCTGCTTCAGTCATGAGAGGCCACCAATGGCGGGTTAGGGTTAGTGAGGTGCAGAACTTGCAGGTGTTCATGATGGGTTTACCCTTCAGTCCCAACCCTTTTATCAATGGACTGACAGGAAAGCCAGTGATGGTAAAATTTAAGTGGGGAAAGGAATAAAAGGCCTACCTGGTCTCTGTGGATTGCTACATGAACATGCAACTTGAAAATACAAAAGATTATATAGATGGGGCATTGTTTGGACATCTGGGTGAAGTTCTAATAAAGTGTATTAGTGTCCTTTATACAGACACATTGAAGAGGAGGAGGAATATGGGAAAATGAGAGAAAAGCAACTTTGGTATTGTTTTATGTATATGAATTTCTATGCAATAAAGATTTGGTTTTTTTCTAAAAAATTCAAATGGATGAACAGGATATAACAAAGATATAAGACATATTTTCAGGGCTGTGTCACTCCTGTTTCATAAAAAGGTTCCCTGATGCAAGCCCTAGGGTCACCTAGATATTTCATGTCTCCAAATAGTTAGCTTCTTTAGGCCTTACTTTTCTTAACTGTGACATTAGGTTCTTGAACCAAGTCAGCTCTAAATTAGGACTTTTTCAGCTTCTTTTTAGGACATCATTCTGCTTGCTCACCAACATCTTTTTGCTGACTACTTGTGCCCTCTAGTGATAAATTCAATTACATAACACGATTGGGTTGGGAAGCAGAACAGTAGATGGGAAGAACAAGCAAACTTCACATCAAGCAACAGACAGGGCAAAGATGAAAGCAGAAAAAAGATGGAAAGGATCCAAATATTGTGTCTACGGTTGCCCCATCCAGAGCAGACACGCTAGACTGTGACTACTATCATAGCCCCCTAAACCTTTTTCTGCAGTTTAGCTTTCCATGGGTTTACCTACTTACAGTTGGACTGTCTGAAAATGTTAAATGGAAATTCCAGGAGAGCCAATTCATATATTTAAAAAATTGTGTGTTATTTTGAGTAGTGTGATAAAATATCACAGCATCCTGCTTTGTCCTGCCCGGAGCATGAGTCATCTCTTTGTCCAGAACCTGCTGTGTCCCCCATTAGTCATTTAGGAGCCTTCTTAGCAACCAGACCAAGCTTAAGACATCAAGGTTCCAGTGCTTGTATTCAAGACACCCTTGTTTTACTAAGTACTATCTGGAGTAATGATGCTGGCCATTTTATTCAGCACATAGTTACAATTAGTTACTATGACTGACTTGTGGGCTAAAATTCATCATAGGTACATAAAGCACAGTACATGTACAGCACAGTTCTACCTTCAATTTTTGGCAGGCACCTAGGGTCTTGGAAAATACTTCCCATGGATAAAGAAGGGTTACTACTAAACACCAAGCACATTCCTGAATATAAAGACATTTACATTAACATTTAAATTCAGTTTTTTTTCATGTAGTAATACAAGATATCTAAAGATGTCCAGAGACTACCTGTTACATAATGAGGCTATGAAACAGAACTGCTTTAAAAACATCTGTCAAGGAGGTACTGAGATTTCAAATCACACATTCTTTGTCAGTTTCACTAGCTGGTGGATTTACCAGTGGAGTGGGTTTTGACCATAACTGTTTATTCTGCTGAGCTTAAAAAGGTCCCTAGACTTATCACTGTGTTCCTTAGGGTCACAAGGATAGCAACATGTGACTATCCTCCTCCTCATCTATTCAGTATGTGAGAAAACATCAGTGTTATCCTTGTCCATGGATATCATGTAAATAAATCTTGGTTACATTTTCCTAAGTACCTACAAGAGGAAATGAATTTTAGTGATGTCAGTACACAGTGACATCACAGTAGGCCTTCTTAGCCACTCAGCCGTCACTGGCAGGTGAGTGAGGCAGTAAGTAATCATCTGAAAGATTTAAAAAGAGAAGAAAGAATCATATATATTGGGAATCATTTTGCTCTAATCACAAGTGGAGACACAGGTAGAGATAACAGCCACTGAAGTTTGTTTCTTAAAATTAAATATCACTGGATGAGTCCACACAAAATTGTGGTGACAAATCATAAAAATGATTGCCTTTGGGATCAAAGAATTGACTACAAAGGACAACAGAGAACTTTATGAGGTGATGGCAGTTATATGTCCTGCCAGGTGGTAGTTACAATGGCAGGTATAGGTTAAGATTTTCTAAATGGTGCACTTTAAATTTATGCATTTTATTGATTATAAATTATATTTCAGTTGCAAAATAGATGTCAGAGTCTTGGGGGGGGTGTCAACTTTAAAAACAATAGGTATCACCACTCTAGAAGAGAGAGGAGCTGGTACAACTCAATAGCAGATACCGTTTCACTGCCCTGAGTCCTCAGCAGTACCATACTGATCAGCCATTTCAATGGCATGTTCCTCTTTCGAGTTTCATATTGACTGCTGCAGAGCTGAGTCAACTTTACCGCCTAATGGAGGGACAGTATGGTACAGGAAAGAGATGGTCCTAAGAGTCATTAGATATTACTGACAGTCTTTAGACAGGATTTGTTGCAATTTTTTTGGGTCGTCACTGGATATTTAACTGTGGACCCATATGGATAATGCCTATTAGCATTAGCCAAGAGTGAGCTAGGAAGGAAAACAGATAACAAGTAATGGAGCAAGCAAACCAGACCATTTTAAAAGGCAGCCTCAGCTACACTCACTTGTCAGCAGCCTTTTCTTTGCTGAACTCGGAGTAGAGCTGGAAAGTGCTAGGATTAACCCGAGTGGCCCCACATGAACGCAAAGATATCCAACTAGGGGTGCTGTTTGCTTACATCAACATCCGAGTCTGCCTGGCATATGGAAAACACTAGTAGATGCCACAAACAATTGGATATATGGACTATTCTTTAGCCTGTCAAATGACTTTCATCTCAAATGTTAACAGTCCATGTTTTTTTTTCTACATAAACCAGAAAGTCTTCTCCATGATTTAATTCAACAGTCTTAAAATGAAATTCCCTAAGAAGCACTGTATCAAGATCATATTTTAATTCTTGTTTCATGTACCGTAGGCTAGGATTTTTCCACGCCCAGAAGTTTAGTACAAACAGAGATTTTTATTGACAAAAGACATTCTATGACAACAAAATCTTCCCTGTAATTCCTTGGATCTAAAAGGCTGTATTAACCCTTTGGTAATTATGGTCCTTTCCAGTGCTTTGTAATCTATTACTCAGATTCTCTGTTTAAGCACAGTTCCCCAAAGGAACCTTTCTGTCTCCAAAAGCCTGTCCAAATCCCTTAAAGAAGAGGCTTACTGGAATACTCTCTCTCTTACACAGACGCACACACACTCCTGCTTCAAGGGATTCTTCTGTGTTATTTCTAAACAATACAATTCAGGGGTACAATACAATGCAGGGGTGGTTAAATATGTGAAAATCCATCAATGTAATCCACCACATCAACAAACTTAACCACATGATCATTTCCTAAGATGCCAAAAAAGTATTAGACAAAATCCAACACCTGTACATGTTTAAAGGTTTTGACAGATCAGAGATACAAGGCACATACCTAAACACAGTAAAAGCAATATACATCAAGCCTATAGCCAACATCAAACTAAATGTAGAGAAACTTAAATCAATCCCCTGGAATCAGGAACAAGGCAATTCTCTCTACTCTCTTTGTATCTTTTCAACATAGCCCTAGAAGTCCTAGCCAAAGCAATAATATACCTAAAAAAGATCAAGGGGATACAAATCAGAAAGGAAGAAGTCAAAGTACCACTGTTCACAGATGATATGATAGTATATATAAGTGGAACCAAAATTTCTACCAGAGAAGTTCTTCAGCTGATAAACACCTTCTGCAAAGTTGCAGGATACAAAATTAACTCAAAAAAAATTCATAGCTTCAACATCAATCAAGGTAGACAGTTCTTACCTGTATTATTAACTACCATCACCGCCTCCCATTTAAGACAAGGTCTCACAACATATCCCAGTCTGGCCTTAAATTTGCCATATAGAGGCTGGAGATAGCTTAGATGGTAAAGGAGACCTGAGTACCTATTCCTAGCACCTACACAAAAAGGCTAGACATAGCACTGCATGTCTGTAATCCCTGCACTTGGGATCCCTAGATTTTGGTAACTAGTCAGTCTAGCTCAATTAATGAGCTCCAGGTTCAGTGAGAGATCCTTTGTCAAATATGAAGGTGGAGAATGCCTCCGTCTAACATGTGCGCACATTTGCTAGTCCACCCACACCTATCTCCCAAACACACACAAATACACACACTCATACACAAAACCAAGAAACTTGTGATCTTCCTACCACAAACTCATAAGGGATTATAAGCCTATACCACTGTACAATTATGGTTTGGGATCCTATTTAAATAGAACTATTTAAATAGAACAATGATGATTTGCTGCTTATGTCTAAAAATGAGCTAGTTGTTAATTTTCTGTAATGTCATTAAATATATTCTGAGATTAAAGGTACAATAATAAGCTGTATGGTGCTAAGTGCCTATTATTTTACATGGTTTGAAAAGTAAAACATATGGGTTTGTATTAATTTTTACTAAAACTAAACTCCCTTTTTCCTGCAAATAGAACCCCAGTGTTTAGAGGTATAATGAGTGTAGGCCTTTCAGTGCAGAGGGGAGATGGATGCTGGGTTTCAAAAATTCGAGTTACAAAAGAGGTGAGGTGCTTACCCACACTCAAAGACCATTATAAATAACTTTTAAGTGGCCTCAAATATTGTGCTCTCTACACTTATGTTCTTCTCTGTAAGAACGTAAGAGGAGAACCGTTAAGAACTTTTCTCCCTTTTTACTTTTCTTCCCAAGATTTCAAAGTACTTTATCCAATCCAGTAATCAGTGGATTACTACATCAGTGCTGACAACTGGCAGCTAGCACAGCCAGATACTGGAAAGCTGATCAGTAACATGAGTGTTACACCACAGGAAAAACAGCACCAACGAGCCCTGATACATCCCCAGAGGAATGCTCATCTTTACCCTCAACCCATGTTTGCTTAGATCTGCATCTCCTAAAATTGTATGCCTAAAGGCAAGACTGAACCCTACAGGGACTGCATGTCACCAGTTTGTCACTTACCCATGCTTCTTTGACTTCTTCAGAGACATCTGTCTCATCCTCCTGAAATGAAAAGAGAAGGAAAAAAAAGGATCACAGCCACAGACCTCTTTGAAAACAACAAGGTCAATTCCTCTCAATTACACTTCTTGGCATTTCAAATGTGGGCAATTAAAACTGAAAGCCAACTGATGCTACTACTGACACTTTCAACAGCTGTCACAGGCAGGGGACTTAGAGACATCACTGTGGTAAAACTGTCAAACCAAATACAGGTGGGGAAAGGTATTATTCTTTTCTTTTTTGGTTTTGTTTTGTTTTTTCGAGACAGGGTTTCTCTGAGTAGTCTGGGCTGTCCTTGACTCTCTTTGTAGACCAGGCTGGCCTCAAACTCACAGAGATTCACCTGCCTCTGCCTCCCTGAGTGCTGGGATTACAGGTGTGCACCACCACACCCAGCTGAAAAAGTTATTTTTCAAAAAACAAGACTTCATTTCACTCTGTCAAAGTTATCAGCCTATAAGGTCTGGGGATACAGCTAATTGGTAGAGTGTTGTTTGTCTAGCATGTGCAAGGACCTAAGTTCAATCTCCAGCACTGGAAAAACCAACACAAACACTATTAATATAGTCCTTTTTAAAAGTAATTTATTTATTTTTATATTAATCATAGTTTATGTACTTTGTATCCCAGCCATAGCCTCCACCTTCATTCCCTCCCACTCTCCCCATCCCTCCCTCATCTTCTCCCTGCCCCCCTCCAAGTCCACTGATAGGGGAGGACCTTCCCCCCTTCCATCTGACCCTAGCTTATCATGTCTCTTCAGGGCTGGCTGCAATCAATATAGTCCTAAGACAAGAAAATGCATTTTTGCTGAAAGATGGTCTGTAATGGATTACTGCTGTTATACTTCTTGTTTTACTGAATAGTCTTATCTAATCTTCACTCTGGTTTAGGGAATTGGCCACTTGGATTAAAAAACACTGGTAAGTTAGAACCAGCTATAAAGGGAGTGCATTAAGGTGTGTGCTGTGTTTGTGATTAGTAAGCACTGGTGACCTGTTCTATTCGATCCTTTACCCTCCTGAAAGGTAAAGCTGAGTCAGATAAACTAAAACTTGTATCAACATATAGATTTTAAGCTCTTTGAAAAATTTTTAAACACTTTTTTTCAAAAGAAATTGAAAAAAATATATTTACTTTACACAACTGAATGTTTTGCCAGCATGCAAGTATGCATACCATGTGTGTGTCTTTTGGATACCTGAAACTGGGGTATGGATGGCTATGAGCCACCATGTGGGTTCTGAGAACTGAATCAGGTTCTTCTGAAAGAGCAAAAAGTACACTAAGCCAGTGAGCCATCTCTTCATCCTCCTCCTTCAAGAGTCCTCTTTGGTTTTTTGTTGTTTTTTGAGACAGTTTCTCTGAGTTGCCTTGGCTGTACTGGACTGGATTTGTAGACCAGGCTGGCTTCAAACTCATGGAGAGCTGCCTGCCTCTGCCTCCCTGAGTTCTGGGATAAAAGGCGTGTGCTACCAGGCCCAGCTCCAAATTCTTACCATCCTAGAATAGTCAGAATCTTAGCTTATAGGCACTATGAAGATACTGTTGACTACATGACTTTCAGGAACTACTAGAGAGTACTGCTAAAATATGCCACATTTACCTACTTGCTTACACAGCAGTTGCAAATTTCCAGCTTTCAAAATTCTTTATCAGATACAGAGTGTCTACTTTGCTCAGCACTACTCTAGGCACTTAGCAGAAAACATACAAAATGAGTCCCATACTAGTAGAGTCTTCTCGTTTTCTTAGGAAAAGCCCTTTGTCATCTCCATGACAGTCATGTCACCAAATGTGGCTCTTCCTTTTGATCTCAGCAGGAAGTCTGCTAGCCACATGCGATACGGTGTGTCCCATGTAGATGGTACTTACGTCCTTTGTCCAGAAGTTAATGCCCGTGCCTCTTCGTCGGTCCTTAGGTCGCCTCCTCTCCCGGGCAGACAGCCTGTTAGCAGACTGATCGTCCAAATCAGCTTCTATTTTCTCTGCCCAAAGATAACACACAATGTGGCTCTTAAAAACCTGGCCATGTACACTGGGGAGCTGCTTCCGAAACTATACGTACCACTCTTGTCCATTTCCTTTGTGGCTGTGGAGTTTGTGGTGGTCTCTGAGTTCTCTGAATCAAGGACTGAAGCTCTACTTGTCTGTAGTAAGTGAGAACTAGTGTAGAATGAGGGTCTTGATGCAGAAGGAGACACTGGTGTTGTGGGTTTGTCTGGTTGAGTTGGACACCTTAGGCGATGATAGATAGGCTAGAAATAATCCACAGGATGAGATATTAGGGGTCAAGCTCAATCAAAGGATAAAGACAGTAGGTGTCCTCAAAATGGGCCTTTTCAATTAAGGAGACTTATTAACAACTGCTGTTTTATCAGTATCTATCGGCTGATTGGAGTTAGTAAGTGGTCAGAAACGAACAACTACTGGCCTTATATCTGAGGAGAGCATGACCACAGCATTTGAGACAAACTGTTCCTAAAATGACCAAAGGGTACTAAGTAGCTCAGTGTCAATAAAAACTCATTTGATCTTGAAAATGGAAAGATCAATGCTGTTTTTAAGATGGGGTGCTCAAAAGCAGAGGTCAAGGGGAAAAAAAAAAAAGAGTTCAGGAGTGTGAAGAAACAAGAATGTGGTAATGGCCCAAGGGCAGACAGCAAATGTCTGTAATCCACCATACGCCACATGACTCACTGAAAAGCTCAGTTCTTCTTATGTTCTAGGCATCAAACCAAGGCCTGACACATGCTAGGCAAGGCTATTCTACGACTACTTGCCTGAAACTTTAAAAATTTTCTATTTTCCCCTTTGAAAAAATTTTGAGAGTTAAAACATAGAAGTAAACAATTAGCCTACACTGAGTTAACTAAAGATTCTTCAAGACATAAATTCTTAGTATATATTAGACTTATAATGTAGAGGTTACGTACTTCTAAATCTACACATTATAAAGAAAGAAACAATGCGGTACAGAGGTTTTGGAGTTAGGCAGAAGTTTGCTTAAAGTCTACCCTCAGCAGGAGGTAACTGCGTGACCTTGAAAAACTTCTCTGGGCCTCAGCTTCCTTATCTGTAAAATAGGGATAGACATACTCACACAGGATGCTGAGGGCTTAATTAGAAAATGTGTTAGGTATATATGAATACTCTCTGGGAGCCAGCACTCAGTAAATAATAACAAAAGCAACAAAATGCATAATAATATCAGTTCACAGAACTTAGCACTCAGAGTTCCAACAAGAGAGATCCCTTCTTCTTGTCACTACAGTGACCATAATATTTATCAGCCCACACTGGAACAGTTTTAAGAAAGAAGGAGTGGTAATGATAATTATAGAGACAACAGTTACAACTGAAACCATGAGCATGCTTGCCCTAAGCATACACCTGGCCCTCTCTGTGAATATCACCTTCACTAGAGACACGTGTCCCCACAGATGGTGACTCCCAGGAGTTTGGGAAGCAACACATTAGAACAAGCTATAGGATCAGACTGACTATACTCAAATCCTCACTGGCCTACTACTCCATGTGTAGAATGTAAGGAGAGTTACTTGGCCTATGATATTCAAGTTCCTCAGCTATGAAACAGGAATACTAATACTGATTTTAGAGGGATCTCCTGAGGATTAAATCAAACTTAAAACAATGTCTGGCATAAAAACAGTTATATCTTATTTGCATTTTATTGTCCTATAGCCTCTTTTTGCAGAATGGTATAGCATTCACTCCAAAGCATTAGTTAACTCTGTGGAGAAAAGAGAAACCAAAATCCTTTGGATTTTTTTCAGCCAAATAGGTCTGCACCCAAAAGCTACAAACACAGTGTCTTTTAGGAATGATTTACTGCAAGAATAGCATTTAAACCACACTAATGAAGGTTCATCAAAGTATCCTGCTTGTGGTGCTGAGTATGCCTGCAGAAGAGCTCACCTCTTCATCCAGACTCCTGCCCCAAGGTTTCTGGCCCTCCCAAGCTTCCTTTGTTGGGGCTGCTGATGGCTCCTGATTTTTGGTGCTCTCTTCAAGCCCACCAGGATCTTCAAGCTTCTCACCAGGCTGCTCCTGAGCTTGCCTCTCTGCCCTTGACCGGCTGAAAGTCTTTTCTGCTTCTTGAAGGTCTGTTAGGGTAACACCCTGGAAAAATATCAAACGGTAAAGAGAGTTTTACATTAACACAGAGTATTCTTGAGCGGGGAAACTGCTCCCAAAACAACCCAAATGAGACTCTCAACAGAAGGCCGTTTCTAGCTACACACGCTTAAAATAAGCACTGCAGTGTACATAGCACTCAGACCTAAATCTACTTACACTCTGCTTTAGCTCTCCTAACTTGGTCTTCTGAAAATAGGTCAACGGTGATATCTTCTGTTACAGATGCACTTAGTCCATACCAAATCGTGCTCAGTTATTTGAGTGAACTTTACCCTTTTCCAAGATC
Organism: Pachyuromys duprasi; assembly: GCA_028658305.1. Taxonomy (NCBI): domain Eukaryota; kingdom Metazoa; phylum Chordata; class Mammalia; order Rodentia; family Muridae; genus Pachyuromys; species Pachyuromys duprasi. Next base: position 4,979,308 of record CM053757.1, on the reverse strand, counting down.
AAATGGTTATCATCTTATTCTCTGAACAGTAAATACTGGAAAAACCAAACTTTTAAAATCTGGTTCAAGAAGGGGAATATTCAGAGGTAGGCTAAAACAATTAAACTTTCTAAAACACTATACTGACTTTTCTTTTCCTCTTAATGTTATTTTCTAAGTAACTCTAGGAATTACACACAGATGTGTGAACAATTAATGTTCCCCTGGGATCCTTGGAGCAGCAGGACAGAAGCAAAGCAAATGACAGAGACTTGGAGTAGGACATCACTGAGAAGAGAGTGAGATTATTCCAGTCAAGTGGTTATGTTCTCAGAGCCTCAGAGGAGGCATGTCCCAAAGCTGGAAGGCAGCCACTGAGTACTAAACATGTATACACAATTCCCTATGTATGCATGTAGGTATATTTGGAGAAGGTGTCAGCTGGGGTTACAAGTGGTTGTCAGTCAACTGGCAACATGGGGTCCTCTGTAAGAGCAGAAAGCACCCTTCACTGTACGACTCTCTCTAGCCTCACAACTACCTTTAAAAAATTGCTATTCATAACCTTATTCATTTTTTAAATAATGGATGTCCTTAAGCAATTAAACTACAAAAGCAAGTCAAGTGATTATTTTCAAGAAACTTTCTTCAAAGGTTTATTTTTAAGTTATAGGTATGTGTGTGAGCCTGCCTGAGTTGATGTACACCATGTGCATGCAGGAACCTACAGAAGCCAGAAGAGGGCATTGGATCTCCCAGAACTGGAGTTACAGGTGGTTGTAAGCCACGGTGTAGACATAGGAACTGAACCTGGGTCCTCTGCAAGAACAGGAAGTACTCTTAACTATTGACCTAGGTCAATAGCACCCTTTTCAAGAAACTTTTAATCTACCAGAAATGACATGGAAAAAACAGATGGACATAAGATATTGTGTACATATTAAGATAGAAACACTGGGACATGAAGAGATAGGTCAATAGATAAGTGAGTGAGAGGACCAGAGTTTAGATTTCCAGATTCCATGTAAAATATACCTATGGGGAGATGGGAAGTACAGACTGGAGATTCCCTGGAAGCATGTTGAGCTAGTTCACCTGGTATGTTCAGTGGTGAACAAGAGACCCTGCCTCAAATAGGGTTTCTGAAGGCAATGACTAACATATGAAGTTGTCCTCTGACCTCAACAAGAGCTTCCTTGGAAGGGTGTGAGGGGTAAAAGGCACTGTGGCTAAAAGGGAGCCTGTTCAAAGACTCAGAAACAGGAGTTGGTATGATGCAGGTGTTTGCTAGCAGTTTAGCAAAGCTGAGTGAGTGGAAGAAGAATGAGGGCAGTCAAAGTGAGGAAAGCAGGCAGCAGCTGGGTCACTGCCACATTAAGGAATTGGACATTTACTTTCTGGATAATTTTTCTTTGGGGGACCCAACATCCCTTTGAGAATCTAACAATATTTTTACAGTTCACATATACATTCTAAGTTAGAAGATCCTTTTTAGTTCTCATGTGGACTTCAGCTCTTTTTACTAAGTCTTTTTCTACAAAATTTCTTTGTTTCTTTCCTTTTCTTTTTGAAACAGGGTTGTTTTTTTTTTACATTTTTATTTTATGTTAATCACAGGTTATGTACTTTGTATCCCAGCCTTAGCCCCCTCCCGCATTCCCTCCCTCATCTCCTCCCTGCCCCTTTCCAAGTCTACTGATAGGGAAGGACCTCCTCCCCTTCCATCTAACTCTAGCTTATCAGGTCTCTTTAGGACTGGCTGCAATGTCCTTTTCTGTGGCCTAGCAAGGTTGCTCCTCCCCTGGAGGGCGGGGGGTGGGGGTGGAAGGTCGAAGAGACAGCCATTGAGTTCATGTCCAAAATAGTCCCTGTTCCCCCTACTAG
>CM053757.1:4956053-4977345 GCA_028658305.1 Pachyuromys duprasi | reverse complement strand
CCATTTGCTACATTCAAGCAGGGGTTCTAGGTTATATCCATACATGGTCCTTGGTTGGAGAGACAGTCTCATAAAAGACCCCTGTGTCCTTGCGGAGCTCCTGTCTTCTCCAGGTCATACTAATTCCCCCTTCTTTCATATGATTCCCTGCACTCTGCCAAAGGGTTGTTTATGTGTCTTAATATTTGCTTTGATACCCTGCTAGGTAGAGTCTTTCAGAGGCCCTCTGTGGTAGGCTCTTGTCCTGCTACTTTGAAACAGGGTTTTTATGTAGCCCAGACTGACCTCTAACTCACCATGTATCTGAGGCTAACCTTTAAATTATGCTCTTATCACCTCTACCTCCTAAATTACAGGCATACCCATCAGTCAGGTCTCATTACAAGATATTTACACATATTTGGCTCTTCCTTTTCCAGCTACCTTTCCCTGTCTCTTCATAAATAAATTGAAAACCACTTAAGAGTAGTCTATATTTCCTCACTGCTATTTCTCACTTGCTGATATAGTCAGTTATATATTTATATGCAATATTCTGATTTTTCCACTGTACACTGAGGGAAAAGATGATAGAAATATAATCTGTGAGGTATTAAAATGGGCCAGTGGTAAAGGCACATGCTGCTAAGCCCGAGGACCTGAGTCTGCCGTGTGGGACCCACATGGCAGGTGGAGAGAACCGACTCCCACAGTTGTCTTCTGACCTCCATGTGTGTGCCATTCCCCATAAAAATTAAAACATTAAAAATTATCATCAGTCTTCTACTTCACATTCACTAAAGTGGGTATTATAGTAAAAGTCCCCAAACTATAAAACAAATACTGAGAAAGATCTGGAGAAAAGAGGATGCTGACAGGAGGAGAAATCAGGGCAGCTACCATGAGACTAGTACAGCAACTCCTCAGTACTGGAAATATGGCTAACACACAAGCCAGCACATATTTCTACAGGTATCCTCAAAGGGCTAAATGCACGGTCTGGAGACTTGTGGACAGCCACTCGCACAGTGGCTTATTATGGTAGCCATGTGCCCACTAAAGGTGAATGATAAATTATGGCATAAACATACAGACCTAAAAAAATAAAATGTCACACGGACAACATGAATTGAACCCTAGCATTAAGTTGTGTTACATGAAATGTGCCAAACAGGTGAGGCAAATGATATATGATTTCATTTATAGGAGACTCATAAAGTAGTCAAAGTCATAGAGATAGAAATGGAATATTGCTTTCTTTGCATAGGGTAACAGCTTAATGAATACAGAGTTTCAGTTTGGAAATTTAAAGAACATTCTGGAGATGGACAGTGGGGATGGGAATTACCTAATGACGCCAAACTATAAACTTGCAAATGAACAAATGCGTGAGTTTTCTTATGTATACTGACTAGAATAGGAGAAAAACAAAAAATAGTCATGAGCTTCATGGAGGATGGATCCTATGGGAAGAACAGGCACACACTCATCCAACAAGAGTGAATACAGAATATGGGCCTACTCTGGGAGTCAGGGAAGACAAGCAATCTTTTTGCTGCTATGTATAAGGTCCTTTTCCCCAGACCTTGGCTTTTTTCTTTACTTCCGCACCACCTATATAAAACCTTTGAACACTTCCTTTCTGCTACATACCGATTTCTTGTTCATTTCAAATGTGACTGCTGTTTTATTTTAATTTCTTTGGATGTTCCTTTTTAATCTGCTCTATGGGCTTTCTCAGCTTCCTTCAATACCACACTCACAGCCTTTCTTCCATACTCGTGGCCATCACCACCAGAGGCCCTGATGTCACCATTTTCACCTGGAACTACTATGAACAGCTTCCCAACTAATCTTCTGGTTCCTGGCTTGGCAAACATCCTCTATCTACCACTCCTACCTCTGCAAAACAGTGTGTGCCCCGTAACATTCTTCCTAAAACTGCTTTTATGGCTCCCACAAAAGACCTTTTCTGTAACTAAAGTATAACTCATATATCATAAAATTCTGCCTTTTAATGTATATGACCTGATTGTTTCTAGAATACTCTGAGCTTTTCAACTATCACTACTATCTACTTTCAGGACATTTTCATCACCCCCTAAAGACACCACACCAACTAGCAAGTCTCTTTCCATTCTTCTTTCTTACACCCCAAACATTAATCAACTTTCTGTATTTTTTTTTTTGGATGCACATTTTGGATACACCACATAATGGACTAATAACAAATGTGCTCTTTGTGCCTGGGTTGCTTCACTTGGAATGTTTTCTCAAAGTTCATCCATGTTGTAACACCACTTTAATTTTTTTTATTTATGTATGTCTGTGTGTGAGTTTGTGCATGTGTATGCATGTGCCTGAGAGGCAGGACAAGGCTGCTGGACCCCTGGAGCTGGCAGCAGTGAGCCAGCTGACATGAGTACTGGGGACTTACCTCTGACCCTTTGCATCTTTCCAGCCCCTGTAACAGTACTCTTTAATTCCAAATAGTGCTTCACTATACGGATATGGCATATTTTGTTCATTCACTGGTTAATGGACATATACTAATAATGTTTAGTACTGTTTATTATGGAGTGCATTACTGGTTGGTTCTACTTTTTTGCTATTTTGACTAATTGCTGTTATATAATTCTCTATACAAACTTTTATGTGGAAATATATTTTCATGTATTTATCTAAGAATAGTCTTTGTATGTCGGGTCAATTGGAAACTCTATGTTTAATGTTTCAAACTGCTATAAGTTTCCTTAGAGATTCTCCTTGTGTGGAGGGCTACAGGCTTCTTAAAGTTCTTAAGCAAAGCTGGAATTATGAGTGTTGAGCCTAGAGATGAGAGTGAGTATCGACAGCCATAAACTTGTTTGATTCTGCATAGTATCCCCTTAATGTGGTGACGATTATAAAGAAGTGGTTGGAGTAAAGCATTCATTTAGTATTTTTAATACATGTTTCCACTAAAAGGCAGAAAGACAAAAGAACACTATGGGTCAGGGGTCATGCTTACTTGAGTAGATCTTCGTGTCTGCCGAGCTTGTCTGGAGCGTGCTTTCCGTAAAGACTCTGCCTCCTCATCCCGTACAGGAGTCAGATAAGATCTGTGGAGGAAGGAGGTAACAGCATAATACTTTTGCTGCATGTGCTGGAGGAATGAGAAGATGCTCCACACACTAAAGGGATTCCCACATGCTGAAAAGAAATGTCATTAAAGGTTAAAATGGCTAGAAAGTGATATGCCTTCAGTAGTATTCAAAATATTTGTAAATGTGCCACCACTCATACAGAAGTGTGCCATCTGTAAAGAGGAAACTGAATTTTGTTTCTTCTTTCTTATCCTTTCCTTCTTTTTCTTTTTTATTTTTTTTGTCCCTTGCACTACTGTTCTGACTGGGCGAGAGGCAGTGATAGCGAGTGTCTCTGTTCTGTTCCTGCTCTTGGCATTTAACTACTAGAGGGGATGCTGACTGTAAATTTTCTTTAGATACCACCTAAAGTTAAACTAAACTAAAACTTCCTGTTCTCATAGGAATCAAGCTAAGTTTTGTGCATACTGATGCATATGTATACATGTTCAGAAGGAGATTAAAGATTGATATCAAGTGTCTTCATCACTCTGTGTACATGCTATACATCCAGTTTTTTCACAGGTTGAGATCAGGTATTCACAGTTGGGTGGCAAACACTCTTACTCAGTGAGTTATCTCCCTAGCCCATCTATATTATTTTTTGAAACCAAGCCTTTCACTGAAACTGGAACTTATTGATTTGGCTAGACTGGCTGGCCAATAAGATCTAGCAAGACCATTTCCCTGTGTTCCCAGTGATGAGATTCTAGTTGTGTGTCAACTTTGCTTTCCATGTGAGTGCTGAGGATCTGAACTCAAGTCCTTAAGCTTGCATGGCAACACCATAATGCTTTCTATTTAAAATTCTATAAGTTTCAAACAAAATGCCCCAGGTTTTGTGTTTTATAGTTTATTTTTGCTTTTGTGACTATGTGTGCATGCTACTCAAGTACTCCATCACTGAGCCACACATTCAGCTCAATATATAAATGTGAAGATATGTGTGCATTCCTAGTTGTGTGTAAAAGCCAGGGTCAATGTCAAGTGCTTCCTTAATCACTCTCTACCTTAGTTTGTTGGCTCATCTTTACATCCCCAGTGCTGGAGTACAGCTGCGTCGACATACTCCATTTTGTGCTGGGCATCCAAACACAAGTCCCTATGCTTACAAAGCAAACATTTTACCAGTTCAGCCATGCCCCCAACCCCACTCAGTCATAAAAGGAATGTGGCCTCTGATTTTCTCTTTTAGTGGCAGTTTTGTGAGTTAAGGTTGTGTGTACTGGGAAGTATTCTCTGTTGATCTATTTTCTCTAATAATGTATGTATGATTTGGGTTACATAATTTAGAAAATTCACCAATAAAAGTTACCTCAGTGTTTTTTGGAGGAAAATTTTAAACAAAATACTCAAATTCTGTAATAGGCTTATTTATATTTTGTTTTGAAAACAAATATTCTGTTTTTCAGGGAATTTTCTAATTGGTGGTATACAACTTTTCATAAAATCCTTATAATAAAGCCTAATTTTCATAGCAGGAATTTTCTTTTTTCCTTACTTCCTTTCTTGTTTTTGTTTTGAGATAGGGTTTCTCTGGCTGTCCTAGAGCTCATTCTGTAGACAAGGATGACCTCTGGCTCACAGAGATACACCTGCCTCTGCTTCCTGAGTGCTGGGATGAAAGGCAAGAACAGTTTAACAGTTATTTTCAGTAGACCAATGCCTAAAAGACTTCAAAATTTGATTTGGTTCTAAGATTCAGCATAGAGATGAAAAAATTATCCCTCTGTTGCAGATGAGTCAATCGAGGCCCAAGGGAGCATTAAAATAGCCAAGATCACAAGGTCATTCACCAAAAGACATTATCATGATGCTCCCCTGCATCCAGAACTTTCTTTACTTGAATGAAACAATGAAAACATTTGTTTCTTTCACAAAGCATCATGGCATTCCATGGATTTATGCAGCAAGGCTTATTTTCCTCAAATCTACAGGCAGCAGGAATGAGTAGACTGTGATGTTGTGCTCTGGCCTTCTCCTGGCCTCCTCTGCTATCTTACTAAAGTTGGCATTACTGAACAGTCTGATGGCAGAGGGTGTTTTTTCCATTTACAGAAGTTTCCATTGACATGTTATAAGGCTGCTGTGAACAAACCATAAAAATAAAATCTTCAACTAGGATCATAGTTTCTTCAGTCACAAAATAAGAAGTAGGCGAAGTGTTTTTTAAGACTTCAGTCAGCTTTAACCATAGTGAACCCATATTTGTGCTGATTGTGGACAAAAGGCCTTTTTGTCTTCTTGTGTGTACTCTGGCCAAAGACAGTCATCTCAAAATACTGCAGAGGACTTGGTTCCAGGACCCCACCCCCAAAACATGAATATTCAAGTCTCATAAAATCAAACAGCATTTGCAGATATTTTATACATTTTCTTTAAATAATCTCTAACTTATTTCCATTGTTCAATACAATGTAAATGCTATGAAACTGGTTGTTATACTATATTAGCTAAGGAATGGCAAGAGGCCATTGTCTGCACATGCTAAGTTCAGATATATTTTTTCCCCTGAATATTTTCAACCAGAGTTGGTTGAATCCAGAGATTTGGGACTTATGATAAAGAACATTAATTGTAGTGTGTTTCCCATATTGTTTGGGTTACTTTCTTTAGTTCCTTCAGTGGAGCTTTGTATAATAATAGAAATGTCCAATATCCAGTCTAATATAGAAGCCAGCAACTACATTTGGCTACTGAACATTTTAAATGTGGCTACTGTAACAGAGGACATTATTTTTAACCTTATTTGTCATTAAATGTAAGCAGCAACACAAGAATGCTGACTGCAACACTGGGAAGCTCAGCTCTGGAGTTCTGGGAATATGTTGAAGAGGCATAATCTCAGCTCTCTCCTGAAATGTGTACAACATACACTTAATAGAATTCATGAAGACAGAATGTTTGAAAGCAATTGATTACATTTTCTTCTCCAAGTTCTCATTTTTCTTCTGTGCTTCCCACAGGCAACATTACTATAACCTTATGACTTTATATGCAGTAATTTTAAGTTTTATGAGTTGGTGCCAGGGCTCCCACCTTCAGGGTACTTATGAGCACAGCACACAGGAAGGTGCTCCCAGGGCAGAGTACCCCAGAGCCACTGTGTCTCTAGCTCCAGCATTTCTACTCTGCTATCCCCACACACCTTTACCCTACCACCAGCTCCCCCCACCCCAACACAGAGAACTCCAAGAAAACACTGTTACCTTCTTGTGCAGGCTTGCATAGCAGAATGGAGGTCAAGACATGCATGGAGATGAACAGCAAGAAAGGTAAGCGGCTGCTGGGAAACACTGCAGTCTCAGCACCCGTCTCCCTTGGAAACTAGAGAAAGCTTGCGCTGCCACTGCTACCAGCAAGCCAGAGGCAGAGCTTGTAATTTGCTAAGAACTGCTACTAGGAAGAAGGAAAAGGAAGGGGAGGAGGGTAAAATCTTGGGCCTAAGCAAGCCAGTGCTGTTAACAGTTCCCAAAATACCATTCCATTAGATGCATATTTTATATACTGTGCCAAACCAATCAATACTCCTTGTCAATTGACAGAAGAAAGAGGAATTCTTCCTTATGTGAAAGAAGACAGAGCAGAGAGATGCAGCATTCCCATTCTGGATGTCATTTCATCTGCCCTTGGGCTACCCTAGCTGCGGCATCCACCCAAGTGAGCTGTAAATACTGCCTCGCTGGAGGCTCAGGCCCAGCCAGCTGGCATATACCAAGAGGAAAAGAGACAGATAAATAAAAGAACACATGACAGGAATGCAAAGACAAATTTCAATGCTGTATAAAGGGGTTAAGCCTGGACAGAGGAAAACTGTAAGCACTGCTCAGGTTGAAAAGCTATCTAAGGATCAGGAAGATTTCTACATCTTAGATTGCTTTCTGCTGCTGTGATCAAGTGCTGACCAGAAGCAACTTCAGGGAGAAAAGGGTTTATTTAGCTTACAGGTTAGAGTCTACCATCTAGGGAAGCCAAGGCATGAAGTCAAGACCTGGCAGCAGTAACTAAAGCTGAGCTGCAGAAGATAGTGTTTACTGGCTGGCTCCCAGGCCCTCAGTCATCTACCTTATGTAACACAGGGCCACCTGCCCTGGGGTGGCATTGTCTTCTGTAGGATAGGCCCCCTCAGTCATTTAACCAACAGGAAAATACCCCACAGACATGTCTATCAGCCTATCTCAACTGAGGTTCCTTTTTTCCATGAATGTCTAGGTGTGTACCAAACTGACAATAATTAACAAGCATGCTAGGATATGCTATGTGTTAAGATATGGCCTGATTTCATGGTTATGTGTAACTGCATTTAGAGGATTATGCACCATTGTGAACACTAATCACTGACACACCACTGACATCAGAGCTGAAGTTCAAGCAAGGAAGCCACACAATTGCCCCAGTAACCAAAATGAAAAAAAGAGAGAGACAGATACAGAGAGAACACAAAGGAATGGGACATTTCCAAATCTAGACTGGTACTGTCAGGGACAACTTTGCATGTCCCTTCCATGGGAAAGGCAGAATTATCTGGCTCTAAAGGGATTAAGTCTGGACAGCAGAAAACTGTAAGCACTGCTCAGGTTGAGAAGCTATCTAAGGATCAGGAAGATCCTTAGATTCCAACAATGAGAAATTCTTCAGCCCCTGAGTACAACATGTTCTTGGAGTAAAGGACCAAAAAAATCTTTAAGTTACATGTCCCCTACAGTGGGCAAGCAGTCATTGATGAGCATGAGGCTATGCACCCACTGCTGCCATGCTGAAGAGCAGACAGGGCGCAGACACAAAAGCAATGGCCTAAGTGTTTACTACCAAGCTGTTCTGCAGATACCTTATTCTAGTCTCCAGTACTGTAGCATTAAACTATGGCTCAAAGAACTCTCTTTTTCTCTATAGCCAATGCAACCATCGTTTGTGACCTAGCTTCAATCAGTAGTGTATAATCTTGAGTTCTCCTCCTGAACATTTGCTCAATAAAAAATATGCCAGTGTTCGGAGCCAAAGCCACTTTCCCAAATGACAGTGCTTTACTTATGTAGGTCACTTTACAATTAGTTCATTGGTCACAGCAGGTGTTATTTATGCCAAGAATGACAGATTCATGTGCCAACAGGGCCAGTGCACGCTGCTCTACTGCGTACCCACAGGCTATACCATCGAGACCTGACCAACTGTCTCCAACATTTATCACCAAATGCAGAATAGAACACAGTACCATAATTGTCTTGCTGTTGAAAATAAGAAAGCCAACATATATGCACAGAAATAACTCAAATCTTAATATGAAGGATGACAAATTATAGAGTATTACATAAACATTATAAGATAAATTAAAAAGTATTACAGATACACAACAGAAAATACCTAAACTTTAAAAAAGATATATAATAACAACAAAACAATGACATCAAACCACCAAAAAATATTTTCAAGAAAATTAAAGAAACAGGAAACTAGAAAAGCGTATAAACAAAGAGAAAGTATTTCACTAGTAGCAAGAAAATTGAAGCTTAAAACGAGGAGAAGCTACTTTATCTTTGATTGAAAAAAAAAAGGAAAAGCAAAATAATATTTCAAATATAACCCAGTTGCAAATAAGAGAAAAATATGACCTCACCCTTTAGACTCATAATTTCCATTTGAAAAGACCCATGAGAAACTCTTGCTTATTTACAGAAGAAAATATGAACAAGAGTACACACAGCAGCTGTATCATTAGTACTGTGACAGAAAGAGAGCATGCTTAAATATCCATTAGCACAGAAAACAGTGGGTCATTGTATAATCAATGAACTAAAGCAAACATTTAAAGTAGAAAAAACAATGCTGAGAGAAAACAGAAAGTTTCAGAATGTCAGAAATGATTCAACATATAAAAAATACAAAACCATGTAAAAAGTACTGTGTATTATGAAAGGAGATGAAATAATACAAATTTGTGAATGACATATACCAAATTTAGAACTGGGCTATGTCTAGTATGGGAGTCAGGGGATGCCAGAGAAGAGAGATTTACAAGTACTTAAATTGCATTCTTAGTGTTTTATTTTAAAAGAACTGGGGCATATATAGCAAGATGTTGAGATATGATCTTGTCAAAGGATAGATACGTTGTATGCTTAAAATGTTTAATAATGTTTACAAGAAAAAAAATCATACATACCATGACTTAAACATACATAGGTTATGTATGGATGTTAGCAATGGTCTTGCCAGTGCTGATAATATGGACTGTTTTATTAAAATATGGTCATTGTGGAAAATCTTTTATAAGCTAACAGTTAAAAGATTTCACATTTGAAAAATTATCATTAAGCTAGATGTGGTTGCTCACACATGAATCTTAGCACTGGGGGCACAGGAGAGGATTGAGGCAAGTGTCTTGTTGCAAATGTCACAAGTGCTAGAATGAGACTGTCTTGAAAAAAGAAAGAGCTGAACTTTAATCAACTGAAGAGTATTTTGAGTAGTAAAATATACACTGAATAAAAAAAAGCAGAACATTAACTATTCCTAAGGGCTTAAGGTTTTTACTATAGATATAAGGGAGCGTGCAGGCAGAGGCATCTGGAAGAGTCCAGAGTGAACATGACTGGTGGACTGGACAGGGTCATGTGAGGAGAAAAGGAAGGGAAAGGAGAGAGCCAGGAGTCAAGAGGCCTAGAGAGCAGGAACCAAGAGCAGTGGCCAAGAGGCTAAGAGGCCAAAAGGGCTGGTAGCCAAAATGGCTGAGGTTATATAGAGAAGAACAGCTCGGGGAAGGGCAGCCCAGCCTAGGGTTGTCCTGGAGAGTTTAGGGTAGGGGCATAGTATGCCAGCCAGGAGGACTTTGTAAGAGGCAGGGACTGAAGGAGACTGGCAGGCAGAGTCCATTTTGATATGTTAATAGGCATCTCAGTTAGTACTCTGCCTCAGGCTTGAGACCTAACATACCCAACAGGGTTTGTGTTCTACATTTAAAGCTTTATGGACTATACTTGTTAATCACATGCGAAGCATAGGTGTTCTCCAACACCTGTCAAATGGCTATTGCTCCACACTGTAGACTTCAGCAGTAAGCTTAAGTCCCTTGCATTCATCCATCCAATGCTAACCACCCCTCTAAAGTCCTTAGAACGTGGGCAGTATTCTTTGTCATTACAGCATTGCAGACAACATCATGTCTACTTTGTTGGGTACTTCAAACAATTAGTCAACTGAATTAAGGTTATGTGTGAAACATGATATCTGGGTTATTACAGTTATATGCCTTATGTATCATTTCCTATTCATTTGGTAATTTACCAGTTTAGTTGGTAGTGTGTCGATTCATTCATTCATTTTTTTTTCTTCGTTCATGTAATTTCCCCATGTTTTGTTTTGTATATCCTGGATACTATATATAAAAATGAAGAAGGCCTGATCTTGAGCAGAATCATATGGAGATAAGTACACAGTAATAATTAGTATTTAAGACCAAGATGCCAAAGATTCTTCTAGAGAGAAAAATGGATATTCTTTGAGGGGCTAAGGGGAGAAAGACCACAGAAGAACACTGATCAGGATCTAAGGAATGAGAGCCTTCCTGGAAAAGGGGGGGGGGCGTTTCATGGGGCACAGTCTCAGATTTGAGCACGAGTCAGTGACCTGCTCATATCTGCAGAGCAGAGCCTTGGGGAAAGAGGAAAGAAGGGGACAAGAAAGCCACAGGCCCAATGGCAGGGCAGAAGTTAGCAGAGAACTACAGATGGAGGAGAGGGGAGAATATAAGGATTTTTGGGTTTGGCTGTAGAGGGATCAAACTCAGGGCCTTGTACATGCCAAGTAGTTACTCTACCACTAGCCTACATCCCCAGATAGAAGTGGAAGAAGCCTTAAGAAAAAACAGAGGACTTGCAAGTAAATAAAGAAGGGAATGTATAAATAAAGAAGGGAATGTAAATAAAGAAGGAAAAGGCTTCTGGCAAGTGTTTGCTTTGGTTCTCTATCAGCAAATTCTTCTAGTCTGATGCCTGCACTTCTCAATTTGGCAGCACATATGCAGGACAACATTTAAACACACATACACACACCCACACACACATACACACACACACATGAAGAGACCTCTGTTTTAAAGGCCAGAGGGAAGAATGGTTTACTCTGGTTTGTCTCTCCTCCTTTTCTTAAGAGGGACTTGAGAATCCTAAAAGAAGTAAACAACTATTATGATGCTTGAGACAAACGAAGAAATAAAGGCAATGGGCTAAGGGGAAGGGAAATAATGGCCACAAATGATTACTTCTGTAGTGTCTACAGAGTAAGCCGGGAGCCTCTGTAAGCCCTTTAAACACATTATAGAGAGTACCTAGAGCTTCAGGAGAGGGCTCGAATTTACATCAGAAGCAACTGAGGTAGAGCTGGTAAAGACACAGAAGCCTGGGAAGAGAAGGAAAGATGCTTGCATATTACACAAGAAACAGGAACTGAAAAGACATAGAGAAGGAACTTGAAAACAACAAAGAAGAGCTAGGAAAGAATGGTACCTGAGGTTATGACAGAACAATTTTTAAAAACAGTAGTGAACTGAGAGTAGTGCTGAGAGTTCAAAGTGAAAAATGAAGAGACGTTGGAATCCAATCATTAAGGACCTGGCCTCTGCCAGAGCAATGTCATTGGGCTGGCAAAAAGGGCAAAAGGTCCATTTCAGTAGGCTGAAGAGTAAGTAAGAAGCTAGGAAGTAGATAAAGTGAAATTAGAGGGCTTTTCCAAGACCAACAAGCAGCCAAAAGGGGTGAGATTGGTAACAGCAAAGCACAGTGCAGGACCAGAAGTCCTAAGATGGGAAAGAAGTGCACCTGCCAAGGACAAATCACATCTGTACAGAGCACATTTCTATCCAAGAGCAACTACACTTTCAGTTTCACTTCCCATTATTTATGAATTGTGTGTGCCAAGAGTTGTTTTAAACACTGCTGGCTTCATTATAATGAATTTGGTTCCTCGAGGATCCTTGAAGCATCACTACATTTTATTTACATGTCAATGATCAGTGGGCCATTTTCAACACCAGTGTGCATGGGGACTGTGAATCACACTCTCTGCCCTACCCACCACAGGTTAAAAGACTGAGATTTCCTAAGAAGAAGTGAAATCAATGAGGTAGGTAACATATAGCCCAGAGTTATCCAAGAACCTGAGGAAGAAAGAGTGTTATTTAAAGAACAGGAACAATCATCCAGGTAATTGCTGTCAGCTAAGCCCTATTTGTAAATACTTCTTAAACAGAACTAACTTACCTAATGCTCCAGAACACTGCCAAAGATAAAATTCTTACAGCAAGCATCCTCACCCAATGCTGTACAAAATGCAAGTTCTTTTTTGATTCTCAGAAGCCCTTCATTTCCCATCAGATTTGAAAGAAGATAGAAAGATTTCATTTGCTGTGTTTTCAGAAATGACAGCTCCCTAATACTCATTTCCTCACTGTATTATGGTCCCTTTAAAGACATTAGGAGATCTAATCATGCTCATATTGTTAAGCTTATGGTATGGAATAGTCCAGCTAACGCTAACCTCTTATATGCCTTTGTGTGATACTGCTGAAGTCAAAGAATGACACTGAAGACCTGGTTTTAAATTATTGTTTTTTCATTACTAATTACTCAAAAGTTCTTTATGGGGAAAAGGGGGGTCTGGGCATATAATAAACTTTCAAAATCATTAATTATTTTAGTCTATGTAAGCCTTTCAAATATATAAAAGCTGACCCAAATTCTACCTCCAGAGAGCCCATTCTAGCTATACTATCCCTCTATTATTCATCTTCTTCCCCCTCCCCAAAATCCTAATATATTTGCCTGTGCACAATGCTGAGCTGAAGGAGATAATGAGTGTATTAGTGATTATCAATATTGAGAGTCAAAGTGTGACACATCCCTTTCCAACTATACCTATAGTTCTGAGTACAGCACAAGCACATGGATGTTCACTAGACAGTCACTGATAACTTAGGATCCCATAATTTTAGAATTTAATACTATCTACATATTCCCTCACCCCACTAGTGAGCCAGGAGAGAAACTCAGAGTAGAGAGGTTACAAAGCTTGCCTGTGAAGACATCAAGTGCTATGCTGAAAGGTAAAGTATGCTTGTAACCCAGGGAGCTTTTACTATGTGGCTGTTGCTGTCCTCTGAAGAAGTACCAGGAAATCCATAACGGCTTTTGTGTGCTAGAACCTACCTGTATTTCCTATATTAAAACACTTAAAATGGAATATGGGAGATGTGCTCATCTGATCCAAACACAAACTAGACTTCTTTGGGATCATACATCCCAGTGTGTCAACTGACATCCCTCTACTGCCACCTTAAGGGCATTGGAGATTCCTACAATTTTATTCAAAAGAACGTTGATCTAACATCTATGTATTAGGCTCTGTGATATGAAGAAAACCCAGTAAAAAGCAACGTCTCAAATTCACAATGCCAGGACAAAAAAAACCAGATTACCATTTAATTGGTCAAATCAGTCCTAAGACCTGTGATAGACAGGAGAGAATTCTGGCTTCAGCCTAGAGCTGGGGAACAAAGTAGTAACAGTATTTAAAATGAAGGAGCACTCACTGTCACAGGAAAAGACCTTTTGAACAGAACACCATTAGAGCAGGCAGTATGTTCAACAATATACAGATGGGACTTCATGAAACAAGGAAGCTTCATCTTACCACAGACACACTTGCTCAACCATGAACATAACAGCCAGAAACTAGAAACAACTTAGATGTCCCTTAACAGAAGAATGGATTAAAAAAAAAAAGTGGCACAATTACAAAATAAATTATTACTTGGCTGCTGGAAAATGACATCATCAACTTTGCAGGCAAATGACTAGAACTAGGAAAAATTATCACTCTGAGTGAGCTATCCCAGACTCAGAAAATTACGGCATGTATTTTCTTATAGGTGACTATCAGCTGTGAAGTCAATGATAACCATGCTACAATCCATAGAACCACAGAGTGAGGGGCTAGACAAGTGGTTTTCAAGCTTCCTTAATGTTGCAACCCTTTAATATAGTTCCTTATGTAGTGACCTCCCAACCATAAAATTATTTTTGTTGCTATTTCATAACTGTAATTTTGCTATTTTTATGCTACATAAATACCTGTTTTCTGTTGGTCTTAGGCAACTCCTGTGAAAGAGTTGTTTGAACCCCCCTCCCCCCCCACACACAAAGTTTCATGACCCTCATGTTAAGAACCACTGGACTAGAGGGAACACACTGATCTCACTAGAAAAAGGAAAGAGAATAGATAGTCATAGGGGAGGGCTGGAATATGAGGATTAAGTGGAGAGAGAAGGGAGAGAAAGTTGTGGGAAAGAAAACAGGGAGAGACAGCTAATATTAAGGGGCATTTGAGGGGTAGTACGGAAACCTAATACAGTAGAAACTTCCTAAAATATATACATATATGAAGACGATCTAAATGAAATAATCAAATAATGGGGGAAACATAGTCCCAAATGGCCATCTCTGGTCACCAAATGAACTTCTCAGTACTGAGATTGGCTTACATCTAATTGGGTTGTTAGTAAAAAAAAAAAAAAAAAAAAAAAACCTGGGTTATTTTGAGATTCCCGTATAGACATATATATTTTTTAGGAAGTTTCTACTGTATTGTTATTAAAACAGTAAAATCCCAACCATTCAATTTTACCAATGAAGACTCTACCAACTGACAGCAAAGCAACACCTACACAACTCATTGAAGATGGAGATATGGAGCTGATGTCTACATAGAGCCAGTGTCCTTAGTACTGGAACATATTCTGCACACTCTCAAAAGAGAAAAAAATGAAAAAAAATTGTAAATCATGCCAGCCATAAACTCTTTATCTGCAATGATGTCCAGCCTGCAAAATATGCTAGGACAATGGTAGCACAAAGCTTGTGGGAGAATAACCAATCAATAACTGATTTGACTTAAGGCCCTCACTTCACAAGATGGAACCTATACAAGACACTGTTTGGGTAATCAAGAACCTGAGACTAGATAGTGCAGTGACCTAGGGTAAAATCAAATGAACATACTAAAATCTATACACCTAATGAAGCTAAGTAAGAAGGGAGACCCTGGGTAAGATGACCAATCCTCACTCAGAAAGACAAATGGGATGGACATTGGAGAAGGAGAAATCAGGAAACAGGACAGAAGCCTACCACAGAGGGCCTCTGAAAGACTCTACCTGGCAGTGTATAAAAGCAGATGCTGAGACTCATAACCAAACTTTGGGCAGAGTGCAGGGAATCTTATGAAAGAAGGGGAAGATAGTAAAACCTGGAGAGGACAGGAGCTCTACTAGGAGAGCAACAGAACCAAAATATCTGGGCACAGGGGTCTTTTCTGAGACTAATACTCCAACCATTCATGGATATAACCTAGAACCCGTGCCCAGATATAACCCATGGTAGCTCAGTATCCAAGTGGGTTCCCTAGTAAGAGGAAAAGTGCTGTCTCTGACATGAACTCAGTGGCTGGCTCTTTGATCACCTCTTCCTGAGGGTGGGTGGGTGGGGGGGATGTAGCCTTACCAGGCCACAGAGGAAGACAATGCAGCCAGTCCTGATGAGACCTGATAGGCTAGGGTCAGAGGGAAGGGGAGGAGGACCTCTCCTATCAGTGGACTTGGAGAGAGTCATGAGATGAGGGAAGAAGAGAGGGTAGGATTGGGAGGGAATGAGGAAGGGGGCTACAGCCGGGATACAAAGTGAATAAACTGTAATTAATATGAAAAACAAAAATTTAATTAAAAAGAAATGCTGACACTTCAAAATTTAAAAAAAGCAAAAAAAAAGTAGTGATGAAATGATTCCTAATGATATTCTGCTATATTCACAGATTAGTGCTTTGTTCAGCCAATCATCAGAGAAGTTTCTTCCTGAAGTAGATGGTAATACAGAGACCCACAACCAGACATTATGCAGAGAATGAGAAACCTTAGAACATTTAGCCCTAAATGAAAGGTTTACATCAAATCCCTTCCCTCAGAGCTCAGAGACTCCTACAGAAGAAGAGGCAGAAAGAGTGTAAGAATCAGAGGGAATGGAGGACACCTAGTGATTTTTGATTAGTTAAATTTATATTATGTAACATTTAAGGCAAATTTAAAAAGATGAACAAAACAACTAATAGCTGTGTGTCATTAGCATCCAATTTAAGAATAATAAACACAGTATTAATTCCATCTTTAAAGATAAAGAGCCTTCCTGTATCTTGAAATTTTTAATTAGCTTCCTATGCCTGTTCAAATTCATTAAGAGTGTGAAGAAACAGAAGTTCTAAGCCAGTTATCTTAAAAATATATAAAACCTGCCCCCCAAAACTCTGCATCTTACTCTTACACCTGCAGTATTTTCTCCTTCTCCAGTCACACCATAAAAACAACCACGTTAACTTACCAAGGGACAAGAAGGAAAGCAAAAGGACAAGCATGAAAGCATGTATCTAAGATGTTAATTATCAGAACAATTGAAAGCATGTACCCAAGTGTTAATTATCACAACTGAAAGCATGCATCTAATTGTCAGAACAATTGAAAGCATGAATCTATCATCTCTCTTAAACAATTGTTAGTGCTGATTCTGCCATTCCACTACAACACTGGTTATCTTACCTCAACTCTCTGGAGCAGCCCTGAAACACTAAAGATGCTAGTAACCCATGGCAGGAGCTTGACTCAATTCTTGGAGCACACAGGCAACTTCTGTGCCTCTCAACTGGTGGGCCAAATCATTCCGGGGGAGGTTGAGCTACTTGATACATGTGGCCACATACCCATGCAAGGGGCTTCACCAGAGCCCAATTTTCAACAAACAGCCACAGGTAGAATCTTGTCATTTCTCAGTAAACAAGAGAAACATTTCATGAGCCTATGATGGAAGACCACCTTTTACTGAACTGGTGGATGACATAAATATCAAGGCACAACATTTTGGCCCCTCCTACATGTTACTAACACAGGTTATCAGAAGCTTAACCATAAAAACATGGTTGCTAGAGCTCTGAGTGGCAGGTGTTAGGGACTACTCCCCCATCTGAAGTGGCTAAGGAATTAGGATATAGTCATAAGAGCTTCTGCTATGTAGGGGAATAGATTGTCTTCTAAACAAGTGTGTACTAAGGAGGAATATTTTCTGAGTTCCTACTTGTGAACTTGTGCAGTGTTAAGGGAGTGAATGAAAAATGTCCTCTCTGGAAAAGTGCAATTGTGTTCTGACAGCAATGTTTAGCAATAGATATGGCAAAAAGACAACAGACATTTTAATTTAAAACCCAAGCCTCATCATATTAACTCTTAGCAGACACCATCCAGGTCTTCCTTCCCAGAACTGTTCAGTGGGGCTAAACAACACTAATGTTTTTTTTCTCATAATTATAATTTTTCTTTATTTGTAGTTGCTCTCTCTCCCCGTTTTTTAAATTAATTACACTTTATTCACTTTGTATCCCCACTGTAGCTCCCTCCTCCCTCTCCTCCCGGTCCCTCCCTTCCTCCCCTTCTCCATGCAGCTTTACAGTCAGAAATCATTTGTACATGAAGTGTACTGTTCAACTGTTTTTAGTACATCCAGTCATGCAGACATTCCCATAATCAATCTTGAAGCATTTTCATCTTCCTCAAAACCAAAAAGAGTGTTCTGGAACACTATTTTTAAAGAAGATACCCTTTAAGAGTCAATTCCTGACATCATAACACTTAGATTACTAGATTGTTGCCTCCAATAAGTATCTAAGTGCTGAGTTCCTAGGATTCTCTTCCTGAAGAAAGAAAGAGCATAAGAAGGGACATATGTATGGTTGTCACTTACTATGCTGTTGCTGTAGGTTATCTGATCCCATTGTAAACCTCACGATTGTGAACTGTAAAAATCTGTTTCTAGTTGTGGAGTGGCTCAGCCCTAAAACATACCTTTAATCCAAACGTTTTCTGTACACAGAAGATTAAATAAAGTTAACCCTAAATCAAGAGGTGGAGCAAATAAGCAGATTACAGGAATTAAACAGAAAGGAGGGACTTTGAGTTGAAGGGTATTTAAGACAGCATGGAGAAGAAAGAACTTTAGGCTTTTAATATTTTCCTTCTGGGATGTGAGCTGAGTAGGAAGAACAGCTGGGTGCTTTCTCTGCCTCTCTGAGCTAGTAGGTTTTCACCCCAACATCTGGCTCCTGAGTCTTCATTGGTAAAATTGAATGGTTACGATTTTACTGTTTTAATTACAACATGCTGCAATGAAAATAAAATTTCCTAGTATCTAGAAATACACAATAGTGATTTATGATCCTGTAGATAAGTGCATCACTTGTTTCTTGTGCTTTGTTTTATTGTACCTGCAGATATGTTTTTGTACAAATGGAATGTTTGTGGTAACCTTGCTTCCAGTATATATAATGATATCATTTTCCAGACATATTTCACATTTGTTTTATGTTTTGATAATTCTCACTTATTTTAATGTCGTTATTATATATGATAATAACTTTTGATCAGTAATATCTGGTGTTACTGTTTTTGATTTAGCATTAAGTTATCATATAAGACAGTGAACTTAACCAATAAATGCTGTAAATGTTTTGATTGTTCTGTCAATTGCCATCCCCTGTTTCTTCTTCTTCTCAGGTATCTCTGTTCTCTAAGATAGTAAGAATATTGAAATTAAGAAACACACCTCAAGACTGAAACAGTCCCTGCTTCCCTCACTAGGCCCTCCAGTCCTACACCAAGCTATCCTGAGTCCCATCTGCACAGGGGTTCCAGGCCACATACACACGTGGTCCTTGGTTGTAGAAACCGTCTCATACAAGACCCCTGTGCCCTGCTCAGTTTAGTCATTGTGGAGCTCTTGTTCTCTCCAAGTTTCACCAACCTCCTCCATTTCTATCATCACTTCTTGCCCTCTGCCAAAGGCTTGATCACGAGTCTTAATATCTGCTCTGGTACATCTTTACATTGACCCCCCCAGAGGTCCTCCTTGGCATACTCCTGTCCTGTTGCTTGTTTTCTCCTCCACTCAATGTCCATCCCATTTGTTCATCCAAACGAGCATTGATAATATCCACCTGGGTCCTCCTTCCTGTATATCCTCCCTCGGAGTATAGATTTGACCCTCCCCCACACAAGCCGGGGAGTGACAGACTGGCTGGATCCCAGGGGAGGACATTGCAGCCAGCCCTGGGGAGACAGGATGAGCTGGGGTTGGATGGAAGGGGAGGAGATCCTCCCCTGTTGGTGGACTTGGAGGGGGCGGGGAGGAGATGAGGGAGGGTTGGGGAGGGTGGGAGGGAGTGGGGGGGCTGCCCATGGGATGCAAAGTACCTAACCTGTGATTGATAACAAAAAATTTTAAAAAAATGATAAAAAAAAAGAAACACACCTCAGCAACAAAGTTAGACATTACCTCAGAGTAAAGGGCTGAAAAAAGATTTTCCATGCAAATGGACCCAAGAAGCAAGCTGGAGTAGCCATTCAAATATCTAATAAAATAGACTTTCAACCAAAAGTAATCAAAAGAGATGGGGAAGGACACTTCATACTCATGAAAGGAAGAATCCACCAAGATGTCTCAATTCTGACTATCTATGCCCCAAATGCAAGGGCACCCACATTTGTAAAAGAAACATTACTAAAGCTTAAATCATACATCGAACCCTACACAATAATAGTGAGAGATTTCAACACCTCACTTTCACCAACGGACAGGTCATCCAGACAGAAATTAAACAGAAATAATGAAATAAACAGATGTTACGAATCAAATGGACCTAACACATATCTACAGAGAGAGCATTTTTCCCAAACGAAAAAGAATATATCTTCTTGTCAGCACCTCATGGAACATTCTCCAAATTTTTTTGGACACAAAGCAAGTCTCAACAGACACAAGAAAATTGAAATAACTCCCTGTATCTTAGCAGACCATGATGGATTAAAGCTGGATTTCAACAACAACAGAAACAATAGAAAGCCTACAAACCCATGGAAAATGAACAACTCCTTACTCAATGACCACTGGGTCAAGGAAGAAATAAAGAAATTAAACATTTTCTAGAATTCAATGATAATGAAAGTACAACATGCCCAAACTTATGGGACACAATGAAAGCAGTGCTAAGAGAAAAGTTCATAGCGATAAGTGCCTTCATAAAGAAATTGTAAAGATCTCCTAATACTAGCAACTTAACAGCACCTGAAAGCTCTAGAACAAAAAGAATCAAACACACCCAAGAGGAGTAAACAGCAGGAAATAAACTCAGGGCTGAAATCAATAAGTTAGAAACAAAGAATCAACAAAAGCAAGAGCTGCTTCTTCGACAAAATCAACAAGAAAGACAAACCCTTAGCCAAAGTACCTACAAGACAGAGACGGTACCCAGAGGACTCCTCCAGCTGATAAACTCCTTCAGCAAAGTGGAAGACAGAGACAGTATCCAGAGGACTCCTCCAGCTGATAAACTCCTTCAGCAAAGGGGAAGACAGAGACAATGTCCAGAGAACTCCTCCAACTGATAAACTCCTTCAGCAAGGGGGCTGGACACAAAATCAACTCAAAAAAATCAGAAGCCCTCCTGTACACCAAAGACAAAAGGGCCGAGAAGAAAATTAGGGAAACAACACCCTTCACAACAGCCACTAATAACAAAATAACTTGGGGTGACTCTAACCAAGGAAGTGAAAGACCTGCATGAAAAAAACTTCAAATCTCTGAAGAAAGAAATTGAAGAAGATATTAGAAGGTGGGAAGACCTCCCATGCTCATGGATTGGTAGGATTAACATAGTGAAAATGGCCATACTGCCAAAAGCAATCTACAGGTTCAATGCAATTCCCATCAAAATACCTACAAAATTCTTCACAGATATTGAAAAAAAAAATCTCAACTTCATATGGAGAAACAAAAAACCCAGAACATCCAAAACAATCCTCTACAACAACAGATCATCTGGAGATATCTGCATCCCTGACATCAAGCTATACTACAGAGCAATAGTAATAAAAACTGCATGGTATTGGCATAGAAACAGAATAGTGGATCAATGGAACCAAATAGAAGACCCAGAAATGAACCCACACACCTATGGAAACTTGATTTTTGACAAAGAAGCCAAAACCATTCAATGGAAAAAAGACAGCATCTTCAACAAATGGTGCTGGTCCAACTGGATATCTGTAT
>CM053757.1:4916360-4955553 GCA_028658305.1 Pachyuromys duprasi | reverse complement strand
TAAACAAGAAAGAGGACCTGGGGTAAGAGGATTAATCCTCACTTAGAAAGTCAAATTGGATGGACATTGGATGTAGGAGAAAACAAGTAACACGACAAGAGCCTACCACAGAGGGCCTCGGAAAGACTCTACCTAGCAGGGTATCAAAGCAAATGTAAACACATAAACAACCCTTTGGCAGAGTGCAAGGAATCATATGAAAGAAGGGGGAGTTAGTATGACCTGGAGAGGACAGGAGCTCCGCAAGGACCAAATATATCAGGGCACAGGGGTCTTTTATGAGACTGTCTCTCCAACCAAGGACCATGTATGGTTATAACCTAGAACCCCTGCTGGTATGTAGCAAATGGTAGCTCAATACCCAAGTGGGTACACTAGCAAGGGAAAGAGGGACTATTTTGGACATGACTCAATGGCTGGTTCTTCAACCTCCCTGCCCCCCAAAGGAGGAGCAGCCTTGCTAGGCCACAGAAGAGGACAGTGCAGCCATTCCTGAAGGGACCTGATAAGCTAGAGTTAGATGGAAGGGGAGGAGGCCCTCCCCTATCAGTGGACTTAGAAAGGGGCAGGGAGGAGATGAGTGAGGGAAGGGCGGAATAAGGAGGGAATGCGGGAGGGGGCTACGGCTGGGATACAAAGTATATAACCTGTGATTAATATAAAATAAAAATGTTTTTAAAAAAGTCCCCCAACAACAACAACAAAAAAGGCCAGGGCCAGATGGTTTTTAGGGCAGAATTCTACCAGATTCTCAAAGAAGAACTAATAACAA
Organism: Pachyuromys duprasi; assembly: GCA_028658305.1. Lineage (NCBI taxonomy): Eukaryota > Metazoa > Chordata > Mammalia > Rodentia > Muridae > Pachyuromys > Pachyuromys duprasi. Next base: position 4,954,781 of record CM053757.1, on the reverse strand, counting down.
TACTCCTCAAATTATTCCACAAAACAGACACAGAAGGGACATCACTAAATTCATTTTATGAGGCCACAGTCACTTTGATACATAAACCACACAAAGATTCAACCAAGAAAGAAAATTTCAGATCAATCTCCCTTATCAACATTCATGCAGAAATACTCAATAAAAAATACTTGCAAACCGAATAAAAAATATATCAAAAACATCATCCACCATGATCAAGTATGCTTCACCCCAGAGATGCAGGGATGGTTCAACATCTGAAAATCCATTGATGTAATCCACTATAAGAACAAACTGAAAAAGAGAAATACCGACATGATTATCTCATTAGATGCTGAAAAGGTCTTTGACAAATTCCAGCACCTCTTTATGATAAAAGTATTGGAGAGATCAGGGATACAAGGCACATACCTAAACACAATAAAGGCAATATACAGCAAGCCAATAGCCAACATAAAATTAAACAGGGAGAAACTTAAAAGCAATTCCAGGGACAAGACAAGGCTGTCTACTCTCTCCATGTCTATTCAATATAGTACCTGAAGTTCTAGCTAGAGCAATAAGACAACTAAAGGAGAGCAAGGGGATACAAATTGGAAAGAAGTCAAAATATCATTACTCACAGATGATATAATGGTATATTATAAGTGACCCCAAAAATTCTAACAGGAAACTCCTACAGCTAATAAAAACCTTCAGCAAAGTGGCTGGATACAAAATTAACTAAAGAAAAAGTCAATAGCCCTCCTGTATACAAATGATAACTGGGCTGAGAAAGAAATTAGAAAAACAACACCCTTCACAATAGCCACAAATAATATATCTTGGTATAACTCTAACCAAGCAAGTGAAAGGCTTGTATGACAAAAACTTCAAGTCTTTAAAGAAAGAAAATGAAGAAGGTATCAGATGATGGAAAGCTCTCCCACTCATGGAAGGTAGGATTAACATAGCAAATGGCCATCTTACCAAAAGCAATCTACTGATTCAACACAATTCCTATCAAAATTATAACACAATTCTTTACAGGCCTTGAAAAAGCAATATTCAACTTCATATGGAAAAATGAAAAATCCAGGATAGCTAAAACAATCCTGTACAATAAAACAACTTCTGGAAGTATCAAGTTGTACTATAGAGCAACAGTAATAAAACCCACATGGTATTGGCATAAAAACGGACAGGTTGATCAATGGAATCAAATTGAAGACCCAGAAATAAACCCACACTTCTACAGACACTCAATTTTTGACAAAGAAGCCATGTAGACTTTTGGGTAGATCTTATTTCCAAATGTATTAGCTCTAGAGAAACTCAGCATAGATTTTAATGAAAGACTTTTTAAAAATAGTAACAACATGGATACTGTCAAGTAAATTATCTTACATTTTGCAAAATACCCGTATTTTCCATTAATTCTTTCTAATCTTTATAGCCTAATCTTTTATATCCTCAACAAAGGAATGGATATAGAAATTATGTACAAAAATGTGGTACATAATGGAATACCACTCAGCTATTAAAAACAAGGAAATCATGAAATTTGCAGGCAAATGGATGGAACTAGAAAAGAGTGAGGTAACCCAGAAATAGAAAGACAGGCATGGTATATACTCACTTATAAGTGGATATTAACCATATAATATAGGATAGTCATCTACAGACCTAAAGAAAATAAACACTAAGGAGGACCCTAGGGAGGATGCTTATGTCTCATTCAGAATGGCAAACAGGATAGACACCAGAAGCAGTAGAAGAGAAGAAACAGGATGGGAGCCTACTATAGAGGGTCCTCTGAAAAGATCCACCCAAAGGGGATTAAAGTAGATGCTGAGACTCATGGGCAAGGCACAGGAGTCTATGGAAGAAGAGATGGGTGGGGATAGAGGGGCACGGAGGGGACAGGAGCCCCACAAGGAAACCAACAAAGCTAAAGGATCTGAGCCCAGGGAGTCTTGCAGAGACTGATGCACCAACCAAGGACCATGCATGGAGAGGACCCAGACCCCCTGCTCAGATGTGGCCAATTAGCATCTCAGTTTCCATGTGGATCTCTGATTGAGGGAGAAGGGGCTGCCTCTGTCATGAACTCAGTTCACTGCTCTCTGATCACTCTCCTGCGGTGATGTGGCCTTGCCAGGCTATGGAGGAAGAGGATCCTGGCGGTCCTGATGAGATATGGGCAGATGGCACTGGCGGAGAACTCCTCCTTTCAGTGGACTAGGGGAAGGGGATGGGAAGAAGGAGGGAGGATGGGCCTGGGGGGAGTCGAGGGAGGGGTCTTCAATGGGATATATAATGAATAAATTGTGGAAAAATAATAAAAATTAAAATAAGGGGGGGGCTAGGAAGCCCCTAACCCCTGCCACAAGGCCTAGTCAGGGCAGAAGATATCAAGAAGCTCCTGCCCTCCACAACATCATGTGGAGACAGGTTTCTCTGTGTAGCCTTGGCTGTCCTGGACTCACTTTGTAGATGAGGCTGGGCTTGAACTCACAGAGATCTGCCTGCTTCTGGCTCCCTGAGTGTTGGGATTACAGACGTGTGTCACTGTGCCCAACTTGATGATATTCTGTTTTCAATGTACAATTTGCCTACTACCATGCATACTTCACTCCCTTCATGTTCAATATTCATACAAAAGAAACAGCTTTACATCAATAAAGAAAAAGTAGGTTCAAATTTTATATAATCTTTTGGACAAGGAAAACATTTTAGAGCAAATAGAGAGAGAGATTGGAGACTCTAATCTCTTCTCTAGTTGACAACTGTCATAATTTTGAGACAGTTTTAAGTGTTTTAAAAATGATGGCTTCATTATTTGTTTTCAATTTCTAACACTCCAAAAATGATGTCAAATTAATCTGTTGATAGTTTCACATTAGCTGGAATAAGTACCTAGCTTAAAGAGACTCCAAAGGGCGCAAGAAGGTTGGTATGAGGGTATATGACTCAGCCAGCATGGGTCATACCTTGAGAAGCATAGCAGAGTTGAATATAAAATGGGCTATTTAAAGGGGCAAATCAGTTTTAGCCTCTTGTGGAAACCAGCTCTTTATAAAAAAAGGAAGGAGGGAGGGAAGGAAGGAAATCTGAACAAAGTGTGATAGCAGATTCAAGGGGACAGAAAGCAGGGAAACAGAGAGGAGAAAGGCGGGCAAAGGCAGTCACCATCAGATTCCAATACTAGCCCAGGAGATAATTTATATTCTCTTGGGAAGGAAAACTTGGAGCTTTGGAAAATGAACTTGACCACTACATGATTGTGACCGCTGCCACTTGGCCTGGTATCCCTGTAGAGCTATCTGCCAACTGCTGGCCACTTGCCATTTCTGTCCTGCAGTCTGCCAGTCAAATTATCTGGCTCTAAAGAGTTGACCCTGTTGTGTTCTATAGTCCCCATGTCAACCCAAAAACTGGAGGACTGTAGTTATTGCTATATTCTGGACTACTGCATATCAAGATAGGCTGGCCCTGGAATCAAATTCTTATTATTTTAATTATATTCTTATTATTTTAATTCAAAAGTAGTAATATTTCAACAGAAAAAAAGGAGGCCTACCTGATGATAAATCCTAGGGCTTCCTCATTCCCTTTCATTAAAATAAGGTACCTATCTTCTGTCCCTTTCCATCACATAAAGAGAGTAACAGTTGAATGCACTAGAGCTTTTTCAAGGAAGGCGGCACTAGTAAAATCCAAGACCATGCGCCTCTTAAAAGTAATAGATTATAATACATATTTTGTTGTGAAATATGTACTCAAAACCACAAATTAAGCTGGGTATAGTGGCTCACACAGAGAAGGGCTGCCTCAGCTACTTTTTCTTACAAAAACAAAACACAATTAGTCAGGCCTGATGTGCCAACTGCTCTAGAGGATGAGGCATAGAAACCCCAAATTCTTCCAGGGCTACAGAGCAAGTTTAAGTCCCTGTTTCCCCCACTTAAAAAAAAAGTTAACAAAAAGGCTAGGGAAAGTGACTCAGCTAGAGTGCTTATCTAGCCAGCAACAAGTTCAGAGCCTAGGTTAAATCTTTAATTTCACTAGTCACACTCAGGCAAACATACACATACACACAGAGACATACACACACAAAGGCACATACAGACACACAGAGACATACACAGGCACATGCACACAGACACACACAGAAACACACACACAGACACACACAAACCTCACACATATACACACAAACATACATACACATACACACACAGAGACACACATAAAGAGACACACACAGACCTACACCCATAAACATATGAACAGACACATGCACAGGTACATACATACATACACACAGAGATATACACAAATTTTCTAAAATTTTCTCAAAATTTCTAAAATTCTGAGAACCTTAACTTGGTATGACAAATACCATTGGGTGAACATGGCTACCTGCACGGACTAATATCACAAGGGAAACTGCTTCCAGAGCAAATTTCTTCTCAATTATTTCCTCCCTTCCATTCCATTATAACAGTAAAACTTTTTCCATTGTAGAAGGGGAGGGGCAGCAGAATTCTCTACAACCCTCCAAAACAGTGTTAATATTGTTGTGTTTATTTGGTATCATAATGTATCCTTTGCACCTCTACTACTTAAGTCTTGCTGTGGCCTGTTTCTAATCCCCATTTATCCCAATGTTACTAATTGTTTCAACTTGGACCCATGAATAAGGGCTTCAAGCCCCCCCCCCCCCGTCATGGTTTCCCAGCAGGAGTAAAAACACTTCCACAATGAGCTGATTACAGAGAAAGCTGAAGCTTCTAAAGAGAAGAATTATCACTCAGCATGCTTTTTCAGAAGAAAAATTTAGCTGTTTCAAAACATCTGATTTTTTTCCCTTTTAGTTTATGCTCATCTAGTGGAAGAAACTAAATGACTTTAATTCTGTAAAAACGTAAATGATACGTTTTATATGAACAAAATGCCTACTGAAAATTCTACTATGGCATTTCACAGCTCTGAGAACAGAAGATCAAGTTTCTTAACATACCACAGACAAAAATTGCCTTCATTTGGTTCCTGCCTACTTCTCTAACTCCACAAATTCTAAAGACTATCCAGTACAACATCAATTTGGGGGTTTCTACAAGGTAAAAATAACCCTATTGGCTGTATTCTACTCATTCCCAAACCCCACCTTCAATCACCACTCTTGCAGAGGACCAGAGAAAGCTTTTGAGTGAGCCTGTCTAATTTAGCTTAATCCGCTGCTTTCCAATTAATTTGGCTAATAGCCCACTCCCTTCATCTAAACCTGATTCAATAGGAGACACTTCCAGAAGTGCTACAATGGCCTTGCCTTCTCCCAGCTTCAGGAATGGGAAGCTTGTTTGTTTCATGATTTTTTGTTTTCTCTAAAATATCACCCTCTCATTGCTATTTATCAATTTCCAGTTGCCTCTAGTCACCTCCCAGTCTCAGATACAGTCTGATTCAGATTCCCCTCCTCCATATCCTCACAAATTTATGCACTTCTTTTTTTAAAAAAACGTGTGTTGAGGGGGAGGTATGTGCACATGAATGCAGGTACCCTCGGAATCAAAAAAGGACATTAGATCACCTGGAGCTGACCTTATAGGTTATAAGCTGCTGGATATGGGTGTTGGGAACCAAATATGGGTCCTTTTCAAGATTAGAAAGTGCTCTTAACTGTGAGCCATCTCTCCAGTACCAATTTATATACTTCTTTTTCATAGAGCTTAAAATTAACACAATCATATTTGATTTGCTTGGTTGTCTTCTCAGAATAGATTTTCAATACTTTAAGGTCAGGAAATGATTTTTCCCCGTCGATGTTGCAATTTTAACCTGACTCTTTCAATAAATGGCTGTTAGATGCTCTGAATACACAAATCTCCACTTAATAAGACTATGCACTTATAATACCACATGCTTGTGCCAGGACCCCGAGCTTTCAAGAGTAAAGACCTGGCTTTTGTGTTAAATTTCTGACTTGGGATTCCAAATACTCTATGTAGTAAATTTCTTTCTCCACTTCCTTTTCTTTCTCTGCCCAGATCCTTGAATAGATCCTTTTTCTTCCATTTCTTTGAGGCAGAGTTTATTATACACACTTTTCATAAGCTGGACAGCCCTTTGAGAGTTCTAGCTTGATACAGGTTCATGGTTACAAGTCTTAGCTACATATGTCCAACATCACATGTGACAGTAAAAATCTGAGCCTCCATATCCATAGTGCTACATATAAACATAACAATATTTCCACCAATCCTGACAACCTGAGTCCAAGTCCCAGAACCCATGTTAGAAGGAAAGAGCCAACTTCTGCACATTGTGCTCTAACCTCCACAAATGTGCATAACATTCATTGTACCATTTCTACCAATTATTAAGTGTAATAAATATATTTTTAGCATATACACTTTTCTCCATCTCTTATATCATTATCCCAATGCAAGCCTGATCTGTCTTATGTGCCTTTCTTCTACAGCAATCTCTTTACCAGTCACTTCACACTCATTATTGCCTATTCTTTCCTCTCTACTAGTTTCAGGCAGAGTGTAGAAGTCAGAACCTTTAAAAAAAGAAATGATACCTTAAGCTTAAAACTGTCTAGCGTCATATTGTCTATAAAATTCACAACTAGGTATGTATGTAAGAAACATGTTCACATAAAAATATACACACAAAGTTTATAGTAACATTATTCATAACATTATTCATTTAAAACGTCATTTTATGAATAGGCAAATAATATTGAATGGTGGGCTATAAAAAGGAATAAAGTCCTGATACCGGCTTCAACATGGATGCACTTTGAAAACATACTAGAAAGAGGTCACTCATAAACCCTCATCTTGTTTCCATGTATACAGGATATATATATCAGTGGTTTGCTTAGGTTGCAGGGAACGGGGTATAAAGAGATGAGTGAAATAGGTATTGGAGTTCTCTTACAGGGCACAAGAATGTTCCAAATTCACTGTGCCAACAGTTAGACTTATTGGTCTATATTCTAAAAACTTCTTTGGATGGAGAGATGGTTCAGTGGTTGAGAGCATTTGTTCTCTTACAAAGGGCCTAGGTTCAGTTCTAGGCACACACATGGTGGCTCACAACCATCTGTAACTTCAGTTCCAAGGATCTAATATCCTTTTCATAAGCTCCACAAGCACCAGGCATGAACATGATGCACATACATACATACATGCATAGATACATATGTACATACATACATACACAGGCAAAACACTAACACATATAAAATAAGGTAAGTAAATCTAAAAATAAAATAAACAACCAAGTCTTTCCACTTTAAATGTGTGATTATGTGTTATATTAACTAAATCTCTATAAAGCTGTTGAAGACATTCTACTGGTTCATTATGGTTCGTAGCATATAAATCCCAAGTCCTCATCACTGTTTGGAAGATGCTAACATGCATAGCTGCCTCTTTCCTCCTTCTAATGCTTCATCTTAAACCACTCTACCCCATGTTTTATTTAGATATAAAACCTTGGAGTTTCTCCAAATAATCTTACTCCACTTATCATTTACTGTCTTTTGAACTGTCACGTCTTTGCTTAGAAGGTTCATCTCTAGGGACTGGAGTGATGACTCAGAGATTAGGAGTGCTTGGAGCTCTTACAGAGGATCCAGGTTCAACTCCCAGTGCCCACATGGTGGTTCATAGCTACCCATAACTCCAGTTCTATGATATGATATCCAACACCCCCTTCTGACTTCCTGGGCACCAGGCATGTATGCACTACACATACACACACAGGCAAAACACTCACACACATAAAATAAATCTTAAATAAAAAGTTCTTTCCCTAGGAATGGTATAGCTGGATCTTGAGGTAGCACTATTCCTAATTGTCCGAGAAAGTCCCAGATTGATTTCCAAAGTATTTGTATGTTGACGTTCCCACCAGCAATGGAGGAGGGTTCCCCTTTCTCAACATCCTCTCCAGCATGTGTTGTCACTTGAGTTTTTGGTCTTAGCCATTTTGATGGGTATAAGGTGAAATTTCAGGGTCGTTTTGATTTGCAGTTCCCTGATGACTAAGGACTTTGAGCATTTCTTTAAATGTTTCTCTGCCATTCAATATTCCTTTATTGAAAATTCTCTATTTAGTTCTGTACCCCATTAAAAAAAGATCTCATTTATTTTATGCATATTAGTGCTCTATATGCATGTGCACCTGCATGCCAGAAGAGGGCAACAGAGGGTACAGATAGTTGTGAGCCACCATGTGGTTGCTGGGAATTGAACTCACGACCTCTGGAAGAGCAGACAGTGCTCTTAACCACTGAGCCATCTCTCTAGCCCCCTTACCCCATTTTTTAATTGGATTACTTAATTTGTTGCTGTTTAACTTCTTGAGTTCTTTATGTATTCTGGATGTTAGCCCTCTCTCAGATAGAGGGTTGGTGGAGATCCTTTCCCATCTGTAGGCTGTCGTCTTCCAAAAGACGCTCAAGTACACAACAAGAACATTTGCTCAACCGTGTTCGTAGCAGCTTTTTTTGTAATAGCCAGAAGCTGGAAACAATCAGATGTCCCTCAGATGAGGAATGGATACAGAAATTTTGGAACATTCATATAATGGACTACTACTCAGCAGTTAAAAACAAGGAAAGCATGAAATTTGTAGGCAAATGGTGGGAATTGGAAAAGATCATCCTGAGTGAGGTATCCCAGAAGCAGAAAGACACACATGGTATATAATCACTTATAAGTGGATATTAGACATATAATATAGGACAAACATACTAAAATCTGTACACCTAAGAAAGCTGGGCAAGGAGGAGGACCCTGGGTAAGATGATCAGTTCTCACTCAGAAAGGCAAATGGGACAGACATCGGAAGAGGGTGAAAACGAGGAATAGGACAGGAGCCTACCACAGAGGGCCTCTGAAAGCCTCTACCCTGCAGGGTATCTAAGCAGAGGCTGAGACTCATAGCTAAACCTTGGGCAGAGTGCAGGGAATCTGATGAAAGAAGGGGGAGATAGAAAGACCTGGAGGGGACAGGAACTCCACAAGGAGAGAAAAATAAAATCTGGGCCCAGGGGTCTTTTCTGAGGTTGATACTCCAACCATGCATGGAGATAACCTAGAACCAGAACCCCTGCACAAATGTAGCCTGTGGCAACTCAGTATACAAATGGGTTTCCTAGTAATAGAAACAGGAATGTCTCTGAAATGAACTCAGTGGCCTGCTCTTTGATCATCTTCCCCTGAGGGGGGTGTAGCCTTACCAGGCCACAGAGGAAGACAATGCAGCCAGTCCTGATGAGACCTGTTAGGCTAGGGTCAGATGCAAGGGGAGGAGGTCCTCCCCTATCAGTGGACTGGGTGAGGGGCATGGGAGGAGATGAGGGAGGGAGGGTGAGTTTGGGAGAGGAAAAGGGAGGGGGCTACAGCTAGAATACAAAGTGAAAAATTAAAACTGTAATTAATAAAAAGTAAATTAATTAAAAAATTTTAAAGTTCTTCCCCTAGCTGATACTTATCTTACAGATTTTTGTTTAAGTATCACATTCTCCTGAGAATCTTCTGGAGTCCCCCAGGAAAAGTGCTCATGAGCAGATCTCTGCAATACACTAGTCATAACTCACACTACCTCTTTATGGTATAGGCTGAGTACCTCTTAACCAAACTGCTAGGGACAAGAAGCATATTAGATTTTGAATTTTTTAAAATTTTCATAAACATAATGAGTTCTAAACATAAGATCGATTTATGTTTAATATAATGTATCCCCCCACAACATGTTCATGTATTGAATACTTGATCTCTAGCTAGTAGGCCCAGCACCTAAGCAGTGACCAGAAAAGTACAGTTCAATGTTATAGACATTCAGAGGGGCACCTTCATTAGCAGGGTTGGTCACTGGAGGGACATTCCCAGGAGCTATACTGTTCCAGTCCACGTCCTTGGTTGCTCTCTGCCCTCTTGCTTACCAGACATGAGCAGCTTTGCTCCTCCTTCCTTCCATCATGATGTTCTGCCTCACTTAAAGGCACAGAAACAATAAGCCAGCTGGCCGTGGACTGAAATCTCTGAAGTCATGAGCAACATAAACTGTCCTGTTAAATAGTTTCTCTGAGATGCTTTTCACAGTGTCCAAACTGACATACCCACCCTACACATAACATGAGGTTATCTTATGCATTTTTAAAATAATTTTGTATAGGAAGTCAGGTGTGGTGTCGTCTGTGGTCTTAGAACTCAGGAGACTGCACCAAAAGGATTGCTATTTATTTAAGGCAAGCCTGGGCTATATAGTAAGTACCAGGCCAGTCAGAGAGATACAGCAAGACCTGTGTCTTTCTGAAACAAACAAACAAAAAACCAATTTATTGTATGTGTGGAATGTGGAACACTGTCACTTCAGATTAATGATGTTCCACTGTGTATAACACCGAGGTAATTATTGTAACATCTGTCATCTTTACCAGCACATATGCTTCCTGTAGGCTTATATCATATCTTTCTAGGTCACTCATGTACTACTTAGGCTTAATGTGATTTCTGGTAATAGCAGCAATCCGGAGTGAAAGTGACTAACAGCTCTTGATGTAGGGTCATTCTACTTATTTCCCTCATGCCATTCTTTATGTGTACAAATGTGTTATCTGAATGTACGTATGAGCACAATGTGTGTGCCTGGTGCCTGCGGAAGTCAGAAAATGTCCACGGGATTAGAGCTAGGATGCTTCTAAGTCTGCATGTGAGTGCTGAGTGAGAATAGAACCTGTGTCCTCTGCAAGAGCAACAAATGCTGAATCATCTCTCCAGCCTCACTTCATGTTTTTTTTTTCATGCAAATGTGAAATGGTTATTTTTTAAATTTATTGTTTTATTAATTAGTTTATTCACTTTGTATCCGAGCTGTAGCCCCTTTCTTAGTCCCCTCCCAATACTACCCTCCTTCCCTCATCTCCTCCATTGCCCCTCTCCAAGTCCACTGATAGGGGAGGTCCTTCTCCCCTTCCCTCTGATCCTAGTCTATCAGTTCTCATCAGGACTGGCTGCATTGTCTTCCTCTGTGGCCTGGTAAGGCGATCAAAGAGCAGGCCACTGAGTTCATATCAGAGACAGTCCCTGTTCCCATTACTAGGGAACCTACTTGGACACTGAGTTGCCACACGCTACATCTGTGCAGGGGTTCTAGGTTATCTTCATGCACGGTCCTTGGTTGGAGTATCAGTCTCAGAAAGAACCCCTGTGCCCAGATTTATTTTTATTTTCTATTCATTTATTTTTATTTTTGCTCTCCGTGTGGTGCTCCTGTCCCCTCTAGATCTTTCTATCTCTCCCTTCTTTCATCAGATTCCCTGCACTCTGCCCAAAGTTTGGTTATGAGTCTCAGCCTCTGTTTTGATACCTTGCTGGGTAGAGTCTTTCAGAGGCCCTCTGTGGTAGGCTCTTGTCCTGTTCCCTGTTTTCTTCCTCTTCTAATGTCCATCCCATTTGCCTTTCTGAATGAGGATTGAGCATATTACCCAGGGTCCTCCTTCCTGCTTAGCTTCATGCTCTTCTTAAAGGCATTAAAATTCATGCATCTTGATACAGCATACTTACAGTTCACTATTTTACCAGCTCAGTCTTTTTAATTATTTTGTTCCTTTTATGTAGACAGGGTTTCACTGTGTATCGCTGGCTGGCCTGGAACTCATTCAGCTCCTCCCAGAACTCTGCCTCCAGAGTGCTGGGATTAAAGGTGTGTAGCACTTACACCCAGCTAGTTATTTGTGGCTGCTTCTTGAGGAAATGTACCCTGATTGTCCTATTTGTTAAGTAGAAGGTGCTCAGTGGATATGTGTGAACTGACAAAACAGAATCACAATCTGTAGCAAGTGCTGACTTATCTACTGTAGGTTATGACCTTCCCAGAGACGATGGCTCTGTGTGACTCTGACTGATGCAGCAACTCAACACAGCCTGAAAACAAACATGATTTCCCCATCTTTCCGAGGATCACAATCTTAATGAATTTAACTTGTTTTACTTCTCTCAACTAAGAAACACTTTGTGTGGGAGATGTGGGTGCATGCATTTGTGTGAGTGTGTACATGTTCATAATCAGGTGTGTTGGGGGAGGGTGTCTTCCTTAACTCTTCTCCACTCTTTTTTTGCATACATAATAGATATTTTATTGACTTTCTTCTACAAGAGATTGTAACATCAAATTGTTTAGCAGAAATCTCTTCAATTGAGGCCAAACGGATCTAAGAAAGATGAAAATTAAATACTTAAATTAATCAAAAGGCACTATGTCACTACCTAAAACCTACCACCATAGTGGCAGTAGGCCAAGGAAGATTGCGCTACAGCAAGTTATCTAATGTGAATGTTAGCAGATACATAGCAAGAAGCGAGTCTGTCTTGCAGAAGATAATGGTACAATGATCTGAGATATTTGGCCAGGAAAGGGTATCTGAAGACAGTAAAGCCAAATGGACAAGAACAGGTGTGGAGAATCCAAGCTATAGAGCTAAATAGATGTCAATGGATCAGGCTTCTTCCTCCCCCAAATTTATTACTTCTTTGAGCTACCTGTCCCTGCATTACAGGGTGCTCATCTGCTGGAACTCTGTTCAAAGATGCTCAGGTTTCTTGCTCTAGTGTAGCATAGATCTCTGAACATGTATCACAGATGGGCTGGCTTTGTTGCTATTCTAAATAAAGAAAAACCCCAAAGCACTCACATGCAATGGGGTATGAGCTTTATCAATCATCCTAAGGACCTTGTAGAATACCCTCAACACTGGATACATCTTTCAGCAGCTGAGCTCTCATTAAAGCTGCCAGGTTCACAAAATAGAGACAGATTGCTATTAACTGCTAGGATGTCCTGCTTACACTATTTTGTCCACTCTAACTTTGTGAGACAGGGTCTCTCACTGAACCTGGAGGCTATGCTGCCTGGCCAGTGAAGCTCCAAGACTCTACCTATTTCTGCCTCCTCCAAGTGGAGATTACAGATGTGAGATGCTATGTCCTGCTATTATGTGATTGTTGATGTGTACTCATGTCCTCCACTTGTACAAAAAACACTTTACCGATTGAGTCATATCCCCTGCCCTAAGAAACATTTCTAAAGAGTAATTTCTTTTTTTAGCTAATGAAAAGACTGCTCTTTAGCTTCTCAAATGAAAGGAATGGTACTTCTCTGCTCACTAGAGTAAATATACCAGCATTACACATTCAAGACTGACTTAAAATATTTACTTTACTAGAAGCCAGTTAAAAGAGAACAACTGAGGGGTTAGCTCAGCTCTTAAGAACACTTGCTGCTCCTCAGAGGACTTGAATTTGGGTCCTAGCATCCATATCAGGGAGGCTCACAACCTCTTGTACCTCCAGCTACAGGGTATCTGATCCCTCCTTCTGGCCTCCAAGGGTACCAGCAACACACATGGCATGCACGCACACACACCTGCATGCATGTACACATGCACTCATGCATGCACACATACCTGTTAGCCCAGATAGTTGATTTGTTAAAAATTTTATGGAAAGAAAAATAACAGGAAAATACTATTTTTCAACACACGTAACTTCTTTCTCAAAATGTGTGCTTTAGGTTGCTTTCTCAATGAACAAATAATTTTAAAGTTCAGTACTGTATCTTTTAAATAGCATTTCCTGGCTTCTCACATACACATAATACACACTGAGAAATAAAAAAAATATCTTTTTGGATGCTGAAAATAAGTCAAACTAAAAATCTAAATCTTGACAAAGATTTGTCTCTTTCTAGTCTTAAAAAACTGATACCACAGTGTCTTCCACACACATTGGATTTTATATGACTTCAATCTCCAGACAATGAGCAATAGTTCCTTCTTTCGTCACACTGTTCATAATCTCTTAATCCTCACAACTGAAAACTTTTGCTCTTCTTCAAATCTGTCTCATATCAATCTACATCTGCTCTCTCAAAATTTCTCTCTAAAAATACTGTAGCGTAGCAGAGCATGGTAGTAACCATCTGTGTTCCTAGTCTCAGGCAGGCAAAGGCAAGGGGACCAAAGGATCAAAGCCAGTCTGGGGAGCACAGCAAGTCTCAACAACTGCAGACAAGAGAGTCACAATCCCACATCACCACAAATGCTCATTTCCTTCCCTGGTATTATTCTCACATGAATTAAAACTACACACCCAGTGCTGCTTTTTTGAGCTTTTATCACAGTATTAGTTTGCTGCATGAAGTGATCACAGAAAACTCAGAACAAAACAAAGGATCTTTCTTGGTGCTTCAAGCTCCCATCACAAAAGGCAAAAATATGCCTGCCAATTATAAGATAAATAGAAAAAAGAGCTCTGACTATACATACAACATAATGCTTAATAGTCAGAAATACCTCTGCCACAGAAAAACTCCCAAGCTAAGACATAACCCAACAGTAAAATTAAAACCTATCTGAGCTTGGGTCAAACACTTCTCTGTCTCTTATCTCAGCGTAGAACCCTGCAAATGCATTGGCAAACTCATACCTCCTCTTCTCCCGGCCTTCCACAGAGGAGTCTGTTCCAGTGGAGGAGAACACTGTGGCAGCTGGGACCCCATTGGCAGTGCTTGATGCAGGGCGGTTGGTGATCACACACAGTGGAGTACTGGACGACACACTGTCTGTTTTCTTCTCTGCTGTCGAATCAGCCTGGGATTTGTAAGGGGTCCTGAAATTAAGAAAGACAGGAGCAAAAGGAGAATGGTCAGGCACGGTGTGCAACAAAACACTGCACAGAGAAAGGAGGCATAGGTCTAATGAGAATCTTCTTGCTCAAATTTTGTTTGTTGGTTTGTTAATTCTGAGCTCTGAAATATTGGAACAGCATGATTATACATTTGGTCTGACATCTTCTGCCCAAGATTTATATTGCATAGGGTTTTTTTTGCATGAAATTAAAAAACAAACAAACAAAAATCAGCTGTGGCACAAGGCAAGATAGTGACATATGCAAGAGTGTCTTAAATGAGTCATTGCCACCTGACCTCCCTCCACACATGCACAAAGAGACAGGCTCTCACCACAGGTGAAAAATACACTAAATCACTTACGATATTCGTCTCCCCCTGTCCCCCAGGGGAAGTCTTTGTGGCACTCCTCAGCCTAGATTTGATGATCATCTTCTTGAATTATCCATTTGAAAGTATTCTATAACCTCAGTCTATTTGGTTCTCTCTCACCTAGACCAGCAACTGCAGTCTTTTTCCATTTAGCCAAGCACCTAATTCTCTACATTCATAGCTGCCTAAGTAAGAAACTGAAACAGAAATCGAGCAGGATCTATATGTAACCTTAACTACAGACTGCAACAGCAAGCTGTGTAATTAAAGTCATTTATGTGAAAATAAGATCTTTGTTTCTTAACAAAGAGTCAGGAGCAACCATTGGCTCTCCACCCAAAAAGCTATCATTTGTGATGTCACAGCTTGTTGCTGGGGTAACAGAGATCCAAAATTGATACTTGCAGAGATGAGAAAAGCAATGAAAAGCATGAATGTTAAAAATCTGTTTTTCACCTACTCACAATTAATCAGAAATGTTTATAAGTAGCTATAAGCTCACTTCCAAATAATTACATTAAGTAGAAAAGAGATAATTAAATCATAAAGTCCAAACATGGCATTAAAAACACATAAAAATATAACACTTTTAAAGATAAAAGCTATACCTAAAACATTATAAGCTACTTTTCCACAAGCAATTAAAATTTCAGAATAAGGTGATATTTTATACTCATTTTCTCATCTAAAAAGTTGGAGAGAAATAATTTCTCAGATTTATTAGTATACAGGAAGTACTAATAAAAATAACAAGAGGCATGGCCAGAAGAAATGTGGGGCCAACCTGGTGAACAGTATGTGTATCTACAACTCTCAACTACTAGGGGGCTGGAGCAGGAGGATTCCAGAAACCCAAGAACTGAAACCAGTCTGGGAAAGAGACTCCACTTCTCGATCAAAAAACAAAACCAAAAACTATACACCCCTACTCCCCCAGTACCAATCAAACAAAACAGAAACAAGCAAACAAACAAAAAGCCTTAAGTAAGATTTTATACTTAACAAAAACTTACTGAAGTTTCTTTTGGGGTTAATAATGTGTTTTGGCTTCTCTGCAATTTCTTTCTTAAAAGTCTATTTATTACTGTATGTGTGTGTGCACAATGTATATGTGAAGAGACCAGAAGACAACTTTGTGAAGTTGACTGCTTCCTTTACATGGATTCTGGAGCTCAAACTCAGGTTGCCAGGCCTGTGTCCCACATATCTTTATATGCTGAGCCATCCTGCCAGACTTGTAATTTCTTGGGCTGTCGAAATGCCAGAAATTTTATTTTATTTTGCTGTCCAGTAGAGCTTTACTATTATTTTGAAACATGTTATAACTTCACAAGCAGGCTGTTCAGGGAAGCCTGGAAAGCTCCTCAGAAGAATTAGGAGCCACACAATGGAGCCATGTGTAGAAGCCATACAATGCAACCACATGGAGCCAACATTCAACCCACTTAAAGATCTTATCTCTTCATCTATAAAATATAGAAACTAATACTGCATCATGCAGAGTTCTTATGATGATGAAACAAAATAATGTGTGTACAACATTTAAATAGTATGCAGAATAAAATATAAACTCAGTGTAAACAAAACATGACAAAATAGGTGGGTTTTGCATGAACTAATGTGGATATAAAACCTGTTTCAGTTCCCCAATGGCTATGTGATCTGGGCAGATGATTGAGCTTTTGGTTTGCTTTCCTCATTCAAAAATACATACAATGTTTAATACACCAGGGGGCTATTCATGAAATGACATGAGTGCCCAAGGCAGGAGTTACTTAACTAATATTCATTGCCCCTTACCGTCCTAACAGGTGCCCTATATGTTTTTAAATTATATTTTTATCTTTTGAGATAATATTTTTATATTTCTTTGTGGTGTGAGTAGGGTCAGGGGTTGTATGCATACAGATGTGCTTGTAGAGGTAAGAAGGCAATTTGCAGTGCTTTCCTTTGACTAAGTGAGATCTAGGGATAGAATTTAGGTCATCAGGCTTGAATATAAGTTCCTTTAGCCATGGAATGTGCTCCTATTTTTTAAGGCAACAATGTAGCTACCCCAAATCAACATCTTCCAACGTCTGCCAGATGCTGGAAATGTCCCATGAGACATAACATAGATCTAACATTTCTGGAAAAAAAAAAAAGTTAACTTAGAAGTCTCTCTTTGACTGCTTCCTCTTTGTCTTACCACTTCTTTCCCAGAACGCAGCCAGCATGACTAGGGCTCTAGCAGTCATTTTGGACTGTGAGGCAAGCCTCAAAAATTGAACCCATGGTGCAAAGAAAAAGCACTGACTCTTGTAATGATTCTGAAGCCACTGTGCTGGCCTTGTTTCTGGGCTTTCTTAACTTTTAAGAAAAAAGAAGCTTTATCATACTTAAAGCAATATTATAGGAATTTATTGCTACATGTAAATAAATCAAACCCTAGCATATAAATCGCCTTTGCAGAGAAACTAATCCAGTGCCTGTCACAAAACAGGGTTCAACACAAATTTTCCCAGTTTCAGCTCTGTGATTTCTTCAGTGCTGAGGGTTGAACAAAGCCTTAGGCATGCGAAACAAATGCTCAGCCATGAAGTTCTTGTTTGGGTTCTTCATCTTTAGTGATATTATACACAAGGTCAGTGTAGCTGTATTATTAAATAAATTTATCTAAAAATTTCTATGCAACTATAACAGTGTTACTATTACAGTCATAAGCCTGAAATTTCTACATAATTATACCAGTTTTAATGCTAATGCATTATAAAATAGTTCTTTCTAACCAAATTAATGATGACTATTTGTTTCAGGGAAAGAAATCTAGTAATCAAGCAAACATCAACCAAGTATTACCACAACAAGTATTCTGGCAACCACACTATTATCATTTCTATTTCTTTTTAAATTTTCATTTTACCAAAACAAGACCTATAAAAGCCATATGGCAAAGACAAACAGCCTCCAACACCCAGGACAGGGTAAAAGCTTGTAGTGCAAAGTGCAGCTAACGGCTGGGGAAGTGCTCTGGCTAAGTGCACTTGATGCTCATGCAGAGGGTCCTGGTTTTGCCCCAGCACCCACTACAGGTGGCTCACAACCACTCAAGAGTGCAGCCCCAGGAGCTCGGGTGCCTGTTTTGGCCTCCGAAGGCACTGCACACATGTGGCACCCAACAAGCAGGCATACACACATACATAAATCAAGTCCGTGTGCGAGAGTATCAGCAGGGTGTGGTGGTACGTGTCTTTAACCCCAGCACTTAGGAGGTAGATCTCTCAGCTCAAAGCCAACCAGGTTTACTTAGTGAAGTCAAAGCCATCCAGACCTGTATCGTGAGAAACTGCCTCAAAATAAACGAAACATAAAGGAACTGAAGTACTGCTGTGCTTTCACAATGACACTGTCATGCTACCTTTAGATGAATGGAAAACCAGAAAGATATGCTCCCAGACACAGTTTCTGCAAACCCCAACCTCTCTCTTCTTATAGTGCTCCCAAAAGAATACTAATTAGCATTCCTCAGAATGCTATAAGGAGGCTTTTGGAGCATTGATCAGCTTTTCTTCCATTCCGAGTTTGTATGTCATCTTCCAAAAGACTAAATACGTAAGATTCTTACTAGAATGTTAGTAAATAAAATATAGCAATACTTTTAATACATAATTTATTATCATGGGTCTGACTCTAAAACTGCAGTCACAACTGAAAAGGTAGTTGAGGATTGAAAGCAAATATGATACACTGATCCTTGAACATCAAGACAATGGTGTGAATCCAATTTTATTCAATAAGCAACTGTTGACCAGCTAGCAAGTCAAAACAAAAGCATCCTCATTAAATTCTGGACACTGTCACAGGAATTTAAACTTGATCGTACACTGAAAAGCCTCTTGCTTCAAATCTCATATATGTTTCCAGAAGCACGAACTGTGATGATGCAACTCAAATGGCTCCCGAGAAGCCTTACCTGACAGGTTGTACAGGTGCAGCAGTGTTTGCACTGACTGGTGCAGGGCAAGAAGAGGCAGGTTGCCACTGGCTGCCCCGAGAGGTAGATGAATCAATGGTAATGGGTGAGGTAGCAGGAGATGAATTGCGATTGGCTGAAATGTAGGGACTTGTGGGGTCACTACTTTTACCAAATGAAGCACTGCAAAACAGCATACAGTCACTTTCTTCAGGACATGCTACTCACCCACCATTTCCCAACACCACCTTCCCACCCAGACTGTGCATGTGAAAGGAATGTAGGTCAAAGAGACAGCATGGCAATCAGGAAGTGGAAAAGTAACTCCAGCCAGAGCTAGAGCTGGGTCTCCAGCAGCAAGCAGGCAATCATCCAAGAGTGAAGCAATCACCACTCTTCGAAGGATGATTTTTTTTTTTTGATCATACAGAAGAATAAAGGAGGAGAGGTGGCATTCAACAAGAGAAAACAAGAAAATAGAATACATGAAAAGAAACTATTATTAGAAGGAAAGAAAATTCCCAACAAACCCAAGGCCCCAAATCATGCAACACAACCACCTACATGATAGAGAAGCAATGCTGCAAAAGCCAGAAGACCTAAGAGTTCAGGGAGGTCTTCAATTTAAAACAAAAAAGTAATGGAGAGAAAAGAGCTATGCAGGGGGAAAAATGGCTTGAGAAATGCAGCTATTTACCTTAAAGAAAAATGTCTTAGAGAGGATTTACAGTTTTAAGTCTACAAAGTGATAGTGTGTAGGGGGGGGAAAGGTAAGGGTTTTTGTTTGTTTTCAACTGAAGAGAGTAAGAACTATCTTAACTCTGCCAAACATTAATTTGGGCTAGGAGTTCGTAAAAGTGCTTTCTGAATGTAACAGCACTAAAACACTGGTTGGTGTGATGGGGACATGTGATGACAAAAAGCTGTGAAACTGTCACTAGAAAAAAAGGGGCTTGTACTGGGCTGCACAAGACTAGTTCCTGACTACACACAGGAGATGACGGAGAAAACGTGAAGAAGACCAAAGCTTGGCACAGCAGGGGGATGAAGGATTCCTCCTTGCATGTTCTTTTTTAAATGGTGATGGTATACAATTATTTCTTCTTGGGAAAATCACTGTAGGTTCACAGAAAATAAGTATTGGAAATCTAAGGCATCAAGCAAGTTGTAAATCTTTTTGCAAAAAGTGCTCATATAATTAAGCATAATCGCAGCCCTTTCTTCTTCTGTTCACTATAACTTTTCCCAAACTACAAAAACCAAAGCCATTCAAACCCATTTGCTGGCGATTTGGGTCATAAACATCAACAACCTCACCCCATATAATTCCACACTTGGAAACGAAATTGAAGCTTTTCTTCCCCTACCTCTAGAACATTAGTCTCTTAGAAAAGTTTTCTTGAATGTTAGATTTGACTCTAAGAAACAGTATCTTGGTAAATCAAGGTGTTTCCTTTTAAGAGAAATAGGTGACACCCTCAAAACCTCCAAACACCTGATTTGTATGATGGTCAGTGGGCTTGGCTATAGCTCAGTTGGTAGTGTGCTTGGCTAGCATGCAGGAGGCCTTGGGGTCAGTTTTTAGCTTCATAAATATCTGTATTGACATATGCCTATAATTTCAGTGCTCAAGAGGTAGAGGCAAATAGGCCAAAGTTTCAAGGCTACTTTCAGCCACACAGTGAGTTTATGGCCAGCTGAGGCTACAAGAAGTCCTGCCTATATAAATACATACATACATAAAATAAAAAAGCCATTGAGATCACTGAACTGGACTTGTATATTTTCAAAGTCAAGACCTTTCTTAGGATGTACCTGTGGAACTGAAGAATTAGAGGCAGCAGTGTCTGTTTCCATTATAGCTTATTCCCCATGTTCCAGTATTAACTACCCGTTAAGTAGAAATAATTTTGATCACAAACAGCCAATCGGCTCTTATAGTCTTAGCAAAGGCCTGTTTCTAAGATAGCCATCTAGAAAGCCTCATGATGAAGGCAGGAGGAGGCAGCTGAAAGGATTAAAAGTGGAAGTGAAGAAAGAATTCAAAGTAAGCAATGAAAAACAGATTCTTCTACATCAGCAGCAAATTCAAATGAAAATATTATTAAGTGTGTCTTGTAGCTGAATGGCTCTGGCAAAGGTGCTTTGCTTGCTGGCTAGCTTGTGGCAAAGAAAACAATTGCAGGAAAGAGAATACAGATGAGATCAAAGGAACCCATGTACCTTCTCTGTACACCAAACTTGCGAGTTTCACATCTTGATGGATCTGAAGGCCATTAAAGTCATAAAAGAACAAAAACAACTCAAGTCCCTAAATTAGCAGGCTCAATATGAAATGTCTTAAATCCAACAGAAAACTATTCCCATTTCCCACTTCTTACCACCCTATCGTGCCCCTCCCTCCCTTACCCCCAAGTATAACTTGTGATGAAAACTAGTCTAGTTTTAGAAAAGGGAAAGCCAAGACTAGGCAAGTGTGTATAAATTCCATCTTCCCCACAGAGCGCTAGATGCCACTTTAGACTGAAATTTTAATAGGGCTGAAAAGACAGAGTGTAAAGTTGAGTCTGTGGTGGGGATTGGAATTGGCTTATTTTAATTCAGCTATTAAGAGGACAATTAATTTTAATTACTGAAAACGTTGATCCCAAGAAATCTAAAAGCCATTCATTTTTGTGGTGCTAAATGGATATAAAAAGCATGCAATTGTCCCCAAATTAGCATGATCAATTGAAGGAAGATCACCTCCCACCCCTCTGCAGCTGGTACCTTTTCAAGTAAGTTGACACATAAGTGGAAGGAGCAATTGTCTGTGGGGTTTCATTTCCTTTTGCTTCATCCCTCCAAAGCTGCCCAGTGTGGGAGCCACTTCTCACCAGATTAACAGCTGACTCCCTGTAGAGGCAGGAAAGGAAAAAAACAGAACAATCATTCCTATGACCAATTTGGACTATAAATAGAGAAAAGCCAATGGAAAACTGAAACATGCTAAAGAAACAGGCACATGTTTTCAAGTGATCCTGTTTTTTGAAATGGGGTTTCACTGTGTAGCCTCGGCTGCCCTGGACTTGCTTGTAGATGAGGCTGGCCTCAAACTCACAGAGATCCACCTGCCTCTAGCTCCCCCAAGTGCTGGGATTACAGGCATGAGCCACTGCGCCCAACATGATCTTGTTTTCTATACCCGTTCCCTGTACTGATTTTGGCTTTCTTTTATCAATATTAAAGCCAACTCATTCCAACAAGTACCAAGTTACACCTCACAACAAATGCCCCTCACCCTTTTGTGATGAGGAGTCACTTGTGACTTTTATTTAAGAAGCACCTTGTAGGGCCGTATAGATGGCTCAGTGGTTAAGGGCACTGACTCCTCTTCAAATCCCTAGTTCAAATCCCAATACCCACATGGCAACTCACAACTGAATATAATTCCAAAATTTGACACTCTCATGTAGAGATACATGCAAGCAAAACACCAATGCACATAAAATAAAGGTAAATAAAAATGTTTAAAAACTTTCTTAAAAAAAAAATACCTTGTACTAATCCCTAGTGGCAGATTGCAAAGGAGTTAATGAGGTTATCACAGAAGGGGGAAAAAAGTAGGCATGCTGCTAGGCACCTCCCTAGCATTACAGGAAAAAGATATCCAGAAGAAGCAGTGGTAGGTTTTTTGTACCCACAATCAAGAACTTGGGGTCTTTGCTGGAAGCTTAGCAAATCCCTCTTGGGCTTTAATGTTTATCTGTTTATCACCTAGGAAATTCTGCTACAATTCAGATTCTGATTCAGCAGCTCTGAGCTGCGGCCTGAAATCCAGTTCCAACAGGCTTCCAGGTGATGCCTGGTAGTGCAGCATGCCTTCAGAGAAAAGGATCTAGTTTGGGTATGCCTTGAAATGTAGCAACATTTTAAAATCTCCATTATTCATTTTAATTAATGAAGAAGGCATTAAATTTTACTTGTTTACAAATTAGAAGCTTATCATTTCAAGTAAACAATCTATTCAACGTTTACTATGTTTTATACAGTATGCTGGCATGGCAGAATGGCTTGAGAAACAAAATGGACATGGATTGCTTTTAGAGAGCTTTCGGGGGTACTAAAACTAACAGACTTGGAAGGGTCAGGGTCCTATAGACAGTAATGTCTAAACTGATGTTTCAACTTAAAGGGTGAAGAATTGGCAGAGAGAAAGTAAAGGCTGGGAGGTATTCTGAGCAGGAAAAGCAATCTAAAATGTACTAGGACATCTGTGGGAAAAGGCAGAAGACTAATAGCCAGATCCCTATGCCCCAAGGGGCTGAAAGAAATCATCTTCTGGCACATGTTTTGATTACCTGTTCTCCTTTTCTTCAATGTCACTTGTGCTGCTGAGCCTCCGGGGTGCTAGCGTACTAAAATAGCTTTTGTTTTCTCTTTCCTATAAAATAAAAGCATGTAAAATGCAATGAAGGTTCAATACTGACATAGCATAAAACATGTTTTGGCCAAAAAAAAAAAAAAAGCAGAATTTTGCTAAGCATAGTAGCACACATGTATTCCCAGGCCTTAAGAAGTATAAACAGGAAGATTTAAGTTCGGGGCCAGCCAAGGCACAGATTTTGCCTTAACTCTCAAGAAGGGGGGAAACGTGGAACTTATGAGAGTTACATATTTTCATATGTGGATTCATCCTTAATTCTATTTCAAGTGGAATTACAAAAGGTTAGCTTTCAAAGTTTATTCCTAACTTTCCTTCATCAAAATCTTGTATGACGGGAAATAATTCTCAAGAGGAAAGTCACAGAGCTCCCGTGAAGGAAGCAGCACAAGGTATACAGAAGACACCTCTGAGGGGAGTGAGAAGGGGCCTGAGAAGCCACAAGCAGCTCCACGTAGTGCCCTTCATACAATAGTCTCATTCAGTCTCCAGCTATTTTTTTTTCCTTGAAATGCATCTTCCTTAGGGACACATACAACAGATACACCACACCCAACTGTTGTCCTTCATCCCTTCAAGTTGTCTTGGGAAAAGCAAGACAGTAAGAGGACTATGATAACATAGAAGACCCTGAAAAAGGCCACTAAGTGAGCCCAGTAAAATCTA
Source organism: Pachyuromys duprasi (assembly GCA_028658305.1). Taxonomy (NCBI): domain Eukaryota; kingdom Metazoa; phylum Chordata; class Mammalia; order Rodentia; family Muridae; genus Pachyuromys; species Pachyuromys duprasi. Next base: position 4,930,674 of record CM053757.1, on the reverse strand, counting down.
AAACCACAAATTCTTCCTTGATGAATATAATGGTGAACTGTTTGTGAAGCCAGCCCAATCACATATTTCTATAAAAGAAAAATAGCACATTAAAATGTTCTACTAGGCATGGCATGGCAGTACACACCTGGAATCCCAGCTCTTGGAAGGCTGAGGCTACGCCAGCAAGTTCCAGGCCAACCTGTTTAATTTTTAACAAACAAACCTCTAAGGGCTAATGTGTCCAGCTGCATTAAAGTTCAATTTTGCTTCTAAACATCAAAATAGTAAGATTTTCTGGTACTTATTCAGAAGAACCATTTGGGCCATGTTCAACTTTCTCTGAGTCATTCATTGTTTTGCTCTAGGTAAGAAAGAATGAACACAAAAAAAGCCAATAGAGAAAGCTCTTTTTTAAGGCTTTTTTTTTCCCCAAGAAAATGTTAGCAAATAGATAACTTCTTGATGAAACTATTAAAGCGACAAGGCCAACTCATTTTTACACATGCTAAATGCCTTATGCCAAAAGCCATTCATCCTTTTATTTTGCTTTATTTTTAATGAGTTCACTTTGCATCCCAGCTGTAGCCCCCTCCCTCTTCCCTTCCCAATCCAATCCTTCCTCCCTCATCTCCTCCAATGCTCCTCTCCAAGTCCACTGATAGGGGAGGTCCTCCTCCACTTCCCTCTGACCCTAGCCTATCAGGTCTCATCAGGACTGGCTGCATTGTCTTCCTCTGTGGCCTGGTAAGGCTACACCCACCTCAGGGGGAGGTAATCAAAGAGCCAGCCATTGAGTTCATGTCAGAGACAGTCCCTGTTCCCATTACTAGAGAACCCACTTGGAGAGTGAGCTGCCATGGGCCACACCTGTGCAGGAATTCTAGGGGTTCTAGGTTATCTCCATGCATGGTCCTTGGTTAGAGTAGCAGTCTTAGAAAAGGCCCCTGGGCCCAGATATTTTGGTTCTGTGGTCTCTCCCAGAAGCAGAAAGACACTCATCCTTTTGTAACGAGGAGTTACTTTTGTTCTCCATTTAAGAAACATCTTCACAGTCCTACTTCCACAGTCAACTGGGGGACTAGCAAATACTTCCGTTTGTTGTCATGACTGAATTTTCACAGAGGAGCACTGCCTTGGAATCCCCTGATGTGCCCTCGCCTCCCCCATTGCACCTTATCTTTGTCATCCAGCAAAGCAGAGATCCGAGGGCTTGAAGAGGAACGGTAGATGGAAGAACCTCGGTCCCTAAAGGCCTCCCTGGAATTGGCCACTTCACTCAGCATATTGTGACTGCCAGTTTTTCTGAGTCCCAGTCTCCACGAAGAAGGAGATTCATCTTTGGGCTCTTCTGCCTTGTTGAAAAGACTGGACAACTATGAAGGGGAAAGAAAAGGAAAGGAAAAAAGCTCTGGTAATCTATTCTGCATTGTCCTACTTGCTTTTCCCCACCTGATGAAGTTCAGTGCAGCAGCCTAGGATAAGCCCCTGGCAGGCTTGCTGCCCCTGTGCCCACTCACTTGGCAGAGGCTAGATGTTCTTTCTTCAGAAGCCAGCAGTGAACTCCAATTCTCAGTGCTCCTACCCACAGACCTGCTCTGAGAATGGAAGCCCTTTGCTGTCCTTGTGACCCAGCACTGTCCTGGAGACCAGGAGACCATACTCTGGTGATTCATTTTCTCTTGACTTGCTGGGTACCTGAAAATAAGCTACTTTTCTTCTCTATGTGTCAATGTGCTTATTTGTAAAACTGTGGTAATGAGGTTAATTCTTCCCTCTCTCCAATACAGTCTGAACAAGATGCGCTAATACATAAATATATATAAAGCAATGTTCTTTCACATGATGAACTAATTATTTCCTCTTAGTGAAGACAGATATTTTTCCTCACAAAATTACAGTTTATCCTTTCTCTACTCAAAGTTCCTCCTGACCTCTCCTACCTTCTGGACCCCTCTCCTTTTATCTCATTAGTAAATAGAAAGACTCCTAAGGAATAATAATAAAGTATAATATAATAAAATAAAACCAACATATTGAAATCGGACAAAACAAACACAAGGAGAAGAAGACCCAAGAGAAGGCACAAGAAAGAGACCCACTAGTTTGCACACTCAGAAATCCCATAAGAACACTAAACTGGCATAATATACACAAAGGACCTGGTTCAAACCAATACAAGCTCTGTGCTCGCTGCCTCTGTCTCTGTGAGTTCATATGAGCTTTGATCATATTGATTTAAAAGAACCTTGTTTTCTAGGTGTCCTCTACCCCTCTGGCTCTTACACTCTTTCTGCCTCCTCTTCCACAGGGTTCCCTGAGCCCCAAGGGGAGAGATTTGAGGGAAACATCCCATTTAGGGCTGAGTGGTTGCAAGGTCTCTTATGTGATGAGTTGTTAATTTTAAATTAATACTAATGGTGACTCTATAAAAATCTAACTGTAATATTAAGAAAATAATGTATTTCACATTAAACATCAATTTCAAAGAGTTTGACAATTTTATTGAGCAAGAAATTTTAAAAGATAAAATTTTTAGGGCTGAGAAGATCACCATCTTCCTTATTCTGGCTAGAGAGAACACCTTTCAAAGATATCAATAGCTCATCATCACCATAATTTCATTAAAAAGAATTTTTAATATCAAAAAAGGAAGGTTCAGTTGGGCATGGTGACACATGCCTATAATTTCAGCATTTAGGAGGTAAAGGCAGGTAGATCAAGGTAAGGCTCAGCTACATAGTAAGTTTAAGGCCAGCATGGCCTATGGCTACATAAGACCCTGTCTCAAAACCACAGAAAAGGAAAAGAACATTTCCAGTAGGATACAGCTCAGTAGTACTATGCTAGTCCAGCTGTTCAAGACATTAAGTTCAAGTGTCAGCACTAAAAACAAACAAAAACACTTCATGGACAATTTTACATGGTCTTTATATAAAGCAGGGAAACCAGATGGAGGTATGGTTCAGTGGTCGAGTGCTTGCTTAGCATATACAAGGTTTATACATACCAGGTTCAATCCTCAGTACTGCATGACCAGAGACACAAATAAAGTGGGGCTAGCCAGAAACCAGACTAGGGTCTTTCGGATGCCAGGAAACAGTCTCTGTCCTAGGGTCTAGAGACCTTTATAAAAAAATCTTGGGTCTTTCTTCTAAAACTAGGTCATCTTTGCTGATTAGTAGAGTAAAAGCCACTCATCTCCATCCACCTCCCACTCTTTTCTCTTGTCATAAATCATCTGGACATTTATGAGCCTCTTCCTTTTTACAAGTCACCATGACTCTAATGGGAATCCTTCCCCCTTTCCCAGTATTAGTTTAGCAAAACAGAGGAAGCACGTGTATTTGTATTTAAGTTGGTATTGTTCTTTTATAAAAAGTAGGAAGTGCAGTCACACCTAGAATTAGTGCCAGCATTTAAGGTGCAAGCAAATAGCTGGATAGTGAGCATGGATGGCACTCTATCTAAAGCCTGGCTAATGATTCACAATGATGTTTCTAAAAATAAATAAGGCCTGGCTACATTTTGCTTTGTTTCCACTGTGGTGGCCAGTTAAAAACGTCTAAGGCCAGAGAGTTTTCCCAATTGCCCATTCCAAATACCTCAGACTAACTCTCTTTCTCTTTCTGCCAGAAGGCTACAGCTTCTTTGAGGCCTACATGAAGATGTTGCAGGAGTGCCTCTGGCATTTCAACAAATACTTCTTCTCCCACCCTTGCCCAACATATAGGGCAACAACCTTTCCCAAGACACTAAAGTTTTCATGAAAAGCAGAAAAAGCAATTGCCATCAAAACAATCTACTTTGTATACAGTTATGAAGAAAACAGGTAAAACACAATCTTTTGGTCTCAGGATATTTTTATCCCATTATTGTAACACATTTGTAGCCATATTTGTTTGGTATTGTTCTTCCAAGGATGGTGGTGGGGGGGCAGATTGTTATAGACAGAATTTTTGTGTTCCTCTAAAATTCCTATTGAAGCCTTAACCATCATGACTTCACCTGGAGACTGAGCCTCTGAGGAAGTGACAAAGTAGAAGAGGTCAACAGGGAATGGCTGGTGCCCTTCTCAGAAAGAGATACCAGTGCTCTTTCTACACATTAGGATACAGCAAGAAGGAGGCATCATTAAGCCAGGAAGACAGCGCTTTTGAGGAACTAAACTGGCTAGCATATTGTTCTAGAAACTTTCCAGCCCTCCAAACTGTCAGAAGCAAAGCCCTATTTTTTAAGTCATACTTTATGGTATTTTGGTGTAAGAGGTTAATAAAGGCAAGCATGTGCTCCTACTGTTTTGCAAGAAAGCATCTATGAGGCCTTTGTAAATGTGTGTTACTGCAGTAGAGTGAATTATAACTTCAGATCAATTCCCAAGTACTCACTCTCCTAGCAGAAGAGGCACAGAAGGTGTTCTGAACTGGGGCTGGGATCTGCTCCATGATACGACTCTTGCTTTCAGAGTTGGAATGGCTGACAGTGGCTTCTGGCTTTCTATCTGTTATTTAAGACAAGAGAAGCAACAAGTATAAATATGAAAATCTTATATTTTTGTGTATAAATAATTTTCTCCTAAGAAAAAAAAGTTTTGCCATATCAAAGCAGATTATTAGGACGATGGAACGAATGTCTGAATTCACACTAGGACAAACTCTACCAACTGTCGGTAGAAAAAACATTCAAGGATTTCCTTATCTTGGCAGGCTCCGAATTCCAATAAAAACTATCTCTGATGTGTGTGTATTTATATTATATGTAAAATTCATCCTTATCAAAAATCTGTTCAGTTTTGTAGGCAAGTTGACCAGGAAATAAAAACAGAAAAATGCATAGACTTTGCTTCCTAGGGAATTACAATAAAAAGAAAAGACAAACTATAATAAAAATACAAAATTATATAATCGACTCAGATCAACAGGCATTATGGATTTCAAAAAAAGGTCAGAGTCTTTGAAGAAGAAAATAAGAAAGCTGCCGATACTGGGAAACCCACTTGGAAACTGAGCAGCCAATGGGCTTCCTCTGAACACGGGGTCTAGGTCCTCTCCATGCATGGTCCTTGGTTGGAGTATTGATCTCTGCAGGAACCTCCTGGGCCAAGGCTCTGATTTTCTCAATGTGGAAAGTTAGAGCTATAAATTTCCCACACAGCTCTGCTTTCAATGTGTCCCAAAGGTTTTGGTGATTTCTTTGTTGACTTATTTATCATGTATCATTTAGTCTCTACTGATTTGTGTGCTTACTAGCAATTAATTTTTTGCTATTGATTTCATGTTTTATTGCATTGTAGTCATATGGATACATGGAGATGCTTCATTTTTTTTCTGTATTTGTTGAAATTGGGTTTGAGTCTCAGAATGTGATCTACTCTAGAGATAGCTGCCATGGATTGCTGAGCAGAATATATATTCTTTGGTGTCAGTAGAATATGCTATAGTTATCTACTAGTTAAATTTTATTTATGATGTCATTTAGTTATGACATTTCTCTGTTTATTTTTGTCCATATGACATGTCTGTTGGAGAAAGTAGATATGGAAATCACCTACTATTACTGAATTGGGGTCTTGAAGTTCAATGGAATGATCTTTATGGAACTGAGTGACCCAGAGTTTGGTGCATATATGTTAAACATTGTAATGTCTTCTTCCTTAAGTTTTCTTCTGATGAGAATAAAGTGCCAGAATAAAAAAGAAAAAAGAAAAAAAGAAAGCTGCTGAAAGCTGGAAGACAGACAGGTGGAGGAGGAATCACATTCACACATCCACTGGTAGTAACTGACTGGCCTAATTTAAGTAATGAGTAATTCTTGGGGTTACAATAGAACCTAACAGTAGAAAAGATTTCAAAGAATATTGATTAAGTTGCAGAACTTTAGTAACTGGACTCACAGAACTAGCAGTGTTCCAGACCAGCAGAATCATCAATCTGGTTGTATATCAATTAATATCCAGCACAGTGGCTATACCTAGGGCTATGATTTTGATATTTATGCTCTAAAAACAGATCCAGTAAACCACATGGATCCTGTGATAATTACAAGCTACTCCTAACTGCGTAATAGTAAGTTACATATATGACTTAAATCAGAGATTTTAATGGTTGCATTATGAGAATTTTTATGAAGATTAGAAATAGCATTTTAAAACAGCATAGCTCACTGGCTATCATAAGCCTCTTTATGGGGGGCAGGGAGAAGATGAGGGAGGGATAGGGAGAGTGGGAGGGAATGAGAGAGGGGGCTACCACTGGGATACAAAGTATATAACCTGTGATTAATATGAAAATAAATAACTTACTTATAAAAATAAGCCTCTTTATGTTATTAATGCTGTTATTTGGTAGTGACTATAATGATTAAGACATTCTTTAAGTACTAAATATCTCTAAGCTACAAGAAATCTAGTTATTAGTCAAATGAAATAGATTGCTACAGTACTGGATCCTGATGCATCATCCCTGAACTCATAGCTTCATGCCTTATTCACTTCAACTCTGGGCTTGGCCAAGTGGCTTGATGTGGCCTCTGAAACATTAGCAATTGAGACACTCAGCCTTGCCCTCTGTAACTAATTTCAGAATCCAGCTGCCACATGAAGAAACAGGGCAGGCCTGCTTGATGAGGAGCAATCACTTGCTCTTGAACATCACAGCCAACCACCAGAAACATGAGCAATGTCATCTAAGACCAACTATCACTTCATATGCTTTACTAGTTGAAGACACAAATATGAATAAGCACACCATCGTCATAAGATGCAAGCTATCTAGCTGATCCCTTCCCAATTACCAAGCCACAGAATAGAGTTCACATAGTCTTTGGTTGTGTTTTGTTGTTGTTGTTTTTCTTAACTCCCTTCCCCCCCCCCCCCAGAGTCTTATGTAGCTCAGTTTGACATCAAACTGATTATGTAGCTGAGGGTGACCTTGAATTTCTGATCCTTGTACTTTTACCTTCCAATTGCTAGAATTACAGGTGATAGGCTAGGGTCAGATGGAAGGTGAGGAAGAATTCCTCTATCAGCAGCCTGGGGAAGGAACATGGGAGGAGAAAAGGGAGGGAGGGCAGGACTGGGAGGGGATGAGGGACAGAGCTACAGCTGGGATGCAAAGTGAATAAATTGTAATAAATAAAAAAAATTTTAAAAGGCTTAGGTAAAAATGCACTTCCATGCACTCTACCAGTGTACTGAATGAACACCTATACACAGAAGGCCATATGGCACACAGAAAGATAGAGAAGACACATAAGAATGTTCAAATTCAGGGGCAGCAGAATGAGGGAGAAAAAATAGAAATAGTTCAAATATTAAGTAGAATGCAAAAACTAATACAAAAAAGCTTCAAACAAATAGCTACTAAAGTCAAGGGAGGTGGGAGATATGTATCCACATGGCAAGGCAGCAAAAGTTGATTTGAGTTGAGCTCTGAGACATGAGTAAAATTTCAGTTGGCAAGGAACTACAGAAAGAGTAGGGGAGTTTGCTAGAACCATCTGGCTTCTGCCTGAGCCAGGCTACTGAAACTGCTCTCTAGGATTACTGTGATTTCCTAATTGCTGTATCATCACTGTGTGCTCCCGTCTCATTACTGCTCACCACTTCTGGCTTCTCTGAGGCAGAAATACACGTCCTGCTTTTCCTCAACCTCTTGGTCATATGTCTTTGTTTCCTTCACAAACATCACTTCAGTTTCTAAAGAGAGAATGCCCTGAGATTCTTTCTCATATCTCTCTTTTTTTTCCTATCATCTTTGGGAATCTTATACTTTTCTAGTTTTTTAAGTAAATTCTTTATTATTATCATTTTTATATGTTTAAGTGTTTGGCCTGCATATGTATTTGTACCACATGCCTACCTGGTGCCCAGAGAATCAGAAGAGAGCATCAGATTCCCTAAAACTGGAGTTGTAGACAGTTGTGAGCTGCGGCTGTGGGTGCTGGGAACTGAATCTGGGTCCTCTTTAAGAGCAGCAAATGCTTTTATCTGCTGAGCCATCACTCCAGTCCGTATTTTCTACAGTTTTCATCTTTCACTTCTTATACAGAAAATTTCCACTGTCCCCTTCGACTGTAAGGAGTTCTACACCCAGTGAGCCATTGTCACTAGCTAGCTATGAAACTCAGTTCACGTAACATTGTAAAATGTTGATATCTCATTCTAAAACAGGAGAGATAATGATTTATGCCTCAAAGTATAGTTATGGGAATTAAATATTGTTTACATGTATTGTAAAGTAAAAAGCACTATAGATGTAAAGTTGTATTATAATTCCCAGAATGAGCTATAATCTTACCTACTAGTGAGTACCAGACTGCATTTACTTCTTTCACATGACATGTGTTTTATTCTCATAATACTTTCTATTCCCCTACTAGGTACAGTCAACAAAACCACTTAATGAATATGAGTGGCTGTCAAATGCTGAGACTGGGAACATAACAATAAATTTGGTGTTCTCAGAAAAACTGGTAACTACTAGTTAAGTGCACCATACTATAGAGATAGAAATGGAGTAAAAAGGCACAGGGTAGGAAAACAGAAAAAGGCTTGTATTACTTACTTGTCTCATAACAAAATACTTGACAAATGCAAACATAAGGAGGTGGTATTGTGCCTTACAGTTCTAGAATATACAGTCCATCATGGAAGGAAAGGTATAGTATCAGGAGTAGACATCATGTCTGGCCACATCATGTCCACAATCAGACAAATGCTTGTGTTCAGCTAGCCTTCTTTTTTTTTTAATGTAGTTTGGGAATCCAACCTGTAGAATAGTGATACCCAAATTTATGGTGCATCTTCTCATTTTAATTATAACCTAATATAGAAAGTTTTCACAGATATAACCAGAAATTTGTCTCCAAAGTGACTCTAGATCCTATCAAGTTGACAAGAACAACTGTCACAGGTCTAGGCTCAAGTGTTGAAGACTCAGTCCCTACTTAGTATATATACTCACTGAGAGGCGACTGAACCATCAGGCTCTGACTTCACTGATGGATATGCACTGACTGATAATCTGGTAGCATTCTTAGGATATGGTAGAGGGTGAGCATGTCACTGTGAGTATCTTGTTTCTGACCCTTTTCTGTCTATTTCCCAGCTGTTATGACATGAGCAGCTCTGTTCTGCCACGTCCATCCTATACCATGATATTCTGCTTAACCACACTTCCATGAGCCAAATCTTCCCTCCCTTTAAAAAGTTCATCTCAGGTACTTGTCACTGCAGAATAAAAGATAATTAATTCAGGATCCAACTGTTTTAACTTTTTGTATCAGAAAAATACTTCACTCTTTGAGCTCCTACACTGTCTTAAAGAACTCAACCAAGTATTTATGATGGTTTGAAATGAACTAAAAGGTAAAATTAAACATTCAATGCCAGGAATGCTGAGGTAATATTTGAGAAAATCAAGCAATCCAATTTAGCTACAGTATGCTCTTGCATTTGTAGAACATTGAAAATGTCTGTTGGAGCTAGACTATTGGAGGCCTTGCAAGCTAGGCCCCAGGGTCTAGGACATACTCTTCAGACAAAGATGGAATGAGGGAGCTAGCCATAGAAGATTTCTGAACAGTATACTTTGATCATAAAGGTGCTGTCAATATTTTATTCCAATAGCAATATAGATATGGCCCGTGTGCAGGATAGTTTTATGTCAAACTTAATGCAAACTAAAGTCATCTGAAAGGATGAAACCTTAATTAAGAAAATGTCTCCCCACAAGAAGACCAACAGAGACAACTATCCAGACCCACAGGAGCTTACAGAAACTGAGACAGCAACTAATGAGCATGCATGGTCTGGACATAGGCCCCCTGCACATATATGGCCAAAGGGTGGCTTGATCTTCACATGGGTCACCTGGCGAGTGGAGGGGGGATGGTTTCTAACATGGACTCTATTGCCCTGCTTTTAGATCAGTCTGCCTTGCCTGGCCTCAGTGGATGAGGATATGCTCAGTCCTGATGTGACTTGATGTGTGGGGGAGGGCTGATACAAGGGGAGGTGGGCTCTCCTTTTCTTGGGGAGAAAAGGGAAAGAGTATCAAGGGAAAGGAGGGGAAGGGAGAACCTTTGGGATGTAAAGTAAATAAACTTCAATAAAATAAAAGTTAAAAAAAGAAAGAAAATGACTCCAGCCAGGCAGTGGTAGTACACATTTTTAATCCTAGCACTTGGGAGGCAGAGGCAGGCTATCTCTGTGAGTTCCAGGCCAGTCTGGTCTACAGAGTGAATTCCAGGATAGCCAGGGCTACACAGAATTTCAGGGAATAAAAAAAAGAAAGAAAAAAGAAAATGCCTCCCCAAGATCAAGCTATAGGCAAGCCTAAAAATGTAAACGTGTTGTGCATTTTTAAGTTAGTGATTGATGGGGGAAGATCCAGCCCACTGTGAGTGGCACCATCTCCTAGTCCTAAATTCTATAAGGAAGCAGGCTGAGTCAGCCAGAGGGAGCAAGCCAGTAAGTAGCACCCCTCCATAGCCTCTGCATCAGCTCCTGCACCCAGGTTCTCACCCTGTTTGAGTTCCTTTCCTGACATCCTTCAGTGATGAACTATGGATGTGGAAGCATATGCCAAATAAACCCTTTTCTCCCCAACCTGCTTTTGGTCATGGTGTTCAGCATGATAATAACTCAAACCAAGACAGTCTGAAAGGAATAAGACCTGAGGCGGGAGTACAATCATAAAGCAATAGCAGCAGTTTTTGTAGCTTCCTCCCATTTTTCTAATATTCTAGTGCCTAACAACAACAACAAAAATGTAGCATAGAGTAAGCCCAAATATGAATTCCAAATACTGTGTGAAGGCTAGACTGTGAGGCTACTCAGTAAATAATACAAATAACAAATATGGACATTTGTAATTTTTAGTGGATTTAATACAAACTTTTCCAGAACAAGCTACAAATGATTAATAATAAATTTTTTTAAAAAATTTTAAGAGGCTACAGAGATGGATAAGCAGTCAAGAGTACTAGTTGCTCTTCCAGAGAATCTGGCTCCATTTCTAGCCCCCACATAGCACTCACAGCCACCTGTAACCCCAGTGCCAGGGGTCCAGTGCTGTCTTCTGCCATCCACAGGCACTGCAAGCATGGGTGCACAGACATGCATCAAAAGTACCATATACATAAAAACAATAAAATAAAACAATTTGATGGAAATCCAAGACCCCATAAATATAAAGTCAATCCCCCTTTCCTGAAAACTCCCTGCCTTCTCTATAAAACTAATGGCCTCTAACTTCCTTTGGTGACAGTCAATGATTAAGACACAAAGAAGGGCAGTATTCTCTCATGATTGAGAGAAACTACCAACAAAGCCAAACAACTGAGATACAGCCTTAGTCCTTCAACTTACTATGAACTGATTGTGCTAAGTATATACAGATTTTTTTCTTTTTCAGATCTGTGTCCTTAAATTTTTATCAATCCCTAAGCAGTACAGTATACTAATTATTTATACTGTACCAGGTAATATAAGCAGCAGAGAAACAGTCTAAAGTACACAGGCAAGTATACACAGGTTTGATGCAAACACTGTAGCAACATACATAAGAGACTTGTGCATCTAAAGATTTTAGTTATCTTATGAGTCAATCTTCCATGGTCATGGAAAGATAAATGTATATATTATTAATGAGAGTAATAAAAGTAAATCTGATTTGTTCTTTCATTAATTCCTTCACTCGGGAACTGACAAAGCTTTACAAAATAAGAAAAATATTAGGATTCAGTTTACAGAATCAGAATCATATAATAACTAAATGAAAATTCTACCAGTGTGTTGAAAATACTTAACCTAAGGTCTCTATAAGTCCCATGCCTCTCAGCATACTGGCTTCTTGGAATCTAGTCTCTATGGTTGACCTATCGATCTAAGGGCAAGACTTCTTAGTGCAAGATTTCTCTATACACCTTACCATATGTTACATCAGAACTAGCAGGTATATTTTAATTGAGCTCAAGGCTTTGATAAGCATATTTTCATTAGAAATCCAATCTCTTGGGAACTGTACTTCAAGTTCTTTGTGGAAGCCTGTGAGGCCTGACCAACCTCTGACAGGCAGTAGACATGAGCGGTCTCTGTCTTACCTGCCTCCTTCTCAGTTTCTGATTCAGAAACTTCATCTTCTCCTTCCTCTTCCTCTGAGCTGGAGCTGCTGGATTCTTTGTTTTCTACCTCTGTTTCTTGGGACTTAGGGATCTCTTCCTCATAAAGCATCTTCTCTTTGCTAAATGAAAGGCACAATTTGAAAGCAATTCAGTAATGACAAACCATTTAAGTTCACTGACAATCAGGTAAATAAAGAAAACAAATCTATAAATCTGTATGTAGAAGAAACAGCAAAAGCATGAAAATCCTTCTTATACTTGTGTGTTCTCTTGGACCCTTGGCTTTTCAACTGCCTAAGGCTTATCACTGACTTTACAGTATGACTCAAGGAGACTCTACCTATTCAACACACAGATAAAAGACAACCATGAATAACAAGGAGAAATGGTCGTAGAGCATATATTTTTTAAAAAATCATTCAACAGATCTTCGCTGAGTTTTATTACATCCCACAAACCTTGCTAGGCACTGAAACAGTGGTAAACAAAGAGACCAGTTCCTTAGCTGAGGAAATACTCTGTATAAGACAGGACTGAGAACCCCCAGGCTAGGCTAGAAGAGATGCTGCCAATAGTTTTTCACTGTAAAGCATATTCATTTATCTTTAGTGCTGCCATATCAGTGCTATCTCCTCTTGTGCACAAACATTTCCCCATTTGAAGATCATTTGACTGAAATCAAACATAGAATCATTTTAATATAAAAACTCTCAAGTAACATCTGTGTGGACACGCACGTGCATGCATCAAGCTCATCTCATTCCTTACATACAAATAAACTTGTATCTTACTTCTTGAAGAGTCCACTCTGAAACTTGCTATTTAGGTCTGATTCAATGAGCTTATTCCGTGTCTCCTTTTCACTTCGAAGCTGGAAATTCAGAAAATAAGAGAGAAAAGGGGACGAGTTGGCAATTTGTGAAAAGCCAATATTATTGAGAAGTGCCAAAATGGTACCATCATTCTGAAAAAATAAAAAACAGGATAAACGCCAAAGAGGAAGAATGGAATCAAAAGAAAAAAAAGATAAATGTATTATCACCGTGTGGACCACTTTCTCCTTGGAAGAAAGTAACAGAGAAAACCGTTTATCCAAAGTAGAAGAGAAACCACGGTGATAAAAGATTCAAGAAAACTGTCCCTTCAAAATCCCAAATCAAACCTTAAGAAGGAAAAAAAGGCCTAGCTTCTAAGGAATAAAGAGCCAAAAGGAAGAATTCTTTATGATTCACACATCAAAATAAGTTGGCAGGAACTCTAAAGAAATGAAAGAGAAGCACTACATGGAAATAAGCCCGTAGGAGGAAATGGTCTTATACACTTATTACCTTTGGATCCTGGAGTTGGGCAGAGGACAAAGACAAACACTGTCCCCCTTAGTACAGTAAGGTCATGTCGTGAAGCTGGGCCTCGGTGTGCAAAGGTCACTAGGGAGGCGTAGGCAGAAGGACTGCAAGTTCAGACTAGCCTGGTGGCCAGAAGTGAATTAAAAAAATTGTTGGGGGATACCATTTATGCCCCAAACCCAATTATTTTAAAGGGCATGTATGTTTGCAATTTTTATGTGAATCTAAAAATTATTTCAGAGGACAAGATTTTACAAAAACACAAAAATTTAACTATGCAAAATAAAGCTCTAGCCTAAGAAAGCTCTAGCTAATAGCACACAACTAATAGCTAATAGGAAATAGCATTTGGATTGTCCTACCACTCAGGTGATTCTGAATATTCAGCAAAGAAAATATATGAACCATAAGTTGTCTGTCTGAACTTCATGTAGGTAGCTTTCTAACTGAGCCTAAAGTAACAAGAATTCTGCTTCAACAGTCCAGACATGATGCCAAACACTCCTCATGCCAGATATACTGATCTGTTACATCACTGAGTATATTGTTCTGAATCAAAATCCACTCTATTTCCTGTTTGTCCTAAACTTAAGTTCCCATACTCTGCACTATCTGCAAATGGAAAAACTAAAACAAAGGAAAGCCAGTAAGGTTTTTTTTTTTTTCTGTCCTATACTAATTTTATTCCCCTGTCTAAATGACTCGCTGGCAGAATATCTGAGTTGGTTACTCTTTACCAACGGGTGGCTTCCACTCGTGTATGTAGCCCTTCTACAGAGCACCAAGCAGAAAGGCAGATGGAATCAATACGGATTTAAAGTAAGGAGGAAAGAGAGAAGGACTGAATTCTGGATGTTTTAGCC
>CM053757.1:4858169-4915860 GCA_028658305.1 Pachyuromys duprasi | reverse complement strand
TCCCAGCATTTGGGAGGCAGAGGCAAGTAGATCTCCAAATTTGAGGCCAGCATGGTCTAGTGAGTTTCAGGCCAGGCAGGGCTGTTACACAGAGAAACCCTGTTTTGAAAAAACAAACAAACACACAAACAAACAAAAAAACAAACCAAAAAGAAAAAAGAAAAGAAATACCGTCCTGTCTATAATTGGCCTCTAGCTGCCTGAAGACTATTTTATGACAAGTAGCCCTTTACAACATGTTTGTTTGTTTTTTTTCTAAGCAGACTGTTGATAGTTTCTGTAGGGAACAAATAACATCTGTGAAATGCAATACGTCCAGTTCAACTCTGAACAAAAGACACTGAAGGAAGTGACTAAGACACCCAGAGTAGACTATAAACTGCTAGGAAAGCTTTGAAAGCATCAACCACACTTACCACATTTTGCTTCTTCTGAAGCATCTCCAAATGCTCTACGAGACCTTCATCAGCCACATCAAATGGCGTCTGGCCCTAGCAGGACAAAGGGACATCATGACAGATAAAAAAGAGAAGCAGCAATCATGTGACTTAATCAGGGACTATTCAGTATTTACGTCCTGACTTTATTCCTATGATACAAACTGAATCTCCTTTGTCCAAAATTCTTAGGACTAAAAGAGCTTTTGATTTTAGAATATATGCATATATGCACATAAATACTTATATATATATATATATATTGAGGCATCTGGAGGCTAGGACTTGCGTATAAATACAAAATTCATTTATGTTTCATATATATCATACACATATAGCCCAATGATAATTTCTTATAATATTTTAAATATTTTTATGCTTTCATGGTCTAGAATTTTCTGCTTGGGGCTTCAAATCAGTGTACACAAAGTCTGAGATTATGAACATTTCAGATTTCAGAGTTGGGCTGGAGATGCCCAACCTACAGTTGCCTCCCTAACCTACACTGTGATGCCTTCATGAGTCACTTAGGAGCTATTTTAAGAAACAACAAATCCTTCAAACACTGAGTTCTGTCATGTAAAACAGTGGAAAGAAAATTACTGTACCAGTTCTTATACTTATGGCCTCTTGACAATCTAGGGGAATCCCTATTTAGACCTGTTCTAAAGTATTATTATGATGATAAATAGAGTAAGTGCTCTTTAAAACCTCGAAGGAAAGTCTGGGCCATACCCACACTGAAGACTAATAGGAATGATTTCTCTTTAAGGAAGAGGTAAGTTATTTCTTTAAAAAAAAATACCAGGGGGCTGGAGAGATGGCTCAGAGGTTAAAAGCACTGGCTACTCTTCTAGAGGTCATGAGTTCAATTCCCAGCAACCACATGGTGGCTCACAACCATCTATGATGAGATCTGGTGCCCTCTTCTGGTATGCAGGTCTACATGTAGACAGAACATTACATACATAATAAATAAATAAATCTTTAAAACAGAAAAAAAATAATAAATAAAAAATACCAGTACAATTACATACTCTGTATAGTCTAAGAATGAGTCCTGGATTCAGGAGTTATGTAAGAAAGACAAGACCATGTGTCCGAATTCTAGAAAATCAAGCAATATAGGATAAGAGTCCCAGGGTTGTAAGTTGTTTGAAGTGAGGCTGGTAAGACTGCTTTTAGTCAAAACTGAACAATCGCTGTCATTACAGAGTGTTCTTAAAGAGCTCCATGTGCAGAGACCTCAGCTGTTACAAGACTCTGAGTTGAGAAATAGTAAACTATTTCAGACCTCACCATAGACAGGGACCTTGGGTTTCTCAAAGTTCATTTGTGGTCAAGAGAAGATATCTTTTTCATATCCTTTTGTTTTAGGGTCTTCAACACAAGTAGAACCAGACGACCTCATTGGTGGAGTTTTATTTTACTTTGCCATTAAATGTACTTTTACATTTTACATTAAGAATAAGCAGCAGATCAAGGAGGTAGAGGACGATACGGCTACCAGTGTGGCCAGCTGGATACGGTACAGAGACTTTAGCCCATGCTAGGCACCCAGCCACCTCATCTCATTGCCCTTTTGAGGTTCAGGCTCACTAACCAGTTTGTTCCGGATATCCATGTCACAGAGTGCTTCTGCCAGGATGGAACAAGCCTCTTTTACTCCCCAGTGTGCAGCAGCATGAAGAGGAGTCCAGCCATCATGATCCTGAACATTGAGTTCATAGCCAGCCTGTATTAGAAGTCTGGAAGGAAACCCAAAAAGTATATTCATGGCCTTGATTTTATAGTTTTCTACCAACAAGCTATCACTCCAACAAAACTTCAGGTGTCGGCTAAGCTCCAGACATCCTGTGTTCCTTCTTTCCTCTAAGGGATAGCCTGCAATTCATATTACTGTGTTGAACATCAATTATAACCTTTACTGAACCTCTTCATGAGATTATACATATGGTGTTCCCTACACATATTCATGTTACACTGTGCTGTTAATTTTTGTCAACTTGACACAAACTAGGAAGACAGACTTCAACTAAAGAATTGCCTCTACCACTTTGGTTTGTGAGCATGTTTATGGAGCATTTTCTTAATTGTTAATGATGGTGGATGTGCTCTGCCCACTGTGGACAGTGACCTCCCTAAGATGGGTAGGGCTGAATATATAAGCAAAGCAGCTGAGCAAGCTAGAGGAAGTAAGTCAGTAAAGAGCTTTCCTCCATGGTTTCTGCCTCTGCTCCTGCTTGAGTTCTTGCCTCAGCGATGAACTCCTTTCAGGATACATGAGCCAATAAGCTGTTTCCTCCCTGAGACTGCTTCAGTCCTGTGTCTGTCACAGCAGCAGAAGGCGACTAGAACATATACGATACAAAAGGAGTACACAGACCAGTCTGCACCTATGATTAACCAAAACTAATCCAATTAGCCAAAGTACACAACTCTGTTACAGAGCATACTTTGCATTTTCCAGTTCAGAAAGGAATTCGCATATAAAAATGAAGACACAAATATCTCTAGAATACCAATGAGCTTTTAAGGTGACCTTTATAGGACATGACTGTTTTCTGTAGAATCCCATACTTCAGATTTTAAAATTACCCACAGAGGATTCTAGCTAGCCAAAAGCCACAGTCTAACTTGTATCCATATTATGCAGGAAAAAATATGAGATTCTTTTTTTTAAGAAACTTTTTTTCAAGATTTATGTATTATGTATACAATGTTCTATATTGCATGTATGCCTGCATGCCAAAAGAGGGCACCAGAACCCATTATAGATGGTTGTGAGCCACCATGTAGCTACTGGGAATTAAATTCAGGACCTCTGGAAGAACAGCCAGTGCTCTTAACCTCCGAACCATCTCTCCAGCCTGAATTTTATGATTCTTAAAGTACAAATTGTAGTGTTATTCTTTCAAGAATTGAGCAACATATGACTAGCATGTTTAGGGCAGATATAGAAAGAGCACTTACATATTGCCATACCTGCTAGAAAGGTCATATTAGGTAGAATGTGAACACTCAGAGAGTTTAGCAACAACTGTAAATATAGTGCCATTAGCAACCCCTGTATTCTGAAATCTTGTCAACACTAATCACCAAGAGCCACATAAAGCATGAATATATGAAAAGTGAAACAGGTAAAATAGTAGAGTCTAACTCTCTTTTCTTGATTTTTTGTTACATTTTAAGTTGATTTCTTTGGTGTGCATGTGTGTGTGGTGGTGAATGTAGGTACACACATGCCACTGTGAGCAAGAGGAGGGAGGAGAACAACCTGGAGGAATCAGCTCTCTCTTTCTACCATGCACAGGGTTAAACTTAGGTCATTGGGTTTGGCAGTGGATGCTTTTACCCATGGAGTCATCTACACATACACACACTTGCATCTAATTCTTTTATGAAAGCTGAATATTGCATACTCAAGATCTATTTGACGTAATAATCCCAGAAATTGTTTAGATCATAGAACCAGAAGGGTCACAGGTCTGTATAGCCAGAGGAGTAGGTTTCTGGAGAGCCGATGACAAGTCACAGAACTGAAAAGGAGGTCTTCCTGTGTCTATGGGCCTCAAGTCTATCTAATATCATGCACCTGAAGTAGAGGGACAATAAGAGAGGAAATGAGACCACCCTGAAGGAACACCAGCGGAAATATGAGGAAAATTTACAGGGCAAGAGAAAACCAACAAGAAAATACACAATAGTTAAAAACTTCTGCTTCTAAAATTCATTTCATCTTTTCCCAGTACCCAGCTCCATACCTGAGGACTTCAGAGTAACCCTTTGCAGCAGCTACATGCAGGGCTGTGGCCCCTGAGCGAGCCTGCCTCACATCTTCTATTTTCCCGCTGTTGAGCCATTGGCGTGCATCCTGTAGCATCTGTTGTTCTTCCTCCTTTCTTGACTGCTCTAGATCAACTCCTACAGAAGACAGACACAAAACAGCAATGTTACTAAAGCTCCACCCAAGTCTGACAGGATATTTTCATGAGAATCGAAACATACAAATATTACCACAAATCTCATCAAGTTGGTAATTCTTCAAGTTTAAAGCAATGCCATTTGTATTACAAAATTACCAAGGGCAAATAAGCAAGGCTAAACACTATGTGGTGCACATTCATGAAGGGCACACACCTAACATTGTTTCAACAGAATATAAAAATCAGATGAGATACTGATTTTACTTTACGATATTTGTATGAAGCTATAAATGCCAAAGTCCTTTAACATGTTATATGATATTAGTTCCCAACAATACTGTGGGGTAACTATAGTATCTATTACTAGCCTCACTTGCCACATGAGGAACTAAACACAGAAAGGCTGGGTGCTTTGCATATGGCCCCAAACACATGAGTGGCAGAACTGCCATTGGAAGTCCTCAATGTTCTTGGCTCTCTTCTTTTCCACTTATTACATCACAAGATTACTATCAAAAGTCTCCATTTCAGGTGTGATAGACTGTAGAGAAGAGAACTCCTTTCAAGGCTTATTTCCATTGCACTTGTACATATTTACCTGAAGCTCCAAGAACAATCCAGATATTAATAAGTGATCTGAGGCCAACACTATAGTCTGTTATTAAGGCAATATAGACTTTGTTTCCCTTACAAAAGTCATATGAAGATACTCTAAGAGTTTATCCATTTAGCCATCAACTCTCCAATATCTAGGCCAGTAAAGAAGGGCCTTAAGAAAGGACACTCGATTTTTGAAGACCAGAACATCCGCAAGATAACTGACGAGATCCTTGCCTAATCCAGCAAGTGTATAGGGAGCTTGTGGGGGCAATACATACAAATATTAGGGGCAGAGGTTATTAAAATATGGGCAAAAATTAAATTGACATATTTTTCTAAATCACCAAATCTATTAGAAAACAAGTCAATGTGTGTAATGCTAAAAACTGGGGGGCTTTCAGATTTCTCTAGCTACAATTTCTGGGTGCATAAGAATCCCAGGGTTTTGGTTGTTTTGTTTTGTTTTCTGTTTTACAACAGCTCTTTGTGCTTCAGTGTGTTCTTGCCATCAGTATTAACTCTTGGGATACTACTATTTTGTGTGTCATTCCTTTGAGGCAACAGTAAATGTGATAAAAGGTACAATTTGTTGGATTTTTGTTAATGTATTTATTTCATTCCAGTTTGATTTAATTGCTGATATTTAAGTTGTTAGACAGTAGACATGTTTTATTTATGATATATTTCAGCTTAAAGTTATGTTGTTTATATGTGGATATAAATATAGATTTGGTGTTTAAAAAAAAAACAAAAAACTCTTAGCTGGGCAGTGGTGGTGCACGCCTTTAATCCCAGCACTTGGGAGGCAGATCTCTGAGTTCAATACCAGCCTGGTCTACAGAGCAGCCAAAGCTACACAAAAAACCTTATCTTGAAAAACCAATAAATTTTTTAAAAAAGGACATTCTTCATTATACAAAATAATGAAATGTTCTGAACATAAACACACTATTCAAAAGGCTTTATATTCATAAGCAAACTTTATCTGTGCTTTTAGTTTTCTTTTTGGCTCTTAAATAAGAAAACAAGAACTGCTGAAGAATCACCTGTAGGGTGAAGCAAAAGCCAAAGAGTTACCAATGCCATGAGGTGAAGCATACACATAAATGCTTGTTTCAAAAAAGCATTTAAGGAGGAGTCAAATCGAAGTAAAAGGAGTAGGTTTTCAAACTGAGACTTACTTTTAAATTTGCAAATTGTAAGACATTTTAGGAGATGATTGGGGGTTGTAGAGATGGCCTAGCAATTAAGAGCACTGGATGCTCTTCTACATGTGCTGAGTTCAATTCCCAGCACCCACATGGCAGCTCACAACCATCTATGGGATCTGATACCCTTTTCTGGGGTGCAGATGTACATGCAGACAAAGCATCCATATATATATATATATATATATATATATATATATATATATACATTAAAAACATTTTAGGCAATAAAATGAGTGAGGTGGGAGGATAAACTTAGCATAAAATTTTTAATTCAATAAAGCACAAAAACAAATATGAACTTCAGTAATAGCATGACCTAGAATACCCATCACTTAAGGCAGCCTTAGTGTACGACTAAAGCTTTGGAAATAACTTTGGTTGTTTAGAAGAGCCTCCCTTTTCTCCACCTGCTACAGACCCCATTGGAGTTTCATGATAGTTTTAACAGAATCCAAAGACCTGCTGTCCATGGTTTGAACCAGCTGTCCACGGAAAGCCTGGGCAAGACCATGTATAAAAAACAAAACGACTTTGAGGCGTCTAATAGGAGAGCCCTACCCTTTCCCTGAAATGAGTTTCTTCTAAAATTACACAATAGGAATATACAATTTCAGAATGTATTCTTCCAAGTTAATTTCTTACCTCAGGAAACTACTAGAACCAGGCATGGTAACTCACACTTGTAATTTCAACATAGGGAGGCAGAGGCAGGAGGATTGCTGCAAGTCTGAGGATAATCCACGCTACAGACTGAGCTCTAGAGCACATGGGATTATGAAGTAAAAAGATCCTGTCTCTTAAAAACACAAACAAACAAAAGAAACTATCAGAACAGTGTCCATAGTGAACTATGACTAAAGATCCTTTCAGAGGTTTAATAGCTTCCAAGTACTACTTAAAGTTCTCAAAGTTTAAGGACACAAAGTCACAAAATGGATTTAGCCATACTCTATTCCAGCCCTTCTTCAATCTATCTGTGCAACAGAGATAATACCGTGTACACACACACACACACACACACACACACAGAACAACCCACAGTCTTTCTCAGGTCACTCCTAACTACAGATGGATACACAGTCTTAGAATAGCAAAGACACGGAAGGCCTAGACACCCTTTGGGCGTTCAGCCTAGGCTTGTGTAAGTTAGTAAGAGGATACGTGGCACTGGTAGTTGTGACTAATGCTGCACAGGCAGATTTAATCCTGTCCTGTCACATGATAACCAAGAGGGATCTTGTTCTGTAAGGGGCAATGCGAGGGCCTCTGCTACCACCCCCTCCCCCAGTCTCCTGGGTTACCTTGCTTCTTTACTTGTTCCAGAAGAAGGTCTTTCATAGCTGGTTCTTCTGCAAGGTCAGAAGGAACTTCACCTTCACTGTTCACAATACCCACACTAGCTCCATGGCTAATAAAATATCTGCATGGCAAAAATCAATATTATCTGTCAATATGATATCAATTTTTACTGTGTCTTGAGTTCAATGTACAGCAAGGCATATTTGAGTTTTAAATATGGTATAGATGAGGTATTTTGTTATTCATTTAGTATTAACTTCACATCCTAGTAGCCTTCAATAATTATAACCACAGGCTTCTCAATTTCCCAACAAGAGCAACATCAACAAGATTTCTTATATACACATATTCCTAACATCAATTCTTTTATTTCTAGAAATACTAAGTCTTTCTAAATACTATAGGGGCAGGGCAGGGTGTTTAGCCCATGTCTGTAATCCTAGCACATAGAATGTTGAGGCAGGAGGAGCTCAAGTTTGAGCTCAACCTGGCCTTTAAGCTGAGTTCAAGACTGGTCTCAACAAAGTGAGACTGCGTCTTAGTGGGATAAAATAGGGAGGGCATGCAACCCTCACTAGTGCACCTCCTAGGATCCAAATAAATTTTCAAAAAGACATACTACACTTCAAGTATTAGAAGTAAAACACTCCAAAGCTATGTAAACAGCTCTCATGAAAATGTTTGTAGTGTCAAGTGAGGTTTCCTTAGTACTGTCATTGGTGTGAAAACTGAAGAATAAAACACACATTAGAATTTGCATGAATTGGGGCCTGGAGAGATGGTTCGGTGGTTAAGAGCACTGGCTGTTCTTCCAAAGGACCTGAATTCAGTTCCCACATGGCAGCTCACAACTTTCTATAACTCCATTTCCAGGGACTCTGACACCTTCACACCAATGAACATAACATTAAATAAATTATAAAAAAGAATTTGCATGAATTATACTTCCACAAGTATAGTATGTAAATCTTCATTCATAAAGGAAACCAAATTACTGAAGAAGAAACCTTTAAACTACTAAGCACATTCTAATCCATACAGAATATTTCTCCTGAAGAAGAGCTGATAATTTCAATACCTCAGCTGCACCTTTTAGTTTTCAAAGGGCTTTCTTTCCCTCTTTCCCCTTTCCCTCTTTCCTTCTTTCCCCTCTTTCCCTCTTTCCCCTCTTTCCTCTCCCCGTCTCCCTCCCTCTCACCTTTCTCCATCTCCCCCTCTACTCCCCTCTCTCAAGCACACACACACATTAATCTTAAACAAAATTGTGATGAAGACAAAGTAAATGCAGGTAAGTACTCTTACCCTTTAATTTAAAAAAAATGAGGTTCAGAGTCTGAGAGATGACTTAGCTGGGGTGGGGGGATTGCTGACCAACCACCTAAGTCAGTCCTCACATGGTGGAAGGGGAGACAAGTGGGCCTCTTGACTTTCATATGCAAACCATTGCACACACAAACATACAAATTAAATGTAAAAAATTTTCCCTAAAGAATCAAAGTCCAAACACGTTAAGTAATTGAGTCAGGCATGCTGGTGTCTGTAATCCCATCACTTGGGGAGGCAGAGGCAAGCACATGTCTGTGAGTTCAAGGCCAGCCTTGAAACAAAGCAAGTCTGGGACACAAAGAAACCCTGTCTTAAAAAATAAAAATTTAAAAAAAAATTAAGTAAGAAAAAAAGTCATTTTCTTAAAATCACATAAATAGTACATGGCAGAAGCTATTAGCCTCAGTCTTTTGAGATCAAACTAGTTTTAGCTACTTAGAATCCCAGTAATTCTAGGAGTAGTCAGATACTCAGAAGTACTTAAAAGAAAAAGAAAAACTATGTAAATCATATTTCAATAGAGTCAACAATTCAATAAACATCAATAATTCAATCAACATTTATTGACCTACTATAATATTCAAAAAAATTACATTTTATATAGGTTAGATTTTTTAATCAATATATGTATGGCCAGCATTTGAGAGTTGGCAAAGGAAAAATAAATAAAAATAAAAGCATAGCTTTGCTTTCTTGGTGCCTAGTATAATGGCATAATAGGGCCTCAATAAATGTTGATATATCAACTCTGCACATATGCAACCTGTGGTGGCCCCCATACATAGTCACAGAGCTGAATGCGTGGTTACCAGGGAGTGGCACTATTTGAAAGAATTACAAAGTGTGGTCTTACTGGAGGAAATGTGTCACTGGGAGTGGGCTTGGAGGTTTCAAAAGCCCATGCCAAGCCTAGAGTCTGTCTGTCTATCTCTCTCTCTCTCTTCCTGCTGCCTGCAGATCCAGATGTAGAAGTCTCAGCTGCCTCTCTAGCTGACAATGGTCTGAACCTAAAAGCCAGCCCCAATTAAATGTCTTCATCATAAGAGTTGCTGTGTTCATGGTGTCTCTTCACAGCAACAGAACACTGACTAAAACACAGCTAAATGGCATTTCATCCCTTAGAGACTCAGAGGAAGACACCTTACTCAACTCTAAAGCTAATTCCCTCTATCTGCATTTTTAAATCTACTGAGTGCCACCACTGTATCCAATTATTCCTTCATTTCTCCAGAGCCAAGAGTTTTTCTTTTCTGGTTTCTTCCCCTCAAGCTGAGTGAGCATTCAACCACACCTTCTGTACTCTGAAAATAATCAATATACAATAGTATATATAATAAGCCTGGTTGAACTGGAATATATACTCTAATCAGACCCAACTGTTTACTAACCTACCAGCCCCCAATCTTTCACACTGAGCTCTGCTTCTCAGTGTGAGTTATTTCCTACAAGAGAAGGGAACACTCTCTTCTCTTCTCCCTTGTAGACAGATACCTTTTACATCTTTCAAGGTCCATTTCAAATACTTTTACCTTCAAGAATCTTTTGCCTGTTCCCACCAACTGAATTCCCTCTCTCCTGCCTTTAATGTTACCTTCCTGCTCCTGTAAACATTAGCTGTACCTCTTCCACAGCAGACGCTTTATCCATCCCTTAAAAGATCAGGTACAACATCCTTGGGTCACACAGGCTGCCACTCCCCTTTCTGACTTTTTCTTGGGCTAATGATCATGAAAATCAGTTTCTACCAAGGAATACAGCTTCCCATTTTTCCACATTCCCCCCAGTTCATAGGAGAAAATAAAAACCTGTAGCACTAACAGCACTGAACAAAAGTGAATATGAACATAATGGACTAGTGAGCAGCAGGAAACAGGAGGAGCCTGGTAACTCTCAAGCGGCTCAGAATTGCCATTAATGACACACATGTCCCTGCAAAAAGCCCTGCTGAGCACCAATAAAAGGTATTATTTTGCTATTGTTTCCTAACATTTATTCATTTATTTATTTATCCATGGATATGCACACGAGCATGCCAAAGAACACATAAGATGGTCAGATGACAACTAGCAGGACTCAGTTCATTCCCTTCTACCATTGTAAGTTCCAAGTGAGCAGTCAGATTTGGTGGCAGGTGCCTTTGTTTGTTAAGCCACTTCACCGGCTCCCTTTGCTACTCTTAAGGGAAAATGTATGGAAATAAAATGTGTATTTTTTAAATCTCAAAATATATTAGCATTGCAATAAACTATAAGTCATGCTAAATGTGTGGGTCAATCTGCTGCTTTTGAATTAAACACCATTAGGAACAATCCAGCTAACTAATATTCTCCTTGAACTAAAATGAAAAATAAACTCTGACCACACACACATACAGAGTAGAAATCTGTGACAAAAAGGATCACCAAGGAATGAAATAGAAAGGCTGTGGGTCTCCTGAATAAAGCCAGTTTCTCTATCCTTCATCCCCACTCCCTTGAAAGCCAGTGCTGACAATATCCTAGAAATAAGTTTATGGTGTAAGTTCTTCAAGACAAACAGCTGCCAAAGTAGAGAAAGCACAAATCTGTACTTTCACATGGGCTACTGAGGTAGAAGGACTGACGTTCAAGGGCTGCTGAGGTCAAACAGAGCCCAAGGTCAGCCAGAGGTACAGGCTAATACCTGTCTCTAATTAGTTAAATTTACCAAATATTTTTTTACTATTTTGTGTATGTATGGGTGTTTTGCTCCAATGAAAGTCTATGCACAACATGTGTGCACAGCCCTTGAAGGCCGGAAGAGGGTGCCGGATGCCCTGGGACTGTAATGAATAGAGGGTTGTAGGCAGCCAACCCTCTAAGTCGGTGCAACAGATCTAACTCAGGTTCTATAGAAGAGCAGCCAATATTCAACTTCTGAGCCATCGCTCCATTCCACTCCACAATTAAATAATCATGTTATTTCTCTGATCTGTTGCATAAAAATATTACAAATAAAGACAGTAAAATAAAAACCTGTCTAATAATAGTATGTGTATTACAAGGTAAACTAGGGCAGGCCAGCTCGAGCGCCACTCACATCTACAGTGGATTACAGTGAAATAGCTCACTGTGGTCAGACATTCATATGTATAATTTGTGATTGCCACTGATAAACTAACTTCAGTCAAGGTAATATTTGATTGAGCAAAGTATTTCTAATTTTAAATTTATTTTTAAAAGTACTATGTTTGTTCTTAAAAATGAATTAAAGAACCACACTTTATGGTTTATGCATATGCCCCATATGCAGCTTCCCATAAAGAAGACACCACCTATTACTCTAATTTTAAGAGTCAGCTGGCCTTAGAAAAATGAGAAAGAAAAATAAAACTGAATTCTTGACTGTAATGAGATTTTGTAGCTCACTCATAAATATTCTGCCAGACATGGAGGTAGGCAATCTAGGTGATGAAGAGGTTATAGATCTCTATTGTTACATAACACGGGGAGGAATGAAGAACAAAGAAAACTCTGCTACCCAGAGGTCTTGGCTGTGGTAGCAATACAGTTAGCTATCATCTTAAGCAACAACCTATCCACCACCCGTGCTGGCCTTGTGTGTCTCTGCTCTGATATTCCCTGGGTATAACTTCTCCAATGGAGAGTCCGTGCATCAAGAGGAAACCGAGCCATTCAGAGATGCTCCAGGAAACCTGGGCAAATGTAGTTCTCAGACCTCCACATGGCTGCCTGATGTTTACTGAATAAGAAAAAAATGTGCTAGGCCCCATCATATCATTTAAAAAGGACTTAACCAATCTGATTTTCAAAAGACCATACATAGATTTACTTTATTAATCTAAATTTGCCCTAATTTTAAAGATGCTTGTAGAAACATTTTTTCTTTGCCAAAGTTTCTTTCATAACTAGAAATAAAATTCCCGATCATTCTTTAATATATGACATTTACTTTGTGCTTCTCGTATAGTAGGTACTATGTGATCAGAACTCATATACCCTAAGAAGGGTAATCTCTCCGACGGAGGTCAGCAGCTACTAACATATTAAACACAGTCATTCAACCACTGTGGAGCACACTGCCAATCACTACCTTGCCTCGGTCCCATGTGTGCCAGTTCATAACTTGCTATTTACTGCAGTAATATCTATCAAAATGAACAAACAAGTAAATAAAAACAGGTTTATAGAGAAGTCAAAAAAAATCTACAACTCACACACATATATTCTGCTTTTTGGAAATTAGCCAGACAGCACACCAGGCTAATGCTGCCACGGAATAGTCCAGAAAATATTAATTACACAAAACCAGAAGCAAACAAAAATTAAGAGTTAAAAACTGTGTTTAGTGATGATACAAAACACAGTGTCAGCTAGCTCTTAATAGTCAACTTTCTGTTTCTGTAATTTATAAAGACTATTTGTGAGGGCTGGAGAGATTGCTCAGAGGTTAAGAGCACACGCTGTTCTTTCAAAGGTCCTGTGTTCAATTCCCAGCAGCCAAATGGTGGCTCGCAACCACGAGATTTGGTGCCCTCTTCTGGACTGCTGGCACACATGCTGGCAGAACACTGAATAAATAATAAATAAATCTTTTTAAAAAACGCTATTTGTGAAATTCCCTTTCTGAGAAGCAGAGGAGGAGTTTGCAGCAAACGCGCAGTAGACGCTCACTCACTCTGCTATGTTGAGATAACCACAGGAGGCTGCTGCATGAAGGGGTGTCCAGCCCTCGTTGTCTTGCTGGTTTACATTGGCTCTGTTCTCCACCAGAAACTTCACCATGTCCAAATTTTCATCAATACAGGCCTGAAAAGAAAAGCCCATTGATTCATTCAACAAGTATTTATTGAGTTCTATTACATATGAGACAGTGCTCTGGACAACGACAGTGGCCAGCAGTTCCGATACACTTATTTATTTTTCTTCGTATGTGTCTGAAGTATGACTTCTAAACTTAGAAGCACCATTACATATTATTTTCAGTATTAATGGGAATAACTGTGAAATTGTTTCTACATGCTGTAAATGGGTAAGCTACTGAAGCATTTTGTTATAAGAGGTGTGTTAGAAATATTTTCATGTGTTTTCCTAAATAGCTTCAAATGACTTGGGAAAGTATATTTCTAGTTGCAGACGGATACTGTGGGGAAAACATGTTTTTTTAAAATAAAGGCTTTTAAATATTTAATAAGCCTAAAATAAATAATCACAATGAAATTTGGTTAATTGAGGCATAGTAGAACACACTGTAACCCCAGCATTTGGGAGGCTACAGAAGAGCTCACTATTGAGGTCAGTTACAAAAAAGAGGTAGGAGGAATAAAGGAGAGAAAAGAAAAGGGCAATTTTAACACAGAATTTAAAAGAAGCCTGTGTGTTGGCACATGCCTCTAATTCCAGCACTAGGAAGGCAAAGGCAGTGGGATGTCTGTGAGTTCGAGGCCAGCCTGCTCTACAGAGCAAGTTCCAGAACAGCCAAGGCCACACAGAGAGCCCTTGTCTTAACAAACCACAAATAAGTAAATAGTAGATGAATGGATGGATGGATGGATAAACAATGAGGAGATAGTTGACAAGTATAACAACGTAGGAAAATTCAGGACCTAAAAAGAAATGAGACTACCTTTGAAAAACCTGCCTATGACCCAGCATAGCAGAAAAATGCCTAAATCTTAGCACTCAGGAGGCTGGGGCAGAAGCATTATCACAAGTTCATAACCACTTGGGCTATGATGAGAAATTATAAGAAGACAGAGTTCCAAAAAATAAATAAATAAGAACCGCTGCCTATGATTCCCTTCCTTCACGTTTCAAATGAATAGTTAAAACATTAGCTGAAAAATAAAAATTTTTAAAAAACATTAGCTGAGAAAGAATGCATTAGCCAAATAAAAATTATCTTCTCAATAATATTAGAAAATTGATTGTCATTTCTTTATGTTGATATTTGTGCTAATGATGTCAAAGCAATGATGGGTAAATCTGCCTTAACATAAATCAAAGCAACTGCATCAAGAGACCACTCAACCTAAAACTGATTTTCATGAAGCAATAAAGATCATTAATTTATGGACTGGAGAAATGGCTGAATGATTAAAAGCACTGGTTGCTCTTCCAGAGGACCCAGGTTTGATGCCCAGCACCCACATGTCAGCTCCTGAATGCTGGGATTAAAGGTGTGTACCACCACACTTGTTGATTAATGGATTTGATGAAACAGAGTAAAACAGTGCATTGACATAACTAACATTTACCTAACTAACAATGTTGCAGGGATAGTTCAGTCCTCCTAGCATGCACAAAGCCCTTGGACCAACCCCAGATCTCATAAACCATGCAAAGTGGTGCACATCCTAATCCCAGTACAGAATTAGGAGTTTATCACTCATCTTTTGCTGCACAACAAGTTCAAGGCTAACTTAAGGTACATAAGAACCACCAGAAAAAAAATTATAACTGTTAGGAGTTTTGATAACCATCTAAGACCAACACTCATCACTGACTGAACAGTCTATTAAAATACCCTGTTTCCAAGTACATAACTATGAAAGACTCAATTTTTTTCATATACTTAATAAAAACGTTACAATTATTTGAATGCAGACAGGAGAGGGAGGGAGACAGAGGATAAGAGATACAGAGACAGAGAGAGAAAGAGAGAGAGAGATCTCACCAAAGACAGATTGGGGGATTAGGCAGAACAACAATCTCTGAATTACTTTAGATAAAATAAAGTACCCTAACTCTTCAAACCATTCACCATTCCCTCTACAAAGTGAAGGATGATACATTGTTAAAAACCGTCAGTGTTTACAGTCAGACAGAACAGGGCTCTGCCAGTGCATACGGCCTTGAACAGGGGTACCTAACCAAACTTCAGTGCTCTCCACGACACTGGGAATCTACCCACCTCAGAGAGTTGGGAACAGTTCTTGTTGTTCTTAAGCCAATGCATTAACAGCCACACAGACCAAATGTACTTTATCCTCACTCACCATGGCTTAAGCCAGTATTTATGGGAGGAAAGTAATTTGATTTTAAATGTCCCTGAACTAGTCAGATTTAGGAATTTGTATGTCTGATTTCAAAAAGTTCCCTAATTTTCAGAGTGATGTGGATTCTTAAATCCAGGAATTACCATTAAAAAAAAAAAAGCATGTGCCATGACTGAACTGGAAAGAACCATCCTAGGGTGTTGCAAAGCAAGAGAGCCACAGGACTCGGCTGTCTGAACACCTTGGACTACCATTGCTTCTCCTCCACCCACCTGAGGTTGGTTCCAGGAAGATATGACTAGAGCGGGGATGAGAGAGAGGATGCTCCCTGAAATCCTCTCCAATGAATAAGGACTAAATTTAGATGTCCTCTGCCCACTCCATCTGCAGCTGTGCTGCTGACTCATGACTGCAGCATAGTCCATGAGCAGATTCACCCATCTGCAAAGCTCTGTCCATGCCTCTGCCCAGAGCTCTGCTGAAGTCTCTAGACAAGAGCTCATTCGTTCCCTTGGGAAGGAGGCTAAACAATCTTTGGATTTTAACCATGACAACAATGGGGGAAGTGCATTTTTCTTAGCTTGTATTCCTAAAGACATAGAAGAATACTACTAAAGTAAATGTTTGCGTTAAGCTCTGAAATAGAGGTATGTACTTAATTCTTAATCTAAAAGAGTTATTCTGAAAACTGCTTGGTAAATAAAGGTTTTCACAGTCAGCATGTAGTAAAGACATGCTCTATCTAAGCAAAGGTACTTTTTTATCAATAATATGGGTACTCTGATCTTTCTACTGTACCTAACACTGCTCTCTGGATGGAAGGCTAAAAGTGGCTGAGGGTTGACCAAAGCCAGAGTTAATCTAGGAGCACAGGGCCTTACAAAACAAAGTCTTCTGGGTCCCAGAATAGCCTCCAACTGTCAGCACCAGGGAGTGCTGCTTGTGAGGCTGACCTTGCTGCTGTGTCTCAGGAGAACTCTAAGGCTGCCTGTTTCGCCTGCAAACAATTCTCACAGAGACCAGCACCAGGTAGTTATTGACAGAGGCTGGATTTAGTACAGCCTAACTCCCACTTTTGTTTTTAATCTGTGTTTCCTCTAATTTCAATAAATCCTGATAAAAACAGTGTTCTCACTTTTGTGAGGGGGGTCACCAAAAGACACCTCAGGCAGCCCTTAGAACAGGGAAAAATATTAGAAGCCAAGGTACCTGATAAAGATGCATACTACAATGTATAGGGTACATTTAAAACTCAACAGAAGCAATCTAACCTTAAAAATGGGGGAAAGACTTGAACAAAGAGGTCTCTTTATTTACAAATGGCCAAAAGCACATGAAAAGGTACTTAACATCACCAATTATTAAGGAAATGCAAACCAATACTACAGGTGACAATTGTCCTTAACCCTAGCACTCCAGAGGCAGCCACAGGCAGATCTCTGAATTCCGGGGCAGCCTCGTCTACATAGTGTGTTCTGAGAGAGTGAGGCTGCATAGTGAGACTCTCTCAAAAATAAAATAAATTAGTTAACAAAAAATAAATAAGTGTTTTTAAAGGATGTGAAAAAATTAAATCTGTGTCCATTAGCAGAATGGTACAGTTTCCACATAAATAGCATGGTGATTCTTTAATACAAAATAAACAAAAAGCCCTGCAATTACCATTTCTTTTCTATCCAAAAGTGGAGTCTGTATCATAAAAATCAAAATATTTGAAAGCAGTGTCTCAAAGAGATATCTGTACAGCCATATTCATGGAAGCATTTGCTCATATTCTAAACTGTAGAAATAACGAGTCCATTAACAGATGAACAGATAAGCTACATGTGGTAGTAAATACAACATGCATATCTGAGAAGGAATATGGCCCTACTGACACCTTGGTTTCAGATATCTGTTTCCCAGAACTGAAAAGAACAATTTTCTGTTGTTGAAAGCCAACAAGTTTGTGGTAGTATGTTACAGAAGCCACAGGAAAAAATCAAATTGAAACGGATGTGGGAGTCCAAATCTAGAGACTGCCTTATTCTCAACTTTTTGCTATACTGACAATATCTGATCCCTTCTTTTCCAAAGGAAAAGTTCACCCCAAAGATTATACAACTCTTCAAAATAATATGTAAAATATGATGCTTTCATTTTTTTTTAACCCAAGCTTTTTCAAATAGTAAAGCCCTGACAAGTCTAACACCTTGATTCTCCTATTAGCATGGGGGAAAGGCAGTTGAGATAGGGTACCATGTAGCCCAGGTTTCAGATTCACTATATATTGGAGGATGGCCTTAAATTCCTGATCCTCCTGCCAAGTAGTGGGAATACAGGTTTGTGTAACCACACCCAGATTTGCTAGAGGTATTCTGGCTAAACACCAAAACAGAAATTAAACCTAGGGTGGGGAGCAGTGCTGGTAAGATCCCTGTGGACCCCAAATCTGTAAGTTCAAAATCCTTTCGGTCCAGTAAGGTAACTTTATCATACACCAAGAAAGTATACAGGTAAATTAAAGATGGTAGTGCTATATTAGTAAGCTTGGAAGTCTCCACCATCAGAGATGGTGCAAGAGCTTTAACATATAGTCCTGAAGACTGACTTGATGCAGCACTTCAGTCAGTCCTTCCAAGTACCTGACTCTCCATTCTAAACATGATACAATATATCTACTAAGAATCATAGCAGTCTACTCCACTGTGACAGGTGACTCTAGCTTCTATAAGTCCTGTGTGAAAGATTCAGAAGCCTCTGGCAGAGAATGTCTGGCTCTCAGATGCTAAGAACTATATCTGACTATGTACTCACTGGTCAGGCAGGCTCTGGACACAGATCAGTAGCCTTTCAAACAGAGATGGCCAAGAGACAGTGGCAGTGAAGAATTTTCCATTAGCTAGGCATAGTGGCACATGCCTCCTAACTCAGCACTCAAGAAAGCTGAGGCAGAAAGATGGACAAGTTCAATGCCTCCCTGGCCTCCCAGTGAGGTTGAAACAGCTACTGCTACATAGTGATATTTTTTCTTAGAACATAAAACAAATAAAACTCCCATCAACTGTCACACTGATTATAATTTTGTTCTTTGTAGACTAGCATATAATTTCAAGACTACAAATATTTATAAATTAAGACCAAAGAACATCTTCCTCCCCTTAACAACAAACATGGTACCTGATATGGCCTAAGGCTTAATAATACTTAAGTTTCAAAACCATGAGCCTGCAAGATGACTCTGTAGGTAAAGATGCTTACCATCCTGGGAAACCACATGGTAGAAGGAAAGAACCAGTTACCCTAAACTGTACTCACCATAAACCATACTCACATGCACATGTGTGTGCATACACAAATAAACATAATTTTAAATGGTTAAATAAAGCTAAAAAGAAAACTATCTATAAAAGCATCTATTAAAATGACAGCACCCTCTTCAAGGCCAGCACCATCTTCACACAGAAGATTTGAGCTCCAACCCCCAAGTCTCCACTCTGTGCTCCTGAGAGTCCTAACTTTGAGGAACTATTAATAAATGAGGCCTATTACTACTGGTAAAAAAAAAAAAAAGAAAAAAAAAACAGGGGTCATTATTTTTCTTAGAACTTGAAAGAAGCATATTTGAATAACTCTAATTGGTATTTTTGTTGTTCTGTGGTCCTGGAGGCCAAGCACACACTCGGCAAGGGCCCTAACACTGAGCTCTATCATGGGCACTTCTTTTTGAAGGGCAGGCAATGAAATGGTGCTTGACACCAAGCCTGACAACCTAAGTCCATGCACTAGGATCCACATGGTGGAAGGAGAAAACTGACTCCAGTAAGCTGTTCTCTGACCCTCAAAGAAGCACCATACCACATACACAAACACAAATAAACAAATGTAACTTTTAAAAAGGATTAACTTATTCTGTATAACTTAATAACTTATTCGATATTACATATTCAATTGCAGAACCAACTAAATAAATGTTTTCTATCTACCAATATAGAAGCATCCAAACTTGAGTTCATGGGCCAGGGTAAGACACTACTTGGCTCATGAAATATTTGTAAAACTTGATCCCATCTCCTTAAAAATAATTTTAACATATATAGTATAATTTGTTATTAGTCTAAACCTCCAAAAATTTTGTTTGGGGAAAGTAGTCAATTAGTGAAACTGGACTGTCCACTCCAAATCAGACTAAGTATAAAATATAAACTACAAAGAGCTCACTAAAGTACTTTCATTACCATTCTATTTATTAGCATGAGTCTGGATTAGAAACCTCCTTCGTATCTTGGCTACCTGTTTTAGACACAGCCCCCCCAAAGATCTATTCTTCTGCCAACTTGGCATGTAGAATAAATTGCTGTTCCGTGGTGAGGGATTTTTGTATTTAACTCCAGATCACTCTGTGCCCATAAACAAGTGTTTCACAAGCTGCAGGAGTACAGCTTAAAAGCCACGGCATGGGCAAAGATCCATAGCCGTCAAGTGAGCCTTGGGAAAAGAAGACAGGCAGTTCTGCAGCCACGCTGGGTAAGGCATGGAAGCCACAAAGAAAAACAGAAGTTCAGATTCACCCAGTATGAATCAATATACAAAATTTTAACCTCAAGGGACCTTATTACACAAGAAAGTATTTTCCCAGCATATTTTCAAAAGGAGTTTTGTACAGCCAAAATATATTGGACCTTATCACTTTCATGCCCCATACATTCTATACACTCTACACTGTAAAATATACTAAACAAAATAGTTATATAACCCTATGTAGTATAATAACTAGTTGAAAGTTAAAAATAGACTATGAAACCTGAATTCCTGTATTCAGTTCCCAGCCTGCTGATGAGTATTTTAGTGATCTCTTTTAACAAGCTGCCCTTCAGCTGCTGCTGCTTCAATTTTTTTCAAGACAGGGTTTATCTTTGTATACCAGGCTGGCCTTGAACTCCCAAGTGCTGGGATTAAAGACGTGAACCACCATGCTGGGCTTACGAGTCAACTTCTTTACATGTGAAAACTATCATGAGAGTAATTATAAGGACTTCATAGGATCCCAATTAGGAAAGAATGAGTTAATGTACATAAAAAACTGAGCACATAGCACATAGTCACACGCTATGTAAACAGTTGCTATCATTACCACACATGTATTAGTGTCCAAGAGTCTGATTCTTTTCCGTAAGGAAATCAAAATAAATAGATCTATATGTATAAATATATATTTACAACAGTAAGCATAAATACAGTGTGAACTCTATATGAGTTCCAAATAGACCACATTCAGGGTTCGCTAGTAACAAAAGCAAGTGAATTTATTAGGAAAAAAGGAAAAGCAATGGGCTAGGACTTCTGTGCATCGTAATCAGGTTTAGGAATGAGACCAGGTTTGACCATAACGCAGTCACTGGCTACAGATACAAGTCTACTGTTAGTATGTGTTAAAAAAAACTAACAAGACAGATATTTATAAATAAGTTCCAGATACTGATTCACATCAGCAAGAGAACAGGCTAAGGATTTGTCAGCATTCCCATACTATGCAGTGCTTTTCCATTTAGTCATATGACAAACATTTACAAACACATCCTCTACTACTCCAGACAGTCTTTTGGAAGACACGACACGGAGGAATAAATTATGGGTAAGGTTCTGCTGTTTAGTGGAGGCATGAGAAGTGAAAATGATCCAATCCAATGGGAATGATGCTGTAATATAAAATGATCGATAAGAACAAGTCTTATAGTATACGATAAGTTACTGGGGTATGGGGAGCCCGGGAAGAATGTGACACACAATGGAGATATGATTTATATGTTATGAAGGAGAAATTAACCAACTAGAAAAGCAGAGATAATGACAATCTATGGAAACAGCATACACAAGGTCTTCAGAACAGAGAAAAATGTCACTTTTTTTTTTTTTGGAAAGGGTAAGAATTTGGCATACTTGAACTCAAATGGAAGAGGGACATATATGGAAATCTAAGTAAGATTTTATCTGCCAGACTGAAATGTTTGAACTTGATCCTGCAGGCTAGTGGGAAGAGGAGTGGGTACAGTATGCTGGTAGCTAAGAAGTTTTTTGTTGTTGTTTTTTATCCTACTTCTTTCCTTCAGGCAAAGAGAAGAGAGTGATCCTACCAGGGTTATACCCAAAAGTGTGAGTGCAGTGGGAATGCAAAGACTGAACTTTTGCCAGGAAAAGCTCCTGGTAAAGCCACTAACCCAGGCGACTGAGGATGAGCGACTGAGGTAAGGTACTGGCAAGGGAGCTGGGGGGGGGAGGGGGACGGTCTGAGAAGGACCCTGGCTGGGATGATCAGAATGGTGGTGGTGAGAACGAGTAGCACTGAGATTTTTAAAGCTTGGGGCTACAGTTAAGTGTGATAGCACTGAGCCAAGCAATATATAAGGCAAAACACTATATAAGCAAAACAAGATATAAGCCAAACAATACATACAGTCTTAGAGGCTATTTCTCTTTCTGAGTCCGTTCTACTCCTAATTTATTTTGAAGCCTATGTTCAGCCTAACTATGTGCAGCAAACTAGCACGTGCTACTACCCTTCCCAGGTTAAATAACCCTAACAGGAGCCTGGAGATATGGGTGCCAAACGGCGTAACCTCACAGCTGTTCCCTGACCCCCAGCAAAGTCCTGGGTGGGTCAGTGTCAGGCCCTGGCAAGGAACATTATTGTACAGCAGCCACACAACAGGGGAACTGAGGTTATGAGTGCATGCTATCAGCCACAGCTGAAGTCTCTTTAAAGCCACAAGTTAATAATGACAGTGGTAATTTCACAAGAGGATATCCCAACTTCTCTTAACTTGAAATCTTAGTCATATAAAGTGGTTGGCAAAGGTATTTTACAAATGAAGTTTCTTTTGTGTTTTGTTTTGTTTTGTTTTTTGCTGAGGCAGGGTCTTCCTAAGCAGACCAGGCTGGCCTCAGATTTGTGGCTATCCTGCTTCTGCTTGTAGCATGGGAGGATTCAGGTATGTGTCACCAGGCCTCGCTAAAAAGAGTTTGTTTGGTTTGTTGTTGTTGTTTTTTATTTTGGTTTGTTTTTCAAGACAAGTTTTCTCTGTGTAGCCCTGGCTGTCCTTGAGCTCAGAAATCCACCTGCTTCTGCCTCCTGATTGTAGAGATTAAAGGTGTGTGCTACCACACCTCAACTAAGAGGTTTTGTTGTTATTGTTGTTTTGTTTTGTTTTATTTTGTTTTTGTTAAGACAGAGTTACACTCTGTAGCCCTGGCTGCCCTAGAACTTACATTAGAATGGTCTTGAACTCAGAAATTCATCTGCCTCTGTCCTCAGAGTACCAGGACACACCTGCCTAAAAAGTTTTTAATACATTTTTCCAATATCTGAAATCCAGCCACGGTAAGACATGCCCACTACCCCAGCACTTGGGAAGCTAAGACAGGAGGATCATAAATTCTAGATCTAGCTGCCATAGTGACATTCCGTCAGAAAGAAAGCTTGGGAGAAGAAAATGGAACAGGGAAATCCAAACTGGGCATGATGATAAATGCCTATAACCCTATCATTTGTGAGGCAAAGGAAGACCTGCCTCAAAAAGACCCAAGAATGAGCCAGTGAGATAACTCAGTAGGGAGGGTGCTTGGTCATAAGCCTGAACCTAAATCCAATCCACACAGGAATCCACATAGGAAAGAAAGAAAACTGACTTCTTCAATGTGTCTTCTAACCTATATACACACACATAATTATATAAATAAAGTAATAAATTTATATTTTAATTAAAAAGGCAAAAGAAGGGAGATGTTCAGTGTGTAAAGTGTTAGCTTTTGCAAGCATGAAGACCTGAATTTGGGTCCTCAGCAACATGTAAAAGCAAGGTCTGGTAGCTTCTGCCTGTAATACCAGCACTGGTTAGGAAATGGGAGCAGAACCAGGCAAATTCCAGAGGTTTGCTGGCCAGCCACCAATCTACCTGAAACAGCAAACTCCAGGTTCAATGAATGACCATGTCTCAAAAAGCAAGGTAAACATTGTAATAGAGGAAGATACCATAAATCAGTGTGTGACTCCCCATGAGCACATACAGAGGTGAGCATGCAAAGCACACCACACACACACATACCACATATACATACACACAGAGACACTCACGTGCATGTGAGTGCCCAATATGATGATGATGACAATGACAAAACAGAACACTTTTTAGCTGGGCAGTGGTAATGCATACCATTAGTCCCAGCACTCGGGAGGCAGAGGCAGGCAGATCTCTGAGTTCTAGACCAGCCTGGTCTAGAGTGAGTTCCATGACAGCCAGGGCTACACAAAGAAACCCTGTCACCAAAAAAAAGAAAGAAAGAAAGAAAGAAAGAAAGAAAGAAAGAAAGAAAGAAAGAAAGAAAGAAAGAAAGAAAGAAAGAGAAAAAGCATGAAACAAAACAAACAAACAAAAAACCCTGTCGTTTAAAAAAAAAATCTTGGGCTCTAGAGAGCTCAGCAGTTAAGGAGCACTAGCTATTCTTCCAAAGGACCAGATTCAATTCCAGCACCCACAGGGTAGCTCACAACCATCTATAACCCCAGCTCCAGGGAATGCAACTCCCTCTTCTGGCCTCTAAGAACAACAAATGCATGTGGTACACACAGACATACATGCAGGCAAAACACCCATACATAAAAATAAAAACAAACAAGTATTTTTTAAAATTAATATGTGTCAGTACTAGAGCCAGATTTCCACAAGGTACCAACTGGCAGAAGTTTAATAAAAGCTGCTTCTTTAGGCAGACCACGAGAGCACAAACATCTCCACCACTCTAGCCTGCATTGCTAATTCATACTACGTACTGGGTATTTCCCCCAAACACAGCAAAGTGGAAAGAATTTCACAACAAACATCTACATAACCAGTAAGTTCACTGTTAATACTGCATCACACCTGCCTTAATGAAATCAATCCCTTATTCATTCATACAGTTCAGACATAATTCACACACACTTCAGACATAATTTCTCCACATACTTCACCACATACACCAACACTACACTTCAATATTTGTTTACAGTATCATTTTTCTTTTTAAATAAAATTTGAATACAGTGAAAACCACAAAGCTAATGTCTATATTGAGTTTTGACAAATGTCCATACTTGGTGGCTACCACTTTAGGTTGATTCTATGGGGTATCTAACTCTTTGCACAAAACAATGTGTTTTGTTTTGTTTGTTTGTTTGTTTTACTACTCTGAAATCAGCACTGTCCACAAACAAGGAAATATTGACTATGAGCTTTTTAAAATGGCAATTGACTTTTTGTAGGATCTTAACAGTGTGGATTTGTACATAGCCAAGTTTGCACTTGGTAATACACGTTGACCTCAGCAACTGGTTTAGAGGACATTAGTGGGTAAGACTAGAAATCTAAACAACTTTCCTTCTGAAAGCTCCAAGCTCAACAAAGCATGCCCTAAAGGAAGAGAAGTGGAATAATTAATACAAGGTGAATAATTACACAAATATCCTTTGAGTTCATATACACAAGAGTTAGATCCTACTTTTCCTGAGCAGCTTGGCGCTAAACTCACAAGGGAAGCTTCTGGAATTTAATTGGTTAGAAAAGCCATTCATTTCCAAGCTCAGGAATAAGATAGTTCCAAGAACAGAGCAATGAGCAGGAGGAACCTAATAGAGTAATACAGATAAGCAGACAGGGATCTGAAAAATGGTTCAACATCTGTTTTAAGGCAAAGACTTTCTGTACAGCCAGGCAGTGCAATAGCATCCCTTCATGGGAATGAAAATGAGAATTGTACCCTGACTCTTCTGATGGGAAGTGCTTACTTATCTGCAATCCAATCCAAGCCTCCTGGAACACATCACCGGCAGTGGGCTCAGAGTTAGGCAGAGCTTGCCAGTGCTGAATTTCAGGCGCTGTTGCAGAGGTGACAACTGCTAAGGGGAGATCGTGTGTTGCCTTGCTCTTTCAATCTCATTTATGGAGTGGCCTCAAGTGCAAGCTCTGAGCAAATGTCTATCTAGGACAGAGATGAAGGGCAGGTCTTAGAACAGAATCTCCATTCTGCAAGATACTGTATAAGCAAAAGACTCTGACTTTAACATGCCACAGCCCATCCCAACTAAATTTCCTGGCTGTAAGATAGA
Organism: Pachyuromys duprasi; assembly: GCA_028658305.1. Lineage (NCBI taxonomy): Eukaryota > Metazoa > Chordata > Mammalia > Rodentia > Muridae > Pachyuromys > Pachyuromys duprasi. Next base: position 4,889,965 of record CM053757.1, on the reverse strand, counting down.
CCCAAATGTAACTGTCCTTTATTTCAGGGTTATGTGTGGACAAGAAGGTGAACATAAAAACAAAATTTTAAAGGATAGTTAGTGCAAAGGGCATACAGTTTAGTAAGGGGACATTTGCCCAGCATACATGGGGCCTTGGATTCAATTCACAGCACCATAAAGAAAGAAAGGAAGGGAGGGAGGGAGGAAAGAAGGGAGGGAAGAAAGGAAAGGAGGGAAGGAAAAAGAAAAACACCTGTATTTGAATCCAACTATTACTATTAATATTTGATCATTGTGTTTTGGGTATGATGGCTCAAGATGATAATCCCAGCAATTAGAAGGCTGGGGCAGGAGGAAAACTGCCATTAGTTTAAGGCCAGCCTGGGTTACAGCGAAAGAACTTGCCTCAAAAGATCAATAACATCTTTTTTTAATTTCCTTATTTTAAAAGCGTGGGTTTGAAAACAGCCAAATAGAAAGTATTTTAGGCTTTCATGGGTCATAGACTGTAATGAACACTAAACCCAACCATTGTAATATATATTGCAGCCCATATATAAGTAGCTATATTCCAATAAAATTTTCTGGACACCAAAATTTGAATTTCATGTATGTTTTACATAAAATTAAAAAACCCCTCTCAATTCTCTAAGCTTATTAAAAAAACAAACAAAAACAAAGAGTTAGCTTATAGGGTATACCATTAAACAAGAAACACTTACACAAAACAACAATAACAACTAAATAGGTAATAGGGAGGATATGGCCTATATGCTAGATGTTGCTGACCCCTGATTTAAAACATTAGCCAGAAAGTCTGAATTCAAATAACAGCTGGGAAACTGAAGAGGAGCAAAGACATAGTCTAACTTATCAAGCTTCTTTCTGTATTATTTACCTCATCATTGAAACGGAAATAACCATAATTGTCTCTCTCTTAGAACAAAAAGCTGAGCATGTCCTAGCCTGGCCTAGGAGCTGGGACACTTGCTAACACCTTAGCAGGCCCTGAAGACAGATATTAGTGACCCTGACCCATTCCCATGTATGTTCTAACAATTCCCCAAATGCCTCAATGCATTACCCATGTCATTGTCTCTGCCCAGATCAGAGTGTCCACAGCTTCAAAGGCTTACTTCAACAGCACTCTTGGTATGGAGCCTGCCTAACTGCCCTTCCAATCCTGGCAGGTAGGAACCACCATCTCCTGCTTTCAGTCACCAATGGCGGCGTACTGCACTTTACTGTAGTTACTGTAGTCCCAGCCTGACTCCTTCCGCACAGAGTATGACGGTAATTGTATTCCAGTACCCAGCATAGTGCTCTACACAAAAAGCACATGCTTTCTTTATAGCATTACTAAGAGTAAGAAGGTAACCCAGTGCAATAACAACTAGAATAGAAATTGCCTTATTATGTGAGGCATGTTGGTACAACCAGTGTTCATCCTGATTATTAGTTGGTAGCAAACATCTAATAAGCCACACATTGATAATTACAATACTAACATTTAGCAATTCAAAAGCCTATCTGCAATCTAACCACACATACACACACACACACACACACACACACACACACACACACACAAATCTGGGATGGTAGTGGAGGAAAAAGGAAACTAAACAATGAAATCTGAAAACTCCACACTGCATATGCAAAAAACAAGAAATTGCCAGAATGGAAGCTCTTTTCTGAACCTGCTCTTAAATTCTTAGGTGAACAGTCAATAGACAAAGGTATGCTTTCTCACCTTTTCAAGATTCTAACTTCAAGAGTTACTTGGGCAACCCAAGGCTCTTGCCATTTTCACCAGGCCAAGGTGTTATGCCCTCTGCTTATACCACTGCCAGGCATGTCATGCTACTATGCCCAATACCCCTGTGCCAGATACAACACACTCAAACAGAAGTGCCCTGTGTCTGCTAGACACTGAACTAACCAGCTTAGCATACTGTCTCCTAAAACCTCAAAGCTATTTCAAAGAAGAAAGCTAAACAATGAACCTTTGCAAAAGGCAATTTATTGTCATCAAAACCAGTCAAATGTTTAATAGCTATGTAGAGAGAATCCAGAGAAGACTCAGGTTACTGCCCACAAACTAACACCAATGGGGCCGTGAGGATACACAAGGAGCTTTAGACCGCCTCGTTTTCTAAGTTACTATCACATTTGTAAGTTCTCTACTGGTTGTTGTGGAGGTAACACCAGAACTGGTTTGTTGGTGGCTTTCTGTTGTGACTGCTGCTGTGGTGCTGCTGGTGGCAGTGGGCATTCTTAGGTGTGCCAGCTGAGAACAATCAGCTTCTCCTGACGTCCCTTCTCTGTTTCAAAATGAAATAAAAGACTGTCATGTGGAATGGTAACTACAGAAACCTTCTTTTCCCTATTTCCTTTTTGTAGGGGTATTTGCAACAACAACAGAAAAGATATAAGAACAAGTAGGAAGAAAAGAGAAAGAAAAGAGAATGAATGCTCTGACATAGAGTGATTTGGAGGTAGAAAACTAAAGAAATGTCTGTAATCCCAGCACCAGGAAGGCAGAGTTGGCAAAATAACCCCAAAGTCAGCCCCGGCCTGATTTAAACATTGAGTTCCAGGCTGTGTGGACTGTAGAGAAAGACTCAGACGTTCTTGGTGCTATGAGAAAACACACACACACAAAACAAAAACAAACACAAACAAACAAACAAACAAAAACAGGTCAGAATAGGCCTGTTCACAGAAAAGGGAAGCAAAGTTGTAGGGTGACATTATTTACTGTGAAAAGGGAAAAGGGTTGGCTGAAGGTTGAGGTATGCAAACAGCATAAAATGACCCCTTTCAGAGCAAAGATGGGAACACACAGTAGAGTTTGAAACAATCTTATTGGATACTGCACACATGATACACAAACATGCATGCATGCAAAATATCCATAGACATAAAATAAATATTTTTTAATGAAAATCTAACAGTGATGGTTTGTCTTCACCAGCTGACTGAAAGGTTTCAGATAGGTGTTCAAGGACACACTGAGATGGATTCTTGGGAGTAAGAAATTTATTAAAAAGTCATTAATATAATAGACTGACAGGTAGGCAATGGTATGGCAGGTTTGGGGTAGAAATATTCAGGCCCCAGTACCTAGACAGACAGCATGGCAGGCACTCTGAAGATAGGAAGTCATGGCCCACTTGGCAGGAGTAGGTCTGACTTCATAGCACAAGCCTGCAGCCAAGCTCTGACTCCCAGACATAAGGCAGGGAAGTAATGGGGAGCAGGATGTGTGGCCACCAATGCCCCCTCTTTAATACAGACTGACTTCCCCAGGCGAGAAACCCTGGCACCTGCAAGTCTGTTAGCTCAAGGGTCACAATATCTCAGTAGGGATATTGTGCATAGAGATGCTGTGGGTATTTCAGTCTGTGTGGGTGACTGGATTTATACATGCCTACAGTCATACTGAGACAATCTGAGCCAGAATGGTTCCTCCTACAAGATAATTAATCCTATCTCACAAAATTGACTTCTAGCATCATGGGACTGGATCATTAAGGCTAGAGAAGTTTGGTTTGGTTTTTAAAGCAAGGTTATCTTTTTTTGTTTCTTCTTTTCTCCAACCCACTTGCCCTTCTGTTTTCAACCATGAGTTGAAGCAATCCAAGATCCTCACTAGAAGCCAAGCAGATGCCTTTGGCGTGTCCTTGGCTTTCCAACTTCCAAAGCAGTGAGTCAAAAGAAGTCTTTTCTCTTTATAAATTACTTAGCTTCAGATACTGCTGCTGCAACAGAAAATGAACTAAGACACACTGTCTCTAGCTCAGTGTACATCCTGTACAATGCTGTCTAGACACTGGCATGCTTAAACAAGGATGTCTTTCCTAAGTCTAGAATTTTAAAAACATAAATGGAAACATATTCTACATGCTTTCTGTGAGTTGCTTTATACTTGCAATATCAATTATAGCCTTTCCATGGTAGATTGGTTTGTGTAGGTGTACTGTTCTATTCATAACCACAAAATATGTCCATATTTGTCCAGGCAGTGGTGGCATATACCTTCAATCTCAGCACTCAAGAGGCAAAGGCAGGCGGATCTCTGTGGGTTCGAGGTCAGCCTGGTCTACAAAGAGAATTCCAGGACAAACAGGGCTACACAGAAAAACTCTGTCTCAAAAAAGAAAATAAAAAAAATTCCACACTTTGAACATATACTATATTTCACCATCCCACTGGATTTCTATGTAAAGCTCATTTATGTTGCTATAAATAATGAAGCAACACTTCAGTAATGGCAGAGCACTTACCTAATATGTGCAGGCCCTTGCTTTGGTATAATAAATAACAGATAACTAATGAGCATTTCCATGCATATGTTTTTCTGCAGACTTAAAGACTCTTTAAGGACAAATTATATTTTTTATAAATTCTACAAAATTGCCTTCTGAAGAAGATTGCCTGTCTGCAAGACAGTATTTGAGACTATTGCTCCAAGACATCTCAATATCCATATTTAACAAAAGCAATTTTAAATTTTATGTTAAAATACTAAATAAAGCAGTGTTTCAATATGCATTTTGTTAATAATGAAACTGAACAGTTTCTCACATGTAAAGCACATTTACTGAGATATGATTCATATATACCATTTACCTATTTAAAGTATGAAACTCAACCAGACACTTAAGTTTTTTGTGGGTGTTTTTTATATCTACATTAGATATTAGTGTTTTGCTTGCATGTATGTCTGTGCGCCACTTGCATGCCCAGTACCCAAGGAGGTAAGAAGAGTGTCAGATCGCCTGGGACTGGAGTTACAGACAGTTGTGAACTGCCACATGGATGCTGAGAAACAAACCCAGTCTCTCTGCAGGAACAACAAGTGCTCTTAACTGCTGAACCATCTCTCCCACCCACTCATTTCTCTCTAGAAATAAACTCACTAGGTCACATGGTACTTGGAGTCTATACTTCATTACTTAAGGAATGTTCATGTTTTTTCAGTAATTATACATTTCCACTAACAGGAGATGAGGGTTCTTAATTTTTCCATGCCCTTGTCAACACTTGCTTTTTTTTTTTTTTTACTTTTTATCATTTTGATGTATTTTGCATATGTGTGCAGGTATGTGTGTGTTTGGAGGTCAGAGAACAACTTGAGGGAGTTGGTTCTCTATTTCTACCATGTGAGTGCCAGATATCAAACTCAGGTCATCAAGTTTGGCAACAAATACCCTTATCCACTGAGCTATCTGCCAGCCCATTTTATGACTTTTTAATTCTAGTCATCATAATGACTAATGGCAACAGTGATATAAAGTGATGTCTCACTGTGAGTGCTTGTTTTTGTTGTGCTGGAGATCAGACCAGTTTCGGCCTACTAACTTCCAATTTCACCTTTTTAAAATTAAATTCTCATAAAACATCTTTCATAGACTATCTATGTATTCCTACAGTAACATCACCAGATTTTAATGGCCTCACTACACTACATGTCTTCACAAGACAAACCTTACTGAGCTTTGGGGACTCTGTTGGATAATTTTGCAAACTGATTCTTTCAGATGATCTTCAAAATTAGCGCTTTTTCTGGGAACAAGTTTACATAAAATTTTTGAATATAATCATACTTGTTGTATAATGAAGCCCTTTTATGCACTAATCCGGTCCTGGCAGCCCTTGAGTAGCTGCTGCTGTAGCACTGTGGCCGTCAGAGATCACTACAACTGCAAAGATGGCACATTCTCACAGTGTGACTAGTGCTTCCACAGCATCAGGCTTTTAGAAATGTTCTTCAGTGAGATACATATTTTGTTTCAATAGAACTCATTCTTGGGCTTATTCTTACTTAGTTTATGATTGATTTTGTTGTTACTTCTATTGAAAGGATCCTCTCCTATCATGTTCCTTTAGAAAATGTTAACACCTGTCTGTATATTTTGTGGGTGTGCCCATGGCACATGTGTGAAGGTGAGAGGACATCTTGTCAGAGTCCATCTTTCTTTCTACTATGTAGGTCCCAGGAACAGGAACTCAGGTCCTCAGGCTTGGCATCAGCACCTTTACTCCCTGAGCCACCTCCCTGATTCATTGACCCCTTTATTTCCCTTCTTTGTTTCTTCCTTCCTTCCATCCCTTATTTCTTTCTTGGTATAGGTGAACTGAACCTAAAGCCTTGTAAATGCTAAGCATACATTCTTCCATTGAACTACATGCCTAGCCCTTATTATCCTTTCTTTTTCCTAAAGCAGAGTCTCACTTAGTTTGGCCTCATTCCGTAGGCCAAACTAACCTCACTCACAGCCTGCCTCGGCCTCCCGAGCGTTGAGGGCAAAGGCGTGCGCCACTGCAGCTAGCGCTATTGCATTCTTCAATGCGTTTCTATTACAATGAGAGTTTAGAAAGCTATTTTGTATGGATTCACAATAATTTTATGTAACTTAAAAAGTTTTACCCACTTTACAATGAATCTGCTTCTGTACAATGGCTACTTTTGAAGATAGTCGTATATACAGCTCATGAGAACATCCCTAACAGCATGATGAAGGCCAATTCAATGACTGGCCTTGAAAAGTACTACCTTCCTAAGCCTTCTCAGGATTACCCTACCTCAGCACAGTAAATGTGTGGTACATCTAGGAAACAGGGTTCTTACTCTAGAGGATCTGACCTAGGAGACCTCAAAAAGCTGAGAGAAAGGGCAGAAAGATACAAGATATTTAAAGTTTATTTCTAAATAACTTAATCACTGACCTTAAAGAAACCACTAAAGAATCTTTTTCCAAGGCCAGGAAGATTCCTCAGAGGGTAAAGGCATTTGTCCTAAAGCCTGAACACCTAAATTGGAACTCAGGGACTTGCGTGGTGGAAAGAACTGACTCCCATTAAGTTGTACTCTGGCCTCTACCAATGAGCTCACATATGTGCACATACATAAAAATATAATAAAAATTATTCCAAAAAATCCTTTTCTACCATATAGGCATCAAAATAAATAAATTAAACCTATACCAATGAATCAATAAAACAAGGCTAAGTTTAGGAAGTAGACAAATAGTGTTATGCCCAGTTCGTGAACCCTAAAAGACCAGAGATAGACTCCACTGTAAATACATGAGGTTTTTAAAATTGTATACATGTTGGAACACAGGACGAAAACTTCCTGTGTAAACAGGAGAGGAATGCAGCCCCACAGTCTAGGGGAGCAAGGTTTTTATGAGGCAAAACCGCAAGCAGGGACTTATATACTTTGGCGTTACAAGATTGGGTAAGGGCAATTGACTTTTGAAATGATGGGTCCACTTTAGTCTACAAACAGTTCCCGGCCTGGTCATATGGGTCGATGTCCTAGCAACTGTATAACTAGTGGGCGGGGAAAGGTACATTAAGCTAGTTTCTTTTCCCAGGTGGCTGGACATATCTCCATTGGCTAACCTTAGTTCAGGCTTTGAAACTTTAAAATAATAGCCACTGATTTTTAATCCTTTGGTCTCTCAATAGCATATTTAAGTTCCTTTTGAAAGTCACAGCTATCTTGCTAATAACTTCAGAGGTTATTCAATTAAAGAATAGCACATAACACAATACAAAGTGTTAATGTTATTTTTATAAAACTGTGTTTGTTTCTCAGTTTTTCTCTTAACCAGGCTATCACATAAATAATCGAGACTCTATTATATTTGTTTAATAACAAGCTTCACAATACAATAACTGAGCAGTTATTACTCTATTCTTAACCTCTAAGCTAATTTGGCTTCCTCTCAGCGTATATCCCAGAGATACTTGCACTTTGTAGCTTTGCTGCTCCAGCACCTTCTCCTGTTGTCTCTTGGACCTCTGCCTGTGGCTGAACTTCCTTTTCTAACTCCTCCTCCCCTGGCTGGCAGGAAGTCAGGCCTATTCTCTCCCCTGCTCAGCAACTGGCTGTAAGGTGATTTACTAACATGTCAAGGGACAATTGGGGAGCAGTGTTTACACAACATTAAGGCAGGAAATTCTCAGAACAAGGATTGCAACCAGACATGGGGAGTACAGAAATCAGCATTTGAATTACACAAAAACCTTATGCCTACAACAAACCTCTTTGCTTTTAAAATACCAAGGTCTTCGCTTAAAAATTAAGCAGAGATCACCTCTATTATCTTTGTGTGTGTGTGTGTGTGTGTGTGTGTGTGTGCAGGCACCAAAGGTCAACCCCGGGTGTTGTTCCTCAGAAGCCACCCATCTTGCTTTTATTTGAAACAATGTCTCCTGCTAGCCTGAATTTATCAAGTAGGCTAAGCTGCTCCAGGGGATATACCTGCTCTTGTCTTCCCAGTGCTGGGATTACAAGCATGCACCACTAGACCTGGCTTTTTTTCCCAAAATATGGGTTCTAGCAATCAAATTCAGTTCTTTAGTCTTGTTTGGCAAGTATTTTGCCAACTAACGGGTTATTGTCCCCATCTTCTACATCTTTTTCAGACCCAACTTCCTCCTTCTTGTTTTGAAAACCTTTACAACTCAATGAGATACCTTATATAATTTCATTAATCTATCTTATTTCCTACTCAATATACCATAGTGCCATCATTGGTAAGAGTACTCCAATTAATGGCCAGGTATTGAAAAATCAAAAGTTTACAGTAACTTATTCCACCTGTTTTCAAGCAGAGCCATTACTCCAAGTTAGCCTACCATACACCGGAAGGACCAAAGCAAGCATCTGCAGGCTTCCTCACACCACTGCATTGGGACCTGAACACTACTGGTGTTCAATACTCTTTGACAATGGATTGAGTTTGGACTAACAAAGAACAAAAACTGTTCTAACATATTCCTTACTCATAATTTATTCACATCTCAGTATTTCTGTAAAAGAATGCAGTATCATGAAAAGTTATGTCATACCATCCCACAGATGGCAATTCAGCAAAGATATGCCTAAATATATTCTCATGAAAATGAAAAAATTCTCTGGAGTAAGCATTTAAAGAATGATTCTAAGACAAGGGAAAGATGGGTTATTACATTATTTAAACAGCTCCTGCTGTGAGAAATGGAGCAAATCACTTTACCCCTCTGGATCTCAGTCTTGACTTGTAAAAATTATGGAAGTGATGTATATATTCATTAGAGGAGCTACCAGCTGTATTACTCTGTAATTATCACCATCCCAAACAGTCTAGCATCATTTGAAATAGATTATCATTTTCTAGAAGAGAAAAAAAAGTCAGGGATGAAGGGATACTCTTCATTTTACTAATAAGTTTATGTAATAACATTTTTACAGTGCTTGCTGGTACTATTCAAATTAGTTTCCCTGTCTGAGTAAAACACTGAATTTAGGCATTTCTTTTTGAACATCTAATATAGCTGGGCCTGATGGTGTACACCTGTGGTTCTAGAGCTCAGGAGAGTAAAGCAGAAGGATTGCCCTAAGTACACAGGCAGACTGAGTCCTCAAATTAAAAAAAAATCTTGTATAGCATATACAGCTTCAACTAAGCAGAAACTGTGGGGCAGGGCAGCACTAAGCAGAGCAGCGATGGGTAAGAGGGAATGAAAAAGTTACAGAGGGTTTAACTGTCATAAACACAATAATCTAAGAATAAATTCTTTTTTTTTTTTCTTGAGACAGGGTTTCTCTGTATAGGCTTGTCTGTCCTGGACTCACTCTGTAAACCAGGCTGGCCTCAAACTGACAGAGATCCACCTGCCTCTGCCTCCATGAACATTGGGATGACAGGTGCACAGCTGGATTGAATTCTCCATATTTACTCATTGGTAATATTAAGAAAGGGTTTAGGGGTATAGTGGTCTAAATAAAAAAAGGCCCCTAACGACTCATAGGGAGTGGTATTATTGGAGGTGTGGCCTTGTTGGACGAATTATGTCACTAGGGGTGGGCTTTGAGGTTTCAGAAGTCCAAGCCAGGTCTAGTGGTTCATTCTTCCTTCTTGCTGCCAGAGGGGCCAAATATAGAACTCTCAGCCCCACTCCAGAACCATGTCTGCCTACTCTCTATCATGCTTCCAATGATGACAATAATAGACTAAGCCTCTGAACTGCAACTAAGCCCCCAATTGAATGTTTTTCTTTATAAGACTTGCCACTGGTCATAGTATCTCTTCACAGCAATAGAAACCCTAACAAAGATGGGGGCACTGTTTTGTTTTGTAATAATTTATCTAACTGTCCAAACTCTGATTTATTTTTGGAGGAGGTGGAGGCTGAAACAGGGTCTCACGTAGCCAAGGCTGCCTTGAATTCCTGATCCTCCAGCCTTCGGCTCCTGCTAGGATTAGGGTATGTGCTGCCACACTCAGCTACTCTATGGTTTCTAAAGCCTTAATGGTCACGCACAAAGTCAACTATCAAGCTATATGCTCACTAGACCCCTGATATTTCGTTACTAATCACTCAGAAATCTATGCAGCAAGTCCAGAGAGATTTATAAATAGCATTACTCTACTAGTACTCTTGGAAAATAAGTAAACAGTTAAAGAATTATATTATTAGTTTTCACCAGAGAAGTCAGTGATATGAAAAAAAAAAAAAAAAGGTCAGAAACACACAAAAAAAGCATGTGGGGCAACAGGAGCTTTCACACTAAATTGGAGGCAATGGAAACATACTGCCAAGCACTTACCCAGTAAAAAGCTAACTCTAACAAGTTGTCCTCTGATCTCTACACACTCACTGTGGCATGTGTATAATCACAAATAACAATAAGTCTAAAAGAACTATGTTTATGAAAAGTACCAAACCTTCAGAACTGACATAAGTTACTCATAAAATAACCTGTCTCTGTCTGAGTACTCATCTATCTGAAAGTGGCTGAATATTAACTGTTGCTAACAGGCCTCTCATAGTCCTTTATCACTTTTATTTTTTGGCTGCTGCCCTAACAATTCTGACCTTAAACTACTGAGTTGTTATGATTTGAATGTAAATGTTCCCAATGGGTCATGCAAGCCCTTGGTCTCCAGGTGGTGAAGCTGCTTTGGGAGGCATAATCCTTTAGGATGTGAATCCTGGAGAAATAGGTTACTGGAGGTTTGGGTGTTGGTATATGTTCTCCCTGGCTTCTTTCCTGACAAGTTCTTTCCTGACTACAAATAATCCACTGCCACAATTGCTCAGCTGTCATGTCTTCCCCTCCATGGTTGACTGCATCTCTCCAAACTGTGAGCCAAACTAAACCTCTCCTTTAAGTTCCTTCTTGACTAAAATTTGGTCACAATGATGAGAAAAGTAATACATTTGTCTGAGAGAGTCAAAAGAAATAAAGTTTTAAAAAAATTAATATATTAACAGATCCACAAAAGGATCTTTCTTGGAGCATCCCTAGAAACCATACAAAGTAAAACATTGGCTTTCCTGATTGAAGTCTTTAAGCAAGATGGCTGGAGCCTAATGAATGAAACCCAAGGTACATACCTGGTTTGCACACATGTGCACACAGGTGTCTGTACACCCTTGCACACACACACACAATGGAGCTGTTGCATTTTCTAAGTTTTCTGCTTATCATACAGCATGTTTACTGAAAACAATTTGATAAACAGCAGCCTATGAAGCACAAAAGCTCTGTGTCTCTAATCCTCAATTCTGCTTGGAAAGAAGTTTTTTTTGTTTGAGACAGGATTTCTCTGTGTAGCCCTGGCTGTCCTGGAACTCACTCTGTAGACCAGGCTGGCCTTGAACTCAGGGGTACACCTGTCTCTACCTCCCTTGGCATGTACCACCTTGCCTGGCTTAGTTGAAAAGAATTTTCAAACTCATGCATTTAGATGACAGTTTGGAGATATGATCTAAAAAGTTTTTCCTGTGTTCAAAATAGAACATCTTTTCTTGAGGCAAAGTCTATGTCTCAAACTCAGTGTGTAGCTGAGGGTAGCCTTTGAACTCCTAATCTTTCTGCATTCACCTCCCTAGTGTTGGGATTACAGACTGTGCCCCTAGAACCACTTAATAGCTCTTATTTTGATGGTAACATCTAAAATCAGAAATCACAATTCAGGCAATAATCACAGCCAGAGGCCAAGTGGAACCACGTGCTGGACATTCCTATGATGTCAGCATTCAGAAGACAGACAGGAGAATTACAAATATGAGGTCAGCCCCCAGGCTACAGCTGCATTATAAGACTGTCTAAAAGGATCTCTGCTCCTCATTCTAGAGACAGTCACATCTGATGTTGTGACAGCTTCATCCCTAAAACATAATAGTAAAGGTCAATTGGAATGGAATTGGCCATCTCAAACATCTGGTCACCAGGACTGTCTTCAACCCAAAGTAGTTATTGTTACCATCAATGACTCCTTCATTGACTCACTAAATGATCTACATGTTCTATAGTGACACATACAGCAAGTTCCATGGCACAGTCAAGGATGAGACCAAGAAGCCTGTTATCAATGGAAAGGCCATCTCTATCTTCCAAGAGCAAGATCCTATGAACACCAAATGGATAATGATAATACCAAGTATGTTGTGGAAACTACTTGCATGCAATGTCTCCTGTACCAACAACTGCTTAGCCTTTAGGGCCAAGGTCATCCATGTCAATTTCAGCATCATTGAAGGATACATGACAACCATCTGTGCCATCACTGCCACCTAGAAGATGGTGGAAGGACCCCCGAGGGTAACTGAAATGATAGCCATGGAGCTACCCAAAACATCATCTCTGAATCCACTGGCACAACCAAGACTGAAAGCAAACTCATCCCAGATCTGAACTGGAAACTCACCAGTAATAACCTTCCACATTCCTACTCACAGTGCATCCACCATGGATCAGACATGCCACTTGAGGAAAGCTGCCAATTACAACATTAAAAGACAGTGGAACTGGCATTGAAGGGCCCCCTAAAGGGCATTCTGAATGATACCAAGGACCACATTGCATCCTGAAATTTTAATAGCAACACCCACTCTACCACTTTTGATACTAGGGCTGACATTGCCCTCAATGACTATTTTGTCAAGCTCATTTCTATATGACCAAATTTGGCTACAGCAACAGGGTGATAGATCCTCACGGCCTCTGAGAAGTAAGGCCCCTGGACTATCCACCCCAGCAAGAACATGAGAGGAAGAAGACCTTGGCTGCTGGGGATACCATGCCCCAACTTAGGCCCCCAAACACTGAGCATCTCCCTTCAGTTTCCATCCCGGAACACTAATCTACAGCTAACCAGACTATAGATATAGACATGAATAGACATAGATATTTATGCCGACTCAAGCAGCAGGGAAAGGCTTCCACTCCCTTTGTAAACTTAGTGTACTTTGTAAACCCACAAGGCAGGAAACTGGACAAGCCCCTGCCTGAGGAGCTCCAGCAGCCAGGCCCCTCTCCCAGACCTCTCTAACTGTTATAACAGGGTTTCCAGCCTCTGTACTTGTCACAAAGGTCATCTCCAGTCCCAATAGGACTTTTTCCAAATCATGCTAATTTTAAATGAAAAGTCTGAACAAAAAGCTATCAATTCCTGAGCAGGAAAACCACCAATCCCTGAACTCCCCCAAGCTCAGTATTTGAAATCCCACCAATCCTCACCCTGGAAATCTCTGCCCTAGAAAGCCCCACACCTTAAGAAATCCTATATAAAGGATGTATCCTGGGAGCAGAGGCAGCCAACCCTGGATTCCTCCCTCCACACCCTGGCCCCTCCCAATAAATCTTTTATGAGATTTGCTGCCTGGTGTGACTCTATCATCAGAAGAAGCCCGGAAGCAAAGAAACGAAGAAGCCAAGAAGTGGGGGAGCCAGAGGTTCCTGAGCTCCTCAGCTCAGCTAGGGATACCCTCCCCTGGGAGCTGCAATGCTGAAGAAGAGGAGGGGCTAGCAGAGCCATTACCCTGTAGCACTGCAGCTCAGCCAGGGATATCCTCCTCAGGGCTGCAACACCTCTGCTAAGGAGACTTCCTCTCAGAGCTGTGCAGGAGCCATGTCTCAGAATATCCTTCTATTGGGACACTGTCCTACCTCAGAGCTGTATGGTTCCTGGGCTCTTGAGTCTTAGGATACCTTTCCATCTGAGCAGAAATGACAACAGTGTATGTGTCTATTTTAGACATGAATGCACACTCAAGTTCTATAAAGTATAGCACTCCTTTTGTTGTGTAGAATAGTGCCTGATATGTATTCACTGCTCAGTAAACACATGTTTGTATGTAAAATAAAATGGATGAATAGAAAGTTAAACAATTGAACACATTCTTTTTCTTTAGGTTCCAGAGTATACTAACTAGTTCCTCAGTTTCTCCCCTGATCATTTCTTGGCTCCTTTACTTATTTTAAATACGTGAATTCACCCAAAGTCAGTCTTCTCTTCTCCACTCTGTTTACTGCTGAAATTTTTCACCTTACAAAACTTCACTGAACTGATTCACGCATCCACATGGTGCACTGAAGGGGGAAAATGAGTGAAAAATGATTCCTGCCATCAGGGACTCAGACTGGCACGGGGAAAGTCAAGCATGAAATCATACTGTTCTTGCTGCTAGTTCAGCACCTAGTTCCAAACTTAGAATAGACGATTCCTAGTGCTACTCAGATCTTCCGAAGCAACTAGTTGCTGAATTAGCAGCAAGAACAATATGCTATGAGAAGGAGTACGTTCTGGAAGAGTAGACAACACAGAAAAAGTGATAGCTGAGCCTCACATTATGAAGAGGAGTTCCTAAGTACAAAAGTACAGAGGGATGATCCAGGCAAAGAGACCAGCATGCAGGGCCTGAGAGATAGCTCAGCGGTTAAGATGGCTCTTCCAGAGGACGCGGGTTCAATTCCCAGCACCTACAGGGCAGCTCATAACTTATCTGTAACTCCTGTTCCAGGGGATCTGACACTCTCATATAGACATATATGCAGTCAAACACCAACATATATAAAATGAAAATAAATAAATTTTAAAAAACAGCATGGACAAAGAGTACTGAAGAAACTTTAAGCAGCCTGAGCAGTGTATGAACACAAGTGGAGGGGAGGGAAAAAATAGTTAGGCGGCTCAAGGAGTTTTGATGCCTTGAAGGAGTCAGTCTTTAATTCTGCATGCCAGTGGTTTCAACAAGCAAAAATGAAATAGCTTGGGGTGCTGGGCAAAAATACAGAAAGCCTGGTTCTCCTCTGGATCTGCTAAATTAGAGCTGCCAGAGCCTAGGCAAACTATACATGATTATGAATTCTGGGTTGGTGCTGCAGCTCAGCAAGTTGCCTCCACACCTGACAACCTGAGTTCAATCCCCAGGATTCACATGGTGAAGGGAAAGAACCAACTCCCATGAGCTATGTAACTTCCACATGTGCACCTGGCAGCATGTGTGTCCATATTACCATCTAAACACACACACACACATACACACACACACACAGCAGTGCTATATTGAGAACCATTCCTTTAACCACATGAGCCTTGGGGGAATATTTTAGATCTAAGCTATAACAGAGAACAAAAGTCAGTTTTCACTGGCAGTTCCAAACTTAGAAGATTCCTAGTGCTACTCAGATGTTCTGAATCAAGCATTTAGGGGAACAAGGCCCAAGGTTTATTGTCAACACATGATCCCATCCACATGACGATTTCTATGTAGTCATTCAGGAATCAATCCTGGAACTGTCACTTGGGAACAAATGACACAAATGAGAGTGACTAGTGGTATTTTTTCATGAAGAGAATGCAGGCAGAAGAGCAATTAGATTGTGACGGGTAAGAATGATTTGATCTGGAAGCACTGGCACCAAGATAAACCCAATAGGACATCTAGATTGGGATGTCTAGTATGCAGCTAGAAATATTTCTGGAGCCCAGGAAGTGTCAAGCTTAGAAAGGTCAAGGGCAGAAAGATCTGGACATCATTAGTATACAAGAGACAGATGAGGTCATGGGGTGAGTAGGGTTACAAATGAAGAAAAGATAGAAAGTTAGACTGCAGCAGATCTCTGGGGGAAAGTGGGCCATGCGAGAGGAATAGAAAAGATACTGCAATAGGATGATCTAGGAGGTATGAGAAGAATCTGAAAAGCAAAGCTTTGCTTCACAAATCAAAGGATAAAAAATTCAATTAATAAAGAACAAAAGTCAATAAAATATTAAGTGGCCCAAAAGGATAGAGAACAAAGAAGGACAATAAGGTAGTTTTCATAGACTGGCAGAAATGCAGAATAGGGAGAGTATGCCACTCAAAAAGAAGATAAGGAAAAAAGAAAGCAATAAGTATGTAGTTTCAAAAAGATGAGGGTTGAGAGAAGGTTTTTCTGATAATTCTTTCTATTTTTTAAAAGGCAAGCATTAGGGCTTGAGCTACACCCTCAATGATAGAACCAAACATGCATAAGGCTCTGGGTTCAGTCCCCAGCACTGACCAAACAACAACAACAACAACAACAACAACGAGATAACTAGAAATTCGTTAACAGTAAATGGAGAAAGCAGGGGATGAGAGAATGGACCCAAAAAAAATCAAGAGACAATCGGTTTGGTGTTATCCTAAGAAAACCGGTGTCAGCCAGTAAGAAAGGAAGAAATGGGGGATGAATATTGGTAGACAGTCTGGAGGTGTATAGGATAACTACTGAATATCTTTGGGGAGAAGAAACTGAGCAGAAGTAGATGATTAAGTCAGCTGTTAATAGGAGAAAAAATGAATGTGGTGAGAAGCATAAAGATAAGTAGCAGAGACAACAATGATTATCAGCCTTAGTGAATTGTAAAGAAAATCCAATGAGGGTATTTTATTTTATTTAATAAAACACATAAGTAATTACTTTGTGCTGAACACTTTACACACATTAACTCAGTTATTTTTTATAACAACTCTATCATTTGAAATTGTTATTACCCTCATTTCACCAATGATGAAATTAAAGTACAAGGAGATTAAGTGAACAGTCCAAAACACCCAAGTGGCAGAATTAGAATTCACATCAAGCGGCTACGGCCTGGGCCTGTGCTTTCAACCACTCTACTGTGCTGCCCCTTTAATGCAAGAGTCAATGTATGTGTTATAAAACCAAAGAAGGAATATTACAAGTTTTTATCTAGCACTACTCGGAAGCTTAGAACAGCAGGATTGGCAATAGGCAGAGAAATGCAATAAACTTTGCAAGCTCAATGAAAAGTCTGAAGAGATGAATTAGTGGTTGAAAACATTTGCTGCTCCTCTACAGGACCTGAGTTCAGTTCCCAGAACCCATGTCTGGTAGCTCACAACCACCTTTACCTGCAGTTCCTAATAATCTGATACCCTCTTCTGGTATCCGCATATATGTGGCATATGTTCACATAGCTGTATTGATATGGGAGGGCCCAGCTCATTGTGTGGGCAGCAATGCCCCTTCTGGGCTGGCCATCCTGGGTGCTATAGAAAAGAAATCCAACCATGCCAGGAGTAAATCAGTAAGCAAAATTCTTCCATGGTCTCTGTTACCAGTTCCTGCCATGAGTTCCTGCCCTGACTTCCCTGGATGATGGACCACAAGCTGTAAGATAAAATAAACATTTTGCTCTCCAGGTTTTTGGACAGGGTGACCCTATAAGCTATACGACAGCAATGGAAACCCCAGTGAAGACAAAGGCACAAAGACAAATAATTTCTTTTAAAAACTCAATTATGTTGAGAGTCCTTATAAAGTGATAAGTTGTGATGACGAATAGACTGAGGATCCAGCTGATTCTTATTTTCCTCTTCACCACTCCCCTCCCTCAAAGGCTTGCCTTGAACTGGTGATCTTCCTGCCTCCACTGTGATGTTGGAACCAAGAAGCATGTAGCCCCACCTTGATGGAGTTGGCTGATTCTGACTCCAAAAGAAGTATTTGATTTGTATTTAATTCTACACTTGAATTGTTCATGAAACATTAACAGTTTTATTATCTCAATCTTACCTCAACGTGTAAACGCTTAAATCTTTACTCTTCCCCTATACCAGCTCCCTAGATTACCTTCCTATTTGTGCTCACATTAAAGTGTGGAAAGAGACCTACATGAAAGAGGACTGTCTTCTCATCCCTAATCATGGCATCCAATCACTTTATTTTGTTCTAGGGGTTAGATCTAGTTCCTAGTGCCTGCTACACAGTGCACTGCGATATATCCCCAATTATGCATCTTGTCTTTCTTCAAAGCAACAAAACCTTATCAAACAAATCCTTTAAAACACTACGAATGGCCAGGTGTGGTGGCACACGCCTGTAACCCCAGCACACCAGAAGGCAGAGGTAGGCGGATCACTGTGAGTTCGAGGCCAGCCTGGTCTACAAAGCCAGTCCAGAACAGCCACGGCTACAAAGAGAAACCCTGTCTCAAAAAAACTAACCAAAGAAAGAAACAAACAAACACTACCTTTTACACATTACTTCACTGTTCCAAAATGTTCAGTACCTTTACTCAATAAACTCAATAAATAAAAACAAGATGACTACTCTCCCAGGAACTGGGTGGCATTATCCAACTGAAAACAAACTGTAAATCTTGCAAACAGTTGCATTAATTTGTCAATTTACTCATTATGCCATTATCCCACTCAAACACCCAACCTCTTTTTCCATGTAATTTTGTCTTGTTATAGTTCCTAAAGAAGGAAATGTTTACTTTTACAATCCATTGACACCTAAGATATGGTGCTGTTCACTTAAGAAACTCTTTGCTCAGCTGGGAGTGGTGGCGCACACCTGTGATCCTAGTGCTCAGGGAGGCAGAGGCAGGCAGATCTCTGTGAGTCAGCCTGATCGACAAAGTGAGTCCAGGACAGCTGAAGCTATACAGAGAATCCCTGCCTCAAAAAAATACATACATGCATAAAGATAAATATAAATAAAGAAAAGAAACCCTTTGCTCTCCTTGATCAACAATTTCTCAGCATTCAAATGTGAGTCTCTGTGTATAAGACTGATACACAATGTGCTCTGATTTTGTCCATTAAGCTATTGCAACTTTAATAACCATTTCTGAATTTTGTACTACAAATTAACAACTTCAAGCATAATTTTATATCAAAAAAGTGATAAATTGTCCTCAAAGGATTATCTCTATATATGACTTCATTTATGCACCAAGCCCTAAGCTACAGTATAGTTCTTATTACCATTTTCACATTTCTAGCAATCCATTCAATTATATATTTCAGTTTGTATTCATCTGATTCCAAAGCTGCAACACCTATGACACACAGCAAACTGGTTTAAGTCCAAAAAAACACTCAACATCTGAGGCAGTTATTCCTCACAGCTGCTCTCCTTATACTAATATGCTCCCCCAAAAAAGCCAACAATCAATATTCTTCAATATTTTTAACCAACATTTTTACCTAGCTTATGTTCTCTAAATTCTCTGGGTCTTTAAAAAGCATAGGAGTATGCTATCGAATGTGTAATTCTCAGTGTGCTCCAGCTAACTAAAGCTAACTGATATAACCTAAAAGAAGAATCAATTACTGAGAGCGGCAGCACAGCACACACCCTTCATCCCCACACTCGGGAGGCAAAGGCAAGTGCATCTCTGTGAGTTCAAGGCCAGTAGGGTCTACAATGCTTCCAAATAATTATTCTCCTGGTGAAATCCAGACCAATCTGAGCTACAATATAAAACCTAATTTCAAAACAAATAAATCCATTTTTTTTAAACCTGCATGGAGGTTCACATCCGTAATCCCGTCACTTGGAGATTAAGGCAGAAAGATTGCCAAAAGCTCAACCAGTCTGGGACAGACAGTCTTTCAATGAGACCCAATATCAAAATAGTTTATAGGCTAACCTGGACTACAGTATGAGACCCAGTCTCAAAACAAAGCAAAACAAAAAATGAAAACAAAACCAGAGGGTTTGTTTTTTTTTGTTTGTTTATCAAAAAATGGTATTAGGAAAGATGTATGGTCACATACAAAAAAAAAAAAAATTGAGGTTGGGCCCATACCTCATACCATATATAAAAATCAACTCAAAGACCTAAAGAGCTAAAACTATGCAACTTGGTAGTTTTATGGCATGTGTGCCTGGTGCTAGAAAGAGGGTGTCAGATCCCCTGGAACCAACGTTACAGATGGTTATGAGCTGCCGTATGGGTGCTGGGAACCTTACCCAGGGTTTCTACAAGTTTTAAACCCAGTTTTAAACACTGAGCCAACATTCTAGCACTTGGATTACCTCTTAAATGACACCAAAAATACAGGCATGGTTTGGAGTGATGGCTCAATGGGTACGGGCAAAGCCAAGTGTCTCACAAATGCCTTAACTCCAGCTTTAGGGAAGGTGCTCCTAAAATGTCTTCCTTGGGAGAGACATAAACAAGGTCTACCCCTCCTCCTAAGGTCCCAACAACAAACTAAGGCACAATTCCACCAGAGTTCAATCTGGAAAACCAATGAGTTTATTAGGCTTCCTTACAGAACATGGATGAGACTTAAAGGAATGACAGTGCTTCTTCCTGAAAAGGCAACACCAGAAACTCTTTTCCCAGTCAGTAGTGATGATGGCTTTCCCATAGCCACACAGATGGAAGCACAGTCCAACCCTCCCTAGGCTATATATTGGAGCCCCTCCCAGCAGCCATGTGTAGTTAGGGCAGAGTTGTATACAGGAGGTGGTATGAAGCAAATGGATGCTCACTTAAGTGAGAGTCTAATGACCCTCTCTGCCCTTTTCTGATGGGGAGTAAATAGTAAACAAGCCCAGCTGGGATGATCTTTTGCAAGATACCCACAGCTGAATTCGTCAAGATGGCAGTTGTTTGGCCAGAGATAGTCATGTACAACAGGAGCCAATATCTTCTTCTGGCCCCTGTACATATGTGCACACATATACATATATACTCATAGATATACATACACAAAGCATACATGTAAAAAGCATGCAAATTCTTGATCATCATCAGAATTTAAAACTTCAGAGAAAAGTTTAAAAAGATATCACAGCTAATCGATGCTAATATCTAGCTGGAAAAATCCAGGATTTAACCAGAATGGTAACTCATGCCTGGAATGCCTGCAACACCCAGACATCTAAGGCAGAAAGATGGACCCTAGTTTGAGGCCAGGCTGGTCTACAAGGTGAGTTCTAGGCCAGCCAGGGCTGCACAGTAACAGTAACCCTGCTATAAAACAAAAGCAAACAAAGCCCAGGAGTTTACAGACACGGGCCAGCAGCCAGCTAATTATTAGAAACAGACTTACCAATATAATCACAAACTGATTAGAAATCATAATGAGGGAAAGTTTACTCAGAACATCAATAAAAACAACATGTTTCTTGTTTAAACAAATATATCATGGTTATGCAAACAACAGTGGGAGCCAGTTGAGGTAGGTATGTAAGAACTTTGACTCCCCCCAACCCCCCGCCCAAGATAGGGTTTCACTTTGTAGACCAGGCTGGCCTCGAACTCACAGAGATATTCCTGCCTCTGCCTCCCTGAGTGCTGAGATTACAGGAGTGCACTATCATGTCCAACTCTGTTGTGTCTTTTTAATGTTTTTAAGCCTAAAATCATTCCAAAATAGTGTTTGTTAAAACAACAAAAACTATAAGAACATGAAAAAATAAGGCTCACACTGGGAGAAAATACTTGTAACATATCTGACAAAGAACTCATGCCCAGAAAATATCAAGCTCAGTCAGTAAGGAGCTAGCCTTGTAAGCATAAGAATCGCAGTTCAATCCCTAGAATTCACAATTTAAGAGCCATGTATGGTGCTTACTGGCCAGCCAATATGTACATACACACATGTATGTACATGCACACATACACACATGCACACAGACACAGCTGCATGCTTATGATCCCAGTGCTGGGAAGGTGGTAGAGACAAGGTGGATCCTTGCGGCTTGCTTGCCTAGTTACTTAGTGAACACCAGACCAGAGAGATAGTCCAACTCAAAAAAGAAAAAAAAGATCAATTGCACCTCAGAAACTGCATTTGAAGTTGTCTTCTGGCCTCCACATACAAAGAATGCCAAAAAAAATTTTTTTAATCCCTGAAAATGACAGCAGCACACATATGCACACTCACATTCCCTCTAAATGATGAATAAATACACTATAAAGTATATGATGTCATTAATCACTGGGAAAGAATAAATTAAAATTATTGAAATTAAAATTAATGAAAAAACAGACATGGCAGTATATGCCTGTAACCCCAGCACTTGGGAGGAGGAGGCAAAAGGATGAGCAGTTCTAGGTCATCCTGGTTGCATGTCAAAATTCAAGGTCAGCCTGGGCACATGAGACCTGGTCTCTCAAAACAAGATCACAAAGAAATAATACTGAGAAAGAGATGGGGGAAGAGAAAAATATAGACCCAGGACACATGGCATCCTAGGTGCTAATGAATCTGATCCCGCTGACAATCAAAATTGACCACCAGAGGAGCCAAGCGGAACCTGCCTCTGATCTCAGCACTGGAGGCAGAGGCAGATAGATCTCTGTGAGTTCCAGAATGGCTTGGGCTAGCTTTCATAGCAATAGAAAATTCTATGTATGATACCTGGGGATTAGAGATGGTGGTGACTGGTGATAATCAGTATTAGCCAACTGTAAGCCCTTTGAGATACACTAATGACTGGCCTGGCAAGATATGCCACTTGCCCACTGATACTACAGTGGCAGAAATGTTATGGGAATAACCAACCACTGTAATCGTGATCCTAGCGCTCGGGAGACAGGGGCAGGAAGATCTCATGTTTGAGAGCAGCCTGGACTGTGCAGGAAGACTTTGCCAAAAAAAAAAAAAAGAGAGAGAGAGAAATCCACAATTGTTGTTGTAAAGTAAAAGATATTGGGCTATGTAATGTTTATTATTAGCCCTATAATTATTGTGGCAGTATTATCTTAAACCCGCTATCACAATTAATAAGACACAGACACCTGTTAAATTTTATAATTGCCTTATTTATCTTGGGCTAGGTAGATATTTTACCTGTGCTGTCTCAATAACCTCACCATCCATTTCCCAGCCCATCCAACTTAACCATCCTTATCTGGGCTACCTTCCATCCATAATCTTATAAATATTTGCTTATATTATTTACATGGGCCTTTCCATGCCATTATTGGAGTCCTTCCTACCAACTCACATGGTTCCTTCTCCATACTAACCCATGGTGGTGTCCTCTCTTCCTGTTCGTCCATCTGTTTCTCATGATTCTCCTCTTCCCAAAGGCCAGAAACCTTAGTCATGATTATCCCATTCTGCCCTGCCCAGGTTTTAGGCCTCAACCAATCAGGTATAATGTCTTAGTCAGGTTTACACAACAAGGATAGGTGTATCCAAGCAGTAACCAGATCTTGAGAGTCAGTAATTAGAATCAAAATACGAGCATCAGACCAACCCCTAATACACAATTAAATAAATGGGAAAGAAGTAATACTGCTATATACTACTATGTATTTTATTGTTTTGATTCTATATACAAGTTGAGGTAGAGACTGGGAACCAAACCCAGAGCCTGTGTGTGCTAGGCCAGGGCCCTTCCACTGATCTGGTAGAACCCCAGCTCCAGTGCTGCTAATTTCTTCATGGTGCATTTAAGCCTCATAAGATTTATTCAAAACTGGTTACAAGGAAGAAATTGATTTTAAAGCCTGCTCCATAATTGATGGATCCCATGCCTGATACTGTTAACTGGGCCAAAATACCATGGCTAGGTCATGGGCCCAAGAAAAGAACCCCGTGCTATTATTCTGCTAAATAGACACAGTAATAAACTTTCCCCTAAATTCTTCTTTATACCATCATCAGTGAAGCTTCTTTTTGCAGCAGATGGCAAATAATACAGAGTCACAAACTGTCAGTATACAGAAAATGAGAGCTTGAGGAGTGCTCAGCTCTAAATGGGACATCTATGTCACACTCCCTCCCCACCAAGAATCAGTGCTCATCACAGAAGAGGGGCCGGGAAGACTGTAAGGACAGAGGGAACAGTAGATGTCTGTTGTGAAAAGGTTTTTGCCAGATAAAACAGTTGCACACATGAACTCACAATGGTTGGGATTACATGCACAAGATTTGCACAAGATGGGCAAGCGGATGCTCATGAAGTCCCACCAATAGCTGACATGCCATTGGTAGCTGATAGATACTGAGAGGGGAGAGCCAGTTTTCTTCAGGGATATGCTCCAGTAGACACACCCATGCATACACAAGCAGAATCAAATGGACTCAGTGAGCATTCATCTACAAAAGAGAGAGACCACATAAAATTGTGAAGGAAAAGTGGGTAAGGCATGGAGAAACTGGAATAAAGTACATGGGGTATGGGTCAAAATACATTATATACATATATAAATATTAAATAAAATATTTAATAAGAAAAAATGTAATAAACAACTTCCAAATCCCCGGTTTATCAAAGGGACAATACTATTTTCTGAGGGACAATGTCATTTTCTGAGTTAGTCTTGATGACATAGAGCTATAATCCCAGCTACTTGGGAGGCCGAAACAAAAGATTGCAGGTTCAAGATTTGCCTGTGCTACAAAGTGAGTTCTAGGCTAACCTAAGGAACTAGTGACCCTGTCTTAAGATAAAAGGAAAAGGAAAAGGAGGCCTGAGAATATAGTTCAGTAAAAGAGTGTTCATGTAACGTTCATAAGGCCTTATATTCAATCCCCAGTACCATTTAAAAAATGTTATTTTCTATGTACACCATGACATAAAAGAAGTAGGAAATAGGCACCTGTAACCAACACTTGGCAGGCTGAGGCAGGGGGATCACAAGTTCTAGGCAACATAACAAGATACTATCTTAATAAAAATAAAGGGAAAAAAGTATGAAGCAGAAATCTAAATTTTATCTTGTTATTTTTTAAATTACATGATTTGTATTTGTGTGGGGAGATGCATATAACAGCACACATGTAGAAGTCAGAGAACAACTTGTGAGAGTTCGTTCTTTCCATCTAAGCTGAGTTAACACCTTTACCTGCTGCGCCATCTCACTAGCCCTAATATTTGTTTCATAAAAAGCATTTCTAGGTTGAAGAGTTGGCTCAGCACTCTGATTGCTCTTCCAGAGAACCTGGGTTCAAGACCCAGCACCACCCACATGGTGGCTCAGCTGTTTGTAGTTCTTGCTCATGTGATCCAGCACCCTTATCCAGCCTCCAAAAGCACCAAACACCGTGGTGTGCAGACATACGTTCAGAAGAAACACCCATAAACACAATTTGTTTTAAATTATGTACAAGAATTTAATTAATGATCACTTAGGCCTGGCTTGCTGGTGCAGGCCTGTAACCCTAGGTACATGGGAGGCTGAGAGAGGAAGATTGGAAGTTTGGAAGTTCTAGCCCTGCGTAGGCTACAGAATGACTTCAAGGCCAGCCTGGGCAACTTAACAAGACCATGTCTCAAAATTTAAAAAGTGAAAAAAAGGAGCCGGGAATGGTAGCACATACCTTTAATACCCGAGTCCAAAGCCAGCCTGGTTTACAAAGTCCAGGCTTCCCAGGAAAGCCAGGGCTACACAGAGAAACCCTATCTCAAAGAAAAACAAAAGAAAAAGAAAAAGAAAAAGAAAGGGCTATGTATAACAGTGGAAAGTGTTCCAATATGCACAAAGCCTAAATTCAATCTCTGTACACAGTGGGTGGGGAGGAATCAAAGATCCTTCAAAGCTGGTGTGGCAGAATTCCAATACAGGTTGGAGCAGGAGGATCAAGAGTTCAAGGCCATCCTGGGCCACACAACAAAACCTTGTTTCAAAGAGGAAAGAGATTGGCTGAGCATGATGGCGCACACCTTTAATCCCGCACTCAGGAGGCAGAAGCAGTAAGGTTTCTACATAGTATAAGACTCTGTCTCAAGAAGAAAAGAACAGACTTTTAATAATCCAAATACAGGACTACATTATAGAGACAGAACAGAAAAATATTACAAAAAACCCTTATTATAATAATTTACAGACTGGACAGAAAGATGAAATTCATTGTATGTCCAAGTTTTCCCTATTAAAAGGCCTTCAGCCAGGTGCTGGGATGTGAGCCTACAGTCTGGGTTATTCAGGAAGCTGAGGTGGGAGGATCTCCTGAGTCCAGGAATTCCAGTCAGTGCAATATAGAAAACCCAGTCTCAAAAGAAACCCCTCGGAGCCCTGGTGATCCTGTCATGAAATGGCAACAGCACGGTGCTGACACAGGACAGTCTCCAGGCCTACCTGAGAGCTGCTGCACTGGTAGTCATGGCCTGTCGGTATCTCTTAAATGCTCCCACTGTCCAGCCACTGCCTTACCACGCACTGATGAAGCTGCAGGAATTCTCTAGCAGGTGAACTTCAGCCTGCCCACGCTCCACAATCACTTACAATGAGGTGAGTCGTTCTGCCCTCGCTTTTCATGTTATCTACTGTCATGGGTAGCAGTCTCGGTGTGGGGAAGAAAACTGATATGAAGCAACTCATGAAACCGAAGCTTTGTCACAGGACCCAGTCTGTCAGAGCATATTAAAATCCTACCTCATACTTAACGCCACCAGGGCCTTATGTATGCTTTGCAAGTGCCCTACCACCAAGCTGTGTTCACTTGGTTTTGTTGGGACCGGGGAGATGGCTCAGCCATTGAGAGTGCTGGCTGCTCTTCTGGAGGACCTAGGTTACCACCAACTTTTTTTTTTTAAAGGTTGCCAAAAAAGCTAAAATTAAAAAAATAATTGATTCACATGAAATGGCTGCACATAAATACAGCACAGCTCATAAACCAAACATCTCACTGTAAAATCCATTCAGTTAGAAAAGCAGATTTTTTTTTCCTTAACCTCAAAGAGCACAAGAAGCCAGCCAACCCAATCTCCATATGAATGAGCCAAATGTCAGCTCCATTTTCTGAGACAAGCCCACCATTTGCCCACACTTGGCGTGGATGCCTTCCACCTTTTCCTTCATGAGGCAGTGCCTGTGAAGAAAGTCTTTCCCATAGCCAAAATTTTCTGAATTGGGATAGTGGTTGTTTTAAGATTTTCAAGTTTCTTTCACAATGGACCATAGACTACTGGTTTTTATGAGGCCAAGAAATCTTTTTCTTAATATTATTTATTTTTATTTTATGTGTATGAGTGTTTCATTTGCATAAATGTCTGTGCAACACACGCAAGCTTGGTGTCCACTGTGGCCAGAAGAAGGTGTTGGAGTTACAGATAGTTATGAGCCTCCATATGGGTGCTTGGAATCGAACCTAGGTCCTCCAGAAAAGCAGCCAGCACTCTCAATGGCTGAGCCATCTCTCCAGTCCCAACAAAACCAAGTGAACACAGCTTGGTGGTAGAGCACTTGCAAAGCATACATAAGGCCCTGGTAAGGAAAACAGAGAACAAAACAGGTATAAAGGTAAAGCAGAGAACCTTACTCTCGTGCTTCATCAGTCTACACAAGACACCTAATTAGTGACTTTATTCACAATCCTTACAATTTTATTTTTTTTCATATTTATTTATGTATGTGCACTCTCATGTACCACGGCATGTAAGTGGAGTTCAGAGAACAACTTGTTGGAGTCAGTTGGGTACATGTGGGTTCTTGACGCTTTCTTGGCAGCAAGCACCTGTACATACTGGGCCATCTTGCCAACCCATAATTTTTTTTAAGGCTTTTTATCTGGGATACTTAAAATTCAAAAGTAGAATGGTCTGATAAACCTCAAATAATTAATTCATGAAAATCTTGTTTCCTTTGTAAGTCCCTCAACCCCATCCCAATATAGATATTTTATAGCTGCTTATAGACATATCATTCCATTTGCAAGTATTTCAATTTGCAAGTTGTAAGTATCTCTAAGAAATACACATTTAAGTGAAAGCAATCATAATTTCAATAGTTTACCCAAATATCAAATTATCTCTCTCTTTTTTGAGAGTTTAACATAGGACAAAGAGGAATGAGTGTGGAATCCTCAAGACAGTCTCTTCCTTAAAGCCATAAAATGTTCAGTAGTGTTTAAATTTCTCTGTTCTCAGATTTTTAAATAATGTTCATTCGAATCAGCTGGGCAGTGGTAACACATATCTTCAACCCAAGCACTCTGGAGGCAGAGGTAGATCTGAGTTCGAGGCCAGTCTGGTCTACAGAGAAGCCCTATCTCAAAAAACCAAAGACAAGAAGTTTCTTAGAATCCTGCTTCAAGCAAGGCTGTATCTATTGGTTTGTACCCTAAGATCCTTGTGGTTTATGATCCCTCTAAGGAGGAAGGATGGAATTGTGAGGGTGGTAACAGTGTTCTTTACCTTCATTATGGTGAAGTTACACACCTATATCAGATCTTATGGAATTCTCAATCAAAGGATCAATGTTACACACTATAAAATTTGTCTTGGGCCAGGCAAGGTGGAACACATCTATAATCCTAGAACTCAAGAGGCTGAGTTAGGAAGATAGCAAGTTCAAGGTCAGCTTAGGCTATCATACAGTGAAACTGCAAATGTTTATAGCAACTTGGAAATAATCCAAATGACTCACACACAGAGAGAGACAGATACAAAGGATGGGGGGAGAGAAAGGAGGATGGGTGGGGAGGGAGAAAATATGAATAAAAAGAAGAAAGATATTTGGCCAAGGAGCAAATACAATGAGCATCAATTCCATGTGCACTTCAAAATAGGAGGAAAAAAATTTAGTGTTCAAATCTGACCGAGGTATACAGAGGCATGGAAACTTGGGAGTAATACTCACAGGGCAAGGGGCCAAGTGCCCAACATAGCCTGATGCATCATATTGACAGTGTAACAGGGTGTGCTATTGAAATGATGCAGGATGATGACAATTCTACAAACACAATCCTGAAAGAGTCAAATCCCTTACTACCATTCATCAGACACTAAACAGTTGATTCAAAACTTGGGGTGAGACGTAGGTAAGTCACTTCATAGATGGAAGAAAGTATGAGAGGAATACACTATTAACTGGAATGAAAGAAAAGAGACTAAAAGACAAGTCTTATTTTTATATATAAATTAGCATTAGATGAACACACATTCATCTTAGTCTTCTTCCATCAGCCACTGAACATAAATGGTCCTATCTTTTTGAAGCAGTTCTAGAATGACAGAGATAGCTAGGCATGGTAGCACATGCTTGAAATTCCAGCACTCAGGAGGCAAAGGCAAAAGGATTCTAAGTTTAAGGTGGCATGGGCTACACAGTAAGACCTGGCTCAAAAAAAAAAAAAAAAGACAGCAGAGGCTACACAAGTTAAAGTCTGAGATTACTCTGGGGTCCAAATCTGAAATGTGTTCAAACTACAAACCTCTATCTGAACTTAAACCACACAAATCCATAATGGTGAGGCTACCAAGACAGGCGATATTTACCCTTAGTAAATAAAGAAACTGGATTATCAAGACATACACTTCTTATAAGTATATATAAATAAAACGGAGGTTTCTTTATATATGTGCTAAAACAAGGCTTCCAAGGATTATATCATTAGATTACCACCTTCTTCACTGAGGCCTCTAGGACACTGAATGCAGCATACCAAATCTTAATTTATTCACTGAAATACATTCAGTCTATTTTTATCCTACTACAGAGATACTTGGGATAGCCATGTTTACTGCTGCCCTATTCACAATAACAAGGAAATGGAACCAACCTAGATGCCCAACAACAGATGAACAGATAATGAAAATATGGTAAAGTGCCTACAAAACATCTCAGCAGGTTAGGTAAGGTCCCTGCCATTAAGCCTAATGACCTGAGTTCAATTCCAGGACCTACGTGGTGAAAGCAAAGAACCAACTCCCAAAATCTCTCTGACCACCACTTGGGCGCTGCGGCAGACAAATACACACATACACATTAAAAAAATGTTTAAATGTGATGGATACATAGTAGTTTGAATGAAGATGGCCACTATGGGCTCATAAATTTAAATGTTTATTCCCTAGTTGGTACAAGTATTGAGGAAGGATTAGAAGGAGTGGCCTTGCTGGAAAAGGTGTGTTACTGGGGGTGGACTTTGAGGTTTCAAAAAGCTCCGACAGACAGGCCCATCTCTCTGCCTCTGTCTCTTCTCCCTTTCTTCCTCCCCGGGCCCATTCTGCCTCCTGCCTGTGGATCACCACCTAAGCTCTCAACCACTGCTCCAGTGCTGTGCCCACCTACCTGTCACCACGCTCCCTGCCATGAGGGTCATGGACTAACCCCCTGAAATTATAAGCAAGCCCCCAATTAAATGCTTTCTTCAATATGTTGCCTTGGTCATAGTATCTCTTCACAGCAATAGAACAGTAACTAAGACAATATACAATGAAACTTTACTCAGCTGTAAAGAAAAATGAAATTTACAGGATGATGGAATGAGCTGGAAAATATATTAAGCAAAGTGACCCCAAATCAGAAAGACAACTGCATGTTCTCCCTCATATATATATATGGATATAAACAAGGGTAAAGGCTCAAAAACCCTAGCAAGGTGACTAAGAGAGGGTGAAAAGAGATCGTATTCAAAAGAACACCTGTGACAGGAAAGCAGAAGAGAGGGATTCAAAAGGGGCCAGGGGAGGGGAGAAGGACAGAAGAGAACATGGGAGTGGAGAATCAATTGAAACACACTTTAAAATGTCATTATAAATTTATTTTTAAGTCAAAAAAAGCAATTATGATAGCTAATACTTTATACGCTTGCTTATTTATTTATTTATCTATTTATTTACTTATTTATTTTTGTTTTTTCAAGACAGGTTTCTCTGTGTAGCTCCGGCTGTCCTAGAACTCACTCTGTAGACCAGGCTGGTCTCAAACTCAGAGATCCACCTGCCTCTGCCTCCTGAGTGCTGGGATTGTATGCTAATTTTAAAAATAAATTTAGGGCTGGAGAGATGGCGCAGTGGTTAAAACCACTTGCTGCTCTTTCAGAGGACCTAAGTTTGTCTCCTAGTACCCACATCAGGTAGCTCATAACCATCAGTAACTCCAGTTCCAGGGGATCAGAAGCCCTCTTCTAGTCTGGAGAGAATGCAGTACTAGGAGTGCAGCCTCAGCAGACCTTGGCAGTGGCTTGTACAGTAAGATGCTAATGCGAACAGTCCAGCCTATGGTAAAGCTGGTATGTGAAGTCAAGTCCCTGTAAGAAATTTTAGTATCCATAGAAATCTTCTCACTGATTCTTGCAAATGTTCCTGTTTTCCTAAATATAGAGATACACAATTGAAGTTGCTGCATATTGATTTTTGATTGATTTTATGAGCATGCAAATAAAATCCCTTTCAAAAAAATATTCATTCTGCCCCAAATACTGAAGGCTTCCATAGTCTACTGACTGTCATGACAGGGTGGTGAAGTTCCAGATGCCTGTGGTGAGGGTGTGTGGGCAAGTACTGTGCTGGCCTGTCATACCCCAGCAGTGCACTGAGACCTGAGAAAGGCTTACTCTGAGGTTGCAGTTGTGAGTTTTCAAACATTAGCAGTGAAACCTCTTTCAAATAAATTTTGAGAGTCCATATGCACTGAGTGCATGCACACATGCTACCACGTTGTACAGAAGTTACATTTTATTCATATAGATTTCCTTAGATAAACTTCACACAGTGTGATCACTATTATGTCAGTATATGAAAATGTCATAATACATTGGGGATATGGTTTCATTAGAATTTATGTGATCAAAGCGTTTGTTCTGTAAAAATAAGAACTCGGGGCTAGGGTAGGCTTAGTTGGTAGAGTGCTTGCCTGGCACCATGCAGCCCTGGCTTCCATCCCAACACTGCAGGAATGCAAACCGTCCTGGTGGTGCACCCTGCGGCCCCAGCGCTGAGAGGAGGAAGCAGGAAGACCAGACATTTCAGGTCATCCTCACTACATAGTGAGTTCAAGGCTAGCCTGGGCCAGACTGTAACCCTGTTTCAAAAAAAAAAA
>CM053757.1:4747975-4857669 GCA_028658305.1 Pachyuromys duprasi | reverse complement strand
TAAATATTTATATTTATTAGAGGACTGTTTTATATTGTGGTCTGGGGTCATGGTGTTTGTGTGCTGTTTTGAGTTGATTTTGTTGTATTAATCTGTATATGGGTAATAAGGCTGCTTGGAAACCTTTTGGTTCCCTGATTTTTAACACTGGGAAGTTCATTAAATGATAGTCTGAATAATTTGCAAAAAAAAATAAAAAAATAAAAATAAATAAAAAAAGAAGCCCTCTTCTGACCTCTGTGGGAACTGCACATTTGTGGTGTGCAGACATACAACAGAATGTGTATATTCATACACAGAAGAAAAAAATAAAAATAATTTTTTATTATTTTATTTTATGTATATAAGTATTTTTTCTGCATGCATGTCTGTGCATCCCATACATGCCTGGAACAGAGAGGCCAGAAGAGGATGGCAGAGCCCCTGGAACAGCCATTTTTGAACTGCCATGTGAGTGCTGGGGATCAAACCTGAGTCCCCTGGAAGATCAGCCAGTGCTGAGCCATCTCTGCAGACCCCAAAAATAAATCATTTAAAAATGTTTTTAATTAAGCAGGGCAGTGGGCGGAACATGCCTTCAGTCCCAACATTCAGGATGCAGAGACAGGTGAATTTCTGAGTTCAAGGCCAGCCTGGTCATCATATGAATTCCAGAACAGCCAGAGCTACACAGAGAAAATTTGTCTCAAAAACAAAAAACAAACAAAAAACAAAATAAAGAAAAAATGTAATTAAGAAAAAAGATACAGATCTGGTTAGTCTATCTCAGTTTTCAAAGCTTTCATCAGAGTTGGTCTAGCCTTTGAGCTAGCCCAGTCTATTTTAAGTATTATTAATGGCCTCCCAGAGTTTGCTATCTTTGAGTTGAGTACCTATGATCTCAGCAAGGGTACCAGAAAAGGTCTCTAAATCAAAAGCAGTATCGAGGTACCATGGCGTATAATATAAACTATCTACTGTGACCTTGTAAAAAGAGAAAAACTGTCCCTAAATATAATATAAGTATTTCTTCTAACATGCCAAGATGATAAACTACAGTTGTTCCAGTGGCCATGACCAAAACCAAAGGAGGAGGAGGAGCAACTGTCCAGACAGTCTTATCATGTTACTACAACCAAATCTTCATTCACTTGAATGGTGACACGGTGGCAACATAGGTTGCTCAGTAACTAGTAGCTCTAGTTGTACATTTTGAAAATCTTTTATATACTTTAAGAGTCCTTCAGATCATAGAGAGACAAACTGTAACTCTGTCAACTGGCTGCTAACAGTTCTTAAGCCAATTAAAGAGTCCTAGTTTTGGTTCAAAGTGATGGTTCTCCAACAGAATAGGTAAGATAAAGCAGTTTACATGCATAATCTCAGACTTGGGGAATGACACAGGAGTATTGCCATGATCTCAAAGCTACACAGTGAATTTGAGGCTAGCCTAAATTACAGTGTAAGACCCTTTCTCAAAAGGAAAACAACAACAATAAAAACATACAAAACAGAAAGTTGTTTGACTTGATCTCAAATTTTGAGCAGATTAACCTTTTTGTGTGTTGGGGGGGAGGGGTTGAGGCAGGATTTCTCTGTGTAACCTTGGCTGTCCTGGACTTGATTTATAGACCAGGCTGGCCTCAAACTCACAGATATCTGCCTGCCTCTGCCTCCTGCAATGCTGGGATCACAGGCGTGTGCCACATTGACCAGCGAGCAGATTAATCTTTAACTGAATTTGTCTAGAACATAACTATACGAATCCAATACGACTGACAAGCCTTTAAAAGTGGAGGAAATTTTCTACTGCATTTGTAGATGAGAAAAAAGTATTCCATAGCTTGCATCCCTTCCTCTCCTACTTCAAGAGATTCCTGAATGTAAAGAGTGCATCAACTGAGAGATACTGCACTTCACAATCGAGGGTGTTAGTGAAGAGAGGAGAGGCACCAGGGCAATCAGTCTCTTGATAAAGTCAGAGAGAGAGAGAGAATTGAAAGGAGGCTCTATCAATCATGAGTGACTTCTCAGAGTAATGTTAAAATGCATGAAAGGACTAAGCTTAGCTAGCAGAGTCACTTTTAAAAAGAAACAAGGCTCAGCTGGTAAGCATGCTTGCTGAGCAAGCCTGCCAACTCAGTTCCATCTCCAGAACCCACAATGGGAGAAAAAAACTGACTTCCCTAAGTTGTCCTTTTCAACTCCACACATACATGATGGCGCACACACACACCTGGAGTCACACATATACACATTAATCTAAATAAAAATAACAAGGTGACTGAGTGATACTAAGTTATACTAGAAATAATAAGACTTAATATTAAGGTGGAAAATGATTGAGAAAGACACCTGCTGACTTCTGCCCCTCACATGTATGGAGAACTCACCCTTCCAAAGAGTTCAAAATGTTAGTTTAAATCTCTTTAGAAGTTGAATGTACTTCTCTTAGTTTCTACCACATTTTACACTCAGTTTATTATTGGGTGAGCCGTGGGGCTTTGTGATGCAAATCTGAAAAATCAATACCCATAAGTAACTCCCCTCCTTTAGCATCATACACACACTCACCAACCTTTTTGTAGTTTCAATTTCTTCCTCTATAAAATGGGAGTCACATTATTGTGAACTAAACCCATTCCCACTGCAGAAGAACACTATCAAGATGTACATGAGGAAAGACACGTGAAATCATTTTTAAACAGCAAAGTACTATATAAATACTGGCTGCTATAAGAAGTACTTTAGGTGGAGCACTGAATAAAACAGGATGAGAGGAGAATTTTCTTCCACATGAACAGAGCAATAAGAACATTTTTAAGCTAGCAGCTAAATATATTTAAAGAAGGGACTTAACATAAACTTGAATAATTATTTCAAAGTAGCACGCTTTTTTTGTTTTGTTTTGTTTTTCAAGACAGGGTCTCTCTGTGTAACCCTGGCCATCCTAGAACTCACTCTGTAGACCAGGCTGGCTCTGAACTCAGAGTTCCGCCTGCCTCTGTCTCCTTTAGTCTGCTGGGACTAAAGGCATGTGCCACCACCGCATGGCTAAATGTGGATTCTATGTGAACACACTGACTTTGCACAAACAGCAAAAGAAAATTAAAGGGATCTGGGGATGTAGCCCTGTGGTAGCTCTGATGTTGCCTGGCATGCACAAGGTCCTGGCCTTGATCCTTAACACTTCGTAGACTGGGCAGACCCAGCACTGGGGACAAAGAGACAGAAGATCAGAAGTTTAAGGCCACCCTCAGCTACATGAGCTTCTGTGTTAACAAAAAAAAAGAAAAAAAAAGAAAATAGAAAGAAAGGACAGAAGGAAGGAAGGAAGGAAGGAAGGAAGGAAGGAAGGAAGGAAGGAAGGAAGGAAGGAAGGAAGGAAGGAAGGAAGGAAGGAAGGGTAAATGCCCAGCTCTCAGCTCACCAAAATAACTGATGAAGTTCAACTGAGGAAAGAGGGTAGAGTTGTGACAGTCAGTATACAGAGAATATTGTTGCATAAGAAAGAGAAATCAAGGTGTTATTATCAAGCACAGAACTCTCAGATTACCTGCAATCCATATGTACAGTCACTTATTTTTTCAAAGATTATAATTTCTACAGATAGATTCAGAAATAAAACTCGAAGTCTATTCCATAAGTACCAAACAGAAATAATTCTGTCCTTGACAGAAGTAGCACTGCTGCAGAAAAAATAAGACACCCATAACAATGAGGTCAAGGATGTTCTAAGGGTGGCCTGGAGAAGGCACAAATCACACATCAGCAAAACAAGTGTCGTCTCTAAAGAGCTGTCTGTCTCAATCCACTAGTGGGATTTCTCTTTAACTGACCGAAGACTTTGATAACTGAGCCACACAAATAGAAAAGTAGAATTTTCTGATGGAGTATGAGGCTAATGACACTAAGTGTATGTATGAGTTGACGTACAGGCAGGCACAAGACAGAGGTTTAAAGGTAACTAATCTATAGAGAAAACACCAAGGACCAAATCCGTCACCATGACAACCGAAGTAGGTGGAGGGAAATACAAACACTGACCAGTCACCCTGGTGACACCAGTTCTTCAAGCAAGGACCCTAACCCTGGGGTCGGGTGGAAGGAGGTGGCCAAAAATATGAGATGACTCAAGTGGCATGGTCTTTGCAAGCGGGCTCCGCGGTGATACTGATGATACTCTTGGTTAGGCAGCTCGCAGGGTCACAGGCTCACAGGTGAAAGACCCACACAACCCAAAGGGAAGTCCTACCTGGTGCAAGGCTGTCAAGCCGTCCACGTTGACCGTGTTGATGTCCGCACCTCTTGCCAGAAGCTTTTTCACCTCGTCCGTGTCCCCGCTGGAGCAAGCAGCCAGAAAGACCGCACCATCCTCGAAGCGGACCTTGGGGCTCCCGCGTCTCGTCTGCAGCTGCCGCCCCGCGCCCTGTCGCTCCACGGGCTCCTGTTCTGTCAGCGAGCCCCGCCAGCGCCGCAGCTGCTCAGCCCGCCGCGCTCGCGCCGACTCTGCCCGCTTCCCTCCCAGGTGCTCCAGCTCCGCCATAGCTCGAGCCTCTGCAGCTGCTGCCAAAACTACCACCAGCAGCCTGCTGGTAGCCTTGTGTGGCCGCCGCCGCCTCCCTCTGGGGGCTTCAGCCGGGAAATGAAGGCGGAGGCCCCCGAACCACCATCTTTACTCCTCCCGCTACTAGCACCGCCCACACGCTCCTTTAGCTTCACCACGCAGGCGCTGCCCAAGCCTGGTGTCATCACGGGACTTGTAGTAAGAGACCTGCCCTAAGGGCACGCCGTGGCCCTATGGAAACTACATATCCCTGAATGCATTAGAAACCAGTCAAGGACAAACTGGACCCTCCGCTGCTGGATCCAGCACCTTTGCCCTAAAGCTGCTACTGCCTCCCACACCAGAGACAACCCTTTTCTCTAGTCATTTTGGAAGTCGTAGTTTATCACTGTTGCGACTGCTAAGCTTAGATCCCTTGAGTAAAAAAAGCAGTAGTAATTAACCTTATTTTCTAGAAGACAGAACTAAACATAAAATACCAGAAGGACTAGAATTCGTGCCCTGGTTTTACATCTAGTTTTATTAATATGTATTAGTTGTAAATGTGCATGAGGAAAAGCATGCATACACATACAGTATTACAGTTTTTACATAAATTATTAATATGACATTTATTCCAGGTCCAGAAAGATTCGTGACTAGTTGAAATTTTTCGTCAAAAAATGGAAAAATGACTAGATCATGTTTTAAAAGCTTTATATTTTCCTAACATATGAACACTTGCCCATTCCTCTTTTTCTATTGGGGGGGGGGGAAACAACTAGAAATAAGCCAGTCTAGTTAGCTCACACCAGAAGACTGGCGTGATTGCCAGGAGTTCTGGAGCAGTCTTGACTATATAATGAGCTTAAAATCATCCTGATCTACATAATGAGACTTCATCTCAAATCCACTCCCCTCCAAAAACAAAACAAAAACAAGAGGGGGGGGATGAAAAAATGGAAGAGAGAGAGGGAGGGAGGGAAGTAACTTGTACTCTCAGCACTAGGGAGGTTCAGGGAGGAGTACAAGGAGTTCAAGGTCATCCTTTGATGCATAGTCAGTTCCTGGCCAGCCTGGACTATAAGACACTTTGTCTTAATAAAACAAAAACTCAAGTCAGCCAGTGATGGCACCACACCTTCCAGCACTTGGGAGGCAGAGGCAGGCAAATCTCTGTGAGTTCAAAGCCAGCCTGGTCTACAAAGTGAGTTCCAGGGCAGCCAAGGCTACACAGAGAAACCCTGTCTCAAAAAACAACAAAAAAGAACTCTGCATAAAGAGTAAAAGAGAATGTGTCACCATGCCCACCTCCTACCTTATTTTGATATCAAATTCTCTTTTACTCTTTAGGCAGAGTTCTATTTGGGAACTTTGGGCAATTTTAATTATTGTACCTATCATCTTGGAAGATCAAGAGTGTGAAGTCTTGCTATGGCCTAAGCTACAAAGGAGACTGTCTCAAGCCAAGCATGCTAAGGAAATGCACTTACCACCTGGGCTTAAAGATTACTAACATGTATTTCCCTCATCCCAAGCTAAGTGCTGTGCAAGTGTTGCTTTTCCTCACAGTCCACACAGAAAGCTATCAGAGGAATCTGTGCAAGACCAGCATACAAACAGATAAACCAGGAAAGATTACTTCACCGTCAGCTAACTATCCTTGCAGTCCTCCTGATCTTAACATGTTCTTAGTAAAAGTCAGCTACTCAGCTTTACATTTTACCAATATAGTAGTTTCTAGTAAAACTTTAAAAGTGAGAAAACTTTTTCAGAGACCAATAATGTCACAGCCATGGGACTATATTCTCTTTTGTTTTGTTTGAGATGGAGTCTCATTTACTCAGAATGGTCAAAGAGGAATGTGAAATCCTGATCCTCCTGCCTCTACATTCCAGGTTTGGCTGTGTTCTTTTTCTCATATTCTCTCTCTCTCCCTCACTCTTGCCTCCATTTTCCTCTTCCCCTCTCCCTCTTTGTGTGTGTGTCTTCTTTCTCTCATTTTTTATTGTTGTTTTTGAGGCAGGTTCTCTACAGTTCAGGTTGTCAAGAACCCAGGCTAGTTTCATTCAAACCCCTGGTTTTCTTCCTGCTTCAGCCTCCCAAATACTAGGAATGAGCCACCTTGTTTTTGTTTTGTCTTTTAATAAGCTTAAATTTCAACAAGAATTCAGTCTTGGTGCTAGGGATGTACTTTAGTTCATAGAATGATTGCCTAGCATGCACAAGGTCCTGTACTACAGGAACCAAGTATTTGTCTATAATTCTAGAACACGGGAAGTGGGGGCAGATGGATCAGAAGTTCAAAGCTATCTTTGTGTAAGCAATTTGAGTGAATTTAAGGTGAAAGAAACTGTCTCAAAAAAAATTCAGTATCAATAGTGGGAGGTTGCAGAAGACAGGAAGAATACTATTTTCTTACCATAACTGTTGTATTTGCTCTTTTTCTTCTTTTTTCTTGTGAAGAAATTATGACACTTTCTTTGGAGAATTTTACAGAAAGTGTAAAAGGCTTAATTCTTTAAATAATTTAAGTGCATACCTACCTAATTAGAGAGAACTATATCTTCTAGCTGTGATAACTAAAAGTAATAATAATCATTAATATCTTAATTAGCTTAAATACATCAGTCAAAATTATACCACAAAAACACCTGTCTTCCTATGACTTGAAAAGTTTTGGGTTTTTTCCCCAAAACATCTTCACCTTAACAAAACTCTCAAAGAATAAACTTATACAGTCATCTCATTAAAAAGGTTTGATACTTTAAGTTTCTTAAATGCTCTAAAAAGTATTTTAAAGATGTATTTATTTGTGCATATCTGCATGAGTGTCTGAACACATGTATGTGCAAGTATACACCAAGGCCAGAAGAGGGTGTCAGTTCCTGGGCCCTGGAGTTACAGGTATTTGCTGGACCCAACTTGATGAGCAGGTGCTGGGATCTAAACTCAAGTCCTCAAGTCCCCAGCTGAGGCAGACTCTCCCCAGCTATCTAAGAAAACATTTTTAACTTCAAGTTAAATCCAAGCAAATAATCCTGTGTACAAATATAAGTATAATTTTTATATTTTCAAAATAACTGATCTGGGGAGAAGGCTCAATATGTAAGAGTACTTGCTTTGCAAATATGAGGACCTGAATTCGAGTTCCCAGCTCTGACATAAAAAGCCAGGCACAGTTGATTGTGTCTATAACCCATGGTAAATCTCAAGAGCTGGCAGGCTAGCTGTGCTTCTGGGTCTGTGAGAGACCCTGTCTCCAGGCAATAAAGTATAGAGAAATAGGGGAAGATACCCAACATCCTGGAATCCACATGAGCAACATGGGCACACATACTTACCTACACACTTGAATGTACACACCACACACACATACCACACCCCATGCTCATTCACTAAATAAATAAATATAACTGGTCCAACGCAGATGTCATTGTATAAAATAAATTTTTATCAAGTAATAATTTCCCACATTCACACTTTAATTGTAACAATCTACTTTTAAAACCAATGGCAAGCTGACCATAATATCACATGCTTATGATCTTAATACTTAGAAAATAGAGGCAAGAGGATCAGGAGTTCAAGTCTAGCCTCGGCTACATAATAAATTTAAGGACAGCTTGAGCTATATGGGACCCTGTCTCAAACAAACCAAAATAAAATAAATAGTGATAATACCTAGGCAGGAGGATTGTTGTGACTTTTGAGGCCCTTGCCTCAAAAATCCTAAATTAGGGCCAGGTGTAGAACATGCCTTTGAATCCAGAACTTGGTAGGCAAAGGCTGGTAGATCTCTGAGTTGGAGGCCAGCCTGGTCTAAATAGCCCCAGGATGCATAGTGAGAGCCTGTCTCAAAAAAAAAAAAAAAGTCTAAATTAAAATATAAAAAAATAACATTTAGGGCAATCTTTAGGGCCTCTTTTCCCAACATTTAACATTCCTCCCTCTAGTGGACAAATGGAAACCGTACACTAAAACGGGACCTTTTGCCTTCTTTCCTATGTCCAAACTATAACTGATCTTTCCTACCAAACTCCATACAGTTTGTGATTTTTCTCAGAGACATTGTAAATTCTATTTTTCAGAGAGACCCGTCCAAGGAAGGTCTCATTTCAGTTCTGAAGACAGAACTAATTGACATACAGTCACTGCTGGAACAGGAAAAATAAGAAAAGATGCCGAAAGCGTTAGATATCAGTAGCTATCGGGAAATGCCAGTAGCGGGATAAGCAGTATCCAAAAGGGTAACATTAAGCACTTCACCGAGACGAGTAAGTCCTAACAGGATTTCCGAACAGGGAAGAGGGCGGTCGTCTGCCTCAGCTCCCGCACAGTGCAAAGCTCGCTTTCGCATCACCGCTAACTTGCTCAGTGGTGAAGAAATCTGCCCTGTCCGCTGTATTCTTCAGAGTCCTGGTGGAACGCTTCGTCCACCAGAATTATAAGTTTAAAAAAAAAATTTTTTTTTTCAGCTGGAAGGAAATCTGCGTAGCCTAAGCTGGTCTCAAATTCTCGATCCTTTCACCTCAACGTGCCCGGTCTCCGAACCACGACAAGGACATGAAGGCGGCTGCTCGGCAGTCGCTGCCCCGGATGAAGGCCTTCCAGCGGCTTCCAGCGGCCTCGCGGCCCCACCGACGGCGGGAGCGGGCGTCCGGGCCGGGCTGCGCGCGCCAATTCGAGCCGTGCGTGAGCGGACGCACGCTCGGAGCGCGGGCCAATAGGCGTGCACGCGCCTCTCCCGGGAGCGCTGTGGACCAATCGCAGCCCTTCCTTGCATGGGGGTGGAGTCATTTCAACGGTCTCGAGGGCCCGGCGAGAGCTCCGCGGACGCGCGCGGCGGCCGGCGGAGCGGCTGAGGGGCGCTGCGGGCACCAGCCGAGGGGACGTGCCCCGAGGTCACAGTGAGTCTGGGGAGGGAGGAACACGGCGGGAGGAGGGGACGGCCGGTGCGCGCCAGGCCCGTGCCCCGGCCGTCCCCCCAGCACCCGCCACCCACCCGCGCCCTGCGCGCTGATTATGTTTACCACAGGCCCGGGGGCCACACAGCAAAACAGCGGCGCTCTGGCGTCTGAGGCGAATCGACGGTACAGGCTGCCGGTTGATGAAGACGCACCGAGGGCGGAAAGCCTGGGGTGCGCTGCCGCAGACCTGGAAGGAGTTACCCTTTGATGCGGCCGCACGCTTAGGTGTGAAGGAATTTTATGAAGAGTGCGGTGGAAGCGATCATTTGTAGGGAGTAATTACTGGAAAAGAGACCAAAACACCGGTTTAGAAGCAATTAAAAGAAAAAACACTTAGTGGAGCTATATCGTAAGGACCTTTGGTTTGGTTTGGT
Source organism: Pachyuromys duprasi (assembly GCA_028658305.1). Classification (NCBI taxonomy): domain Eukaryota; kingdom Metazoa; phylum Chordata; class Mammalia; order Rodentia; family Muridae; genus Pachyuromys; species Pachyuromys duprasi. The sequence goes on along the minus strand of CM053757.1, from coordinate 4,847,800 downwards.
TTGAGGGTTTGTTTTGTTGTTTTTGAGACAGGTGTCCCTGAAGTCCAGGCTAATCTGGAACTGACTTCTGCCTAGGCGCCTCCAGTGTCCGTCCCACCAAGCCCCGGCTCTGTGAAAACACCTGTATATTCAGAAAACACACAATAACAGATGACTTTTATGCCAGATGACTTACTTTTTTATTTACTTTAACTTCATGTGTATGAGTGTTTGTCTGCATGTGTGTATGTACACCACGTGTGTGCCTGAGGAGGCCAGAGGAGGATGTCGAATCCCCCGGAACTGGAGTTACAGTTATGATCTGTCAGTTGGTGTTTGGAATTGAATCTGGGTCCTCTTGAAGAGCAGCTAAACCTTCTCTCCAACACCCGGAAGACTTTGTATATACCACATGTGTTACCAACTGGTTGCTTCTTTGAGATAAATTGCCTTTTTTTTCTTATTCTAATCTGATTCCACTGTGTTCTTATTTTATATACAGATACAGTTTATAAGCCTGTAATCCCAGCACTCAGGGAGGCAGAGGCAGGCGGATCTCTGTGAGTTTGAGGCCAGCCTCTCTATTTAGATAGAGAGTCCAGGACAGGGAAGGCTACCCAGGAAACCCTATCAACAAACAAACAAAAAGATACAGTTTATAATTGTAGATAGTTTTATTATAATTGATTGTTAAAAGACAACTTTGAGGAGACTGCTATAGAATTTTCAACAAACCATCTGCCTCTGCCTCCCAAATCTGTGTCACCACAACTGGCCAAACTTTTTTAAGTTGCTGAGGAGATAATTTGTTTTGCATTAACTTTATCTTCGTATATGTGAATAATACATATTTTCATTTTATTCTTATGTTGTGTGTGTCATAGAACATGTGGGAAGGTCAGAGGGCAACTTGAGGGTTATTTCTTCTTTCCCTTAACCAAGTGCTAGGCTTATCCTCATGCACCACCACACCCCACTTTTTATGTGGGTTCTGGATTAAAATGTGGGTCCTTAAAATATGTATCAAGCATTATAACAACTGAACTGTCTTCCTTTTTAAGTACACATAGGACATTCTGAGCAAGACCCAACAATTTAAAGGATATAAATGACATGGTAGAAACCAATAACAAGGCTGGATGTGAAGGCATATGCATGTGAATTTAGCATATTAGGGGCTGAGGCAGAAGAATATGTAGCCAATATGGGCAGACAGCCTTCATATATCAAGGATGGAAAAATGTTCGTTATATCAAACCTTTGGAGGGTGAAATATAAATTGGAAAGCAATATATAGCCTTACATGTTTGCACTTAAAAGGAAAAATTGAAAACTGATAGAGCTCAGTTAGTAGAGTACTAGCCAAACATCCACAAATCTTTGGTCCAGTTTCCACTGCCATGTAAATTGGATGTGGTGGCATATACCTGTAATCCCAATGTTTGGAGATAGGGAGACAGGAAGTCATCCTCAACTATGCAGCAAAATTTCAACAGCCTTGGATACATGAGACTCTGTCTCAAAACAAATAAGAGAGAGGAAGAAGGGAAGAGAGAGAGAGTTGCCTGCAAAGGAGGAAAATAAAGCATAACCCTAACCCTATTCTGGAAAAGAAAAACTAAGAAAGTACAAAGATATCAGTAATAAAGATAGGAACAGAATAAATTTTCAACAGAGAAGTATTTAATGTTATTTGTAAAGATTAATAAAATTGATACACACCTGGAAAAATAAAGCCCAAAAGTATGGTCTAGATAAACAAGATTAGAAATAAAAACAGAAGCATAGCCACAGATTGCACAGAGGGTCTTGCCATATAGCCCAGTTTGGCCTCAAATTCACATGATTGGAGCCCCTAATCTCAGCCTCCAAGGTGCTAGGACTATAGCTGAGGGGCAACACCGTGACACCTGGGTGTGGATAAAAGGATATATAGTTTTTCTTTAGGTAAGTTTTAAATGAACAGATAAATTTGTAGGTCCTCACGATGTAGCTCTAGATGACCTGGTACTTCTTGTGTGGACTGGGCTGCCTCGAACTCAAATCAATCTACCTTTGCCTCCTGAGTACCAAGTTTAAAGGTGTGCACCACTATGCTTTGTAGAAAATTTAAATTTATCAAAATTGGCTGAAAAAAATTGAAAACTTGAATAACAGCTTCCATAATTTTTAATGGGTTTAAATTATAAGTTAAATATAACTTTAGTAGTGCAGGGTCTTGTTCATACTAGACAAGTGTTCTACCATTCAGTTACACTCCTAGCCCCTGAACTGAAAACAATTTAAGTTAAAAGAGAAAAGAAAACGAAATAAGCGGTAATGGGGTTTCGATTCAGAACATCCAGATGATGAATGGAACAAATTTAGAAGACTCAAAACAGATCTACTCATGTTTGGAAATGTAATTTATGGTAATATTAGAAGGGTGGCGTTTCCTTTTTTTCTTTTTTTAAATAGTGGTAGGACAATTGGTTATTCACATGGGGGAATTAAAATTGGACCTTCTACCTTTTAGTATGCACACAAATAATTACTGGTAGGTGGAAGATTTAAATATAAAGAGAAAATTTTTATTTTTAATTGTTCTTACTTTATGCGTTTGGTTGCTTTGTCCGCATGTATGTCTGTATACCATGTGCATGCCTAGTACCTGAGGTGTTACAGATGATTGTGAGCTGCTACATGGGTGCTGGGACTCAAACCCAGGTCCTCTGGCAGAACAACAAGCGGTTATAACCTGAACCATCTCTCCAACCCTAAAGTTATTTTTCTTTTAAACTTAAAAGAGTATGTAGGAAAATATCTTTAAATGTGAGTGTATGGAAAGGATTTTTACTAGATTAAGAATATGTTCATTAGCGGGACTTGGTGACCCTGGCTTTTAAACCCAATTATTTAGTAGACTGAGGGAGGAAAATCACAAGTTGAAGAGCAACTAAGGGAGACATCTCAAAATTTAAAAAAATAAAAATTAAAAAAAACAGGCTGAGGTAAAGCTTAGCTCTTGGTCCAGCAAAGCAAGAAGAAAAGGAAGGAAGGAAGGAAGGAAAGATGTGTTCATCTAACTTATGGCATAATAAGCTGTAACTTGTGATAGTATATTTGTAATGTATATCAAAATAATAGCATCCTTTAGGTGGTTCCTAGTTGAGTGGATGTGTTTGTGGGTGTTATTTAGGTGAGAGGCTTTGTGTATATTTGGATGTTGATGACTGAGACAGAAAGATTAGGAATACTAGAGTGGGATGGGCTAATTGATAGGATGAGTTCCCTGAAGAATCGGGAAAATGGAGAGTCCATAATACACAGAAAAAATGTCAGACACTTAAGCACTAGCTTACAAGTGTCTCCAAATGTTGGCTGCTTTGTTCTTGCTCTCACAAAGCGTGTAGACTGCACACAGCTATTGTCTGCCCAGTCCTTTGCTGTCTGGGCATGCTTAGGATTCATTTGTGAGCAGAACTGGACTCAGGCTCTGTCCTCATGACTATAATTTATTAATGGAAGCAGACATTCAATTTAAACTTTTTAAATTATTTTTACTATTATTTGTATGAGTAGACCAAAAGTTCATGCAGAAGTAGAAAAGTCAGGCTCCCTTTGTCACAAGAAAGTAATAAGAATCTGTTCTTCATTAATTAAAGCTGTGCGGAAAATGCTAGTCCTTGTGGCTATTCATGGTTGCTTCTTTTCTTTTCCAGTGTACCCCTCGCCAGCCCTTAGTGTGGAGCAGTGAACTGTTGATGGTTCCTTTTACTTGAGATCATGCAGAAAGCCTCACGCCTGAAGAAAGAGCTGCGCATGTTAGCCATAGAACCTCCCCCAGGCATCACATGCTGGCAGGAAAAGGACCGAATGGATGATTTGCGAGCTCGTAGGTATCTCGGCATGCCTGTGATGATGATTGTAGCCATATTGAAGATTCTCCTAAATTTCACACATTGGTATATTCAAAAGTACGGCATAGTAAGTTGAAGAAGCCCTGTTTAATCTCCAGGATCCATGTGGCAGAAGGAGAGAACCACCTCCCATAACTAGTCCTCTGACTTTCCCATCCATATAGCATATGTGTATGCACACTCACATACTAATTGTAATTTTAAAAAGAAAAGTTAAAACAGGTTAAGTTATTAGTTGTGTGATCCTGTTTCAGGGCAGGTGGGCAGACAGGAGACACTGCGTGGAGACTCCGTCAAAGCCCTAATTGAATTACTAAATTACTGTCCTATACCCAGTTCCTTTATTTTATTTTGCTCGTGCATATGTGTGTTTACATGCACACATATGCAGGTACCTGGAGCCAAAAGAGAGCATCAGATTCTCTTGAGTTAGAGTTACAGGCAGTAGTTGTAAGCTACCTGATATGGGTGTTAAGATTGGAGCTCTGGTCCTTTGGAAGAATATCAAGCACTCTTAACTGCTGAACCATCTCTCCAGCCCCTATACCTAGAATTGTAGACCTTATTAAGTTCATTTGATACAGTTTCTGTTGTTTGTTTTGCCTTTTGAGAAAGGGTCTCATGTAGCCTAGGTTGGCCTCAAACTTGCCTTGTAAGCAAGAATGACCTTGACTTTGATTCTCCTGTCTCCACCTCTTGAGTACTAGGATTTCAAACTATAACACAATGTGTGGTTCACATACTGTTTCTTGTTGAACTCGGGGCTTTATATATGCTGGGCAAGTTCTGTACTGACTTGAGTTACATCCTTTTGTATGGTAATTCAAATCATCTGGTTCCCTTTTAATTTTCTTTTTTTTTTTTCCTCAAGAAATACTGGGTGGAGTCAACACACCTTATGAGAAAGGTGTTTTCACACTGGAAGTTATCATTCCTGAGAGGTGAGTGCAAATTAGAGTCAGTTATAAGGTAAAGCATGGCCATCGGAAGACAAACAATATAGCCTTTAGAGCATTAAATGTAGCAGTTAAGAACCTATGTTATAGTGCCAGTCTCAACTAGGAATGTGTTAAGTTATTTTTGTCTCTTTGTGGTTCAATTTCCTTCTCTGAAGTAATCAGATATCAGAACTGAGCCCCACCCCTCCCAAAAAGATCATGGTAAATAGATATTTTATATAACATACAATGAACTCTTATAGCCTTTTTAGGTGTTCATTTCACATTGGGGTGTTTTGTTTGTTTTTTTGTTTGTTTTCTTTTTACCCTTTTTTAGAGTCGTGGTTTCTTTGTGTAGCCCTGGCCATCCTGGAACTTGCTCTGTAGACCAGGCTGACCTCTAACCCAGAGATCTGCTTGCTTCTGTCTTCCAAGTGCTGGGATAAAGGCGTGCACTACCACTGCCCAGTGTGTTGTGCAACTATTAATATTATTTCCAGAACGTCCCATCTTCCCAAACTGTAACTTCATAACCAGTAAAAACCCACCCCCAGTTTTTCCCTGACACCAGCTCTTGGGAACCACCGTTTGTGTTAAGGCTCCTTTGGTCAAGATTCCTTTGAGGCTCTAGTCAGGAAAGTTGTGGCTGTAGTTTTGTGTAGACTGAAGAAAGGCCTGAAGGAATAGCTTAATAATTGTGTCACACATCACTGCTGAAAAATAGATTGGGAACTTTGCAAGGCTTGTGTCACTAAAAAGATACAATAACTAAATGCAGTGCAAGTCTAATTGGAGCCTGGTTGAGAAACACAGCTGTAAAAATATTTAGAGACGGGTTGGACAGATGGCATAATGGCTACTCTTACAGAGGATCTGTGTTCAGTTCCTATCATCCACATTGGCAGCTCACAACTCCCTTTAATCCCAGTTCAGGAGATCTATACCCTCTTCTGGCCTCTGAGCACCAGGCATGTTCATGGTACACAGGCACACATGTGCAGTTAACTACACACATAAAAATAAATAAATCTTTCTTTCTTTCTTTTTTTTTTTTACGAATTGGAGACAGGGAGGTTCAGGGAGGTTTGAATCGTAACTGGGGAGTTCTTTCTAAAACCTTCACAGATATAATGGTAACCCAGGAGGGCAGTATCCTTACTCTTGGAGATACTGGCAGTGTTTAGAAGATGGTGGGAATCTGAGTGTTTTCAGTACCGTTATTTCAACTTTTTGATTGCTGATAATTTTGATTGTTGGCAAATTTAGGAAAGATTTGCCTTCAAAATGCTGTCTTTCTGATATCTTCCTAATTCCATCATTATTTATATAGCTACTAGTGACCAAAAAACTATAGCACCACACCTCTGAGTATATGGGCACCACAGACTAGACTTGGTGAGTTATATTTTAAAAAGTAAATAAATAAGGCCCAATATGGTGGTGCATGCCTTTATCATGAAGCAAAACCAAAATAATTTTCCGTTCTTACACATTCACAGGTACCCATTTGAACCTCCACAGATCCGATTTCTGACTCCAATCTATCATCCAAACATTGATTCTAGTGGAAGGATTTGTCTAGATATTCTCAAATTACCACCAAAAGTGAGTAGAGGTTAAAGAGTTGACTCTGACATCACCCTTCTTGGGACTTGAAAAGGGGAAGCAGGAGGATCAGGAATTAAAGGTCATCCCCAATGACATAGCAAGTTCAAAACCAGCATGGATTACGTGAAACCCTGTCCAAAAAGACAAATCAAAAGTCCATGGGTTCTGTACAGTGTCCTATTGTTTTTTGAGACTGTGTCACATAGCCAAAGGTAGCCTTAAATTCCTGGTTCTCCTGCCTCTGCCTCATAAGTGCCAACATTACAGGCATAAGTCATTGTGCCTAGCTCAGCAATGTCACATTCTAACATAAAAACAATTGTTCTTTGTACATAGGGTGCATGGAGACCATCCCTCAACATCTCCACTGTATTGACCTCGATTCAGCTGCTCATGGCAGAGCCCAATCCTGACGACCCACTCATGGCTGACATTGTACGTATCCCCATTTCTTCAGTAGCAATAGCCTGCTTTACTTGTACCTTTACTACTTCAGCAGCTGGAATTCATCATAGCACATCACTGTTTCTCTTGTTTTAACCCTGATTTTATTTTAGTCCTCAGAATTTAAGTATAACAAGATAGCTTTTCTCAAGAATGCCAGGCAGTGGACAGAGACTCATGCAAGACAGAAACAAAAGGTACGATATTTGCAAATATTATCAGTTTGAGTATTGTGCCTATGGGGGGGGGAAGGGGCTAATGAGCCCCCACCCTAACAGAGGAGCTAACAAAGTTGATAACAGTTGATAGGTCTGGGAGTGGGCTGTCAGTTTCCTTTAAGGCCTCTCAGGTAAGCCATGCTCTGGTGGACATCTGCATACCCATGGATATATGGGCAGTACAAATTGGACTTGGGGAGGGATGTAAATTTAAGGCCCAGTACACACCTACCTTTAATCATCGTACTCAGAAGGCAGAGGCAGGCTGATCTCTTGAGTTTGAGGCCAGCCTGATGTACACAGTAGTTCGGGAGGAGGTAGGGGGAGAAACAGGCAATGAATATCATCAAAATGCATTGTATGATGTTCTCAAAGAATTAATAAAACATGATATATATATGTATATATACATATTATCATATATGTCCAGGAGCTGGAGAGACAGCTTAGTGTTTAAGAGGGCATGCTCCTCTTTTGAGGACTCTAATTCAGTACCCAGCATCCCTATCAGGAGGCTCACAATTAGAACTGCAGCTTTTAGGGATCTAACACCCTCTTCTGGACTCCCCAGGCACCTGCACTCATGAGTGCACAAGCCCACGCACATAGATATATAATTAAAGATAAAATACATCATTTTAAAAAAGAATACAGATTTGTATCCCAGATTAAGCACTTATAAATAAAAAAAGAGTATATGCCTAAATATTTATTAAATTTGCTAAATTCGTACTATACTCTAGAATAGCTAGTTATGTTCTTTATCCTGTAACCATCTAAAAATTATTCAGCAAAGTGCTCAGATGCTCAACTAACAGTTGGTCTCTTTCCTAACAGTTGTCATCTGTTGACAACACTAGCGGGCAGGCAGCATCTGCTTGATACTTTTATGTTCTTGTGGGTAGCAGGGATACAGGGAAGGTGACTCATTTTTTTCATATTTGTCCTTTTTAATATGGAGCCATGAACTTGTTACAAAACTAATGAGAAAGTTTTGTTTCTTATAGAACCATTTATGGAAAAGGGATGTTTAGTTGATAGAATGGTTTGTTCTTTTGAGACAGGGTTTTTTATGTATCCCTAGCTGGCTTGAACTTACAATGTAGTCCAGGCTAGCCTAAAACTCAGTAGTCCTCTTACCTTAGCTGCTTGATTGTTATAGACATGCATAATTATGCCTAGCTTTTTGAGTTGGTAAAGTTTGAAACAGAAAAAAAAATATGCAAAAAAAATGAAAAAAGATGCTTTTGAAGGAAATAAGTGTACTCTAAAATCTTAAAAAACAAAGACTATCTGAAAATAGCATTACAGAGCTTCAGGTTTTTCCATTATCACTGTGTGGATGTTGTGTTTCGTTCCCTCTTCCCCGTGCAGGCTGATGAGGAGGAGCTAGGCACCTCATTAGAGGTTGGTGACTTTGCAGAAAGCAACTCCACACAGAAAAGAAAGGCCAGGCCACTAGGAGGCATGGAAAAGAAGTTTCACCCTGACACCCAGAGAGTTTGTCCTGGTCCCTCATAGTTAATGCAGTCTGCGACAAGGTGGTCTCTCTTGCTTGCTTTTCTTCAATGTTTTCCTTTGTGTTTGATGACATAATGTTTGTATCTTTATAAAAGACCTTATATGTTTACGAATTCTGCCATGCAACAATTCTTTAAGGATAGTTTGTTTTATTTATCTTGTACATATGTATCTTTAAAACTTTTAAACTTGAAAAATAAATAATACTTAATGTTAAGTGTGTGTTTACACTAAATGTGTGTCTGGGAGTGAACTGATTATAGTGCTATGTGATCAGAATGTTAAAATATTTTCTCAGCTTACCATCACTAGAGACACAGTGTTTGAGTAGATGAAAATAGCTGTTAAAAATCATTACCCCTAGGCTTTGGGGAGTGTAGCTTTTAAAACTGTGGAATAAGGCAGTGTACCCTTTTGTCAGGGCTTAATTGTTTTCAGCTTTCACTTTGTAATTTATATAGCTGCTCAGAATTACTGTAACTTTCATTGTTGTGTTTTGTTGTACATTGAGACAGAATCTTGCCACATGGGCAGGGCTAACCTTGGATGTACAAGGGAATGTCTGCCTCTGTAGGACTGGGCTTACGGGCATATACCACCATGCCTGGCCCGTGACAAATATCCTGACAATCAGTTGTCAGACTTGAATCCCATCTTGTGGTTTCATAATACACTTGTCTTATAGTGGATATGGGTGTTAACTGGCCAGCGCTTTATCTTCCCAGTCCTGTTATCCTGTTAAATGGCAGAGATAACACACTGGAGTGTAAGTAGAAGTCTTCTACTTACGTAGTTCAGGAGGAGGTAGGGGGAGAAACAGGCAATGAATATCATCAAAATGCATTGTATGATGTTCTCAAAGAATTAATAAAACATGATATATATGTATATATACATATTATCATATATGTCCAGGAGCTGGAGAGACAGCTTAGTGTTTAAGAGGTTATCTCTTCTTTAGTGATTATAGAGGACTTGGGCTGGGGAAGAGAAGTGGCATCTTTAAAGATTAGAAAAGTCTAAATTCCCTCTCAGGGAAGGATGGGAAATGGCTGGGGGAAGAAAAAAAGGATGAATTCAAGACATAGTTATCGATTGGGATGTGGAGATAGGAAGATCAGGAATTCAAAACCATCCTTGGCTACATACAGAGTTTGGGGCCAGCTCACAGTACATGACCTTGTTTTTGTTTTTTAGAGTTTGAGGCCAGCTCATGCTACATGACCTTGTTTTTGTTTTTTAATTGAAATTTTTTAAAAAAGGAAAAAGAAGACAGTCCCAGGTCCGATGGGTACTGTTTACCAATTGTATACTCTTAATATGAGATCTTCCTTTTTGGTTTTTCACCTCTGTAAAATAGCCACCTTGTGGTACTTAATTCAGAGAGTGTTGTGAGCATGGGCTGAAATGATGCTCGTAAAGCATCCAGAATGGTTGACATTTGTAGAGTACTGGCAGGGGCGTGGAGATCGTGATCCAACCATAGGTGAGCCCTGGGGAGCTGCCATGTCCTCAGCCTACTTGCCAGTCTGCTTTGTTCCTGGGACAACCAAACTGAGCAGTGTTTTAAACTCCAAACCCCTAATTAAAGAGGAGAGATGACATCCATGACTGATCATATAAACATTGCAGATTCCAAGTTCCCCTCTTCTGTGCCTCCCTGCCTGCTCCCCCTTCCCCCACCCCACCCCCACCAACCCAGCCCCCTTCTTCACCTCTCCCTGAAAGCTATCTAAATAAGAACAGATTGTACCACCCACCTTGTGGGCAGGGAGCTCACGCTACGACTAGCTATTTATCCTTCAGCTGCTTCAGGAATTAAACACATACAAATAAAGTTCCTTGTTCTAGCCAAGTGTGTGTTTTTCCATCAGCGTGTGCTTCCCCCCCCTCCATTCTCCCCAGGTTGTCTTGTTTAGGTTGGGGTAGGACCGTGTGGGGGTGTGGTCTTAGAACCTGCTCCCCAGGATAACTGGCCGCAGGGCAGTTTACAATCCAGGCCTGTGCAGGGCTACCCATGAAGTCCAGGAGAGATAGAACAATGGATACAGACATGTGTAGAAACAACACATTCCACTTTGCTACTTGGCAAATGTCATTCCTACCTCCTGCATGTCCCTCTGGGGAGTGGCCATCCCTCTAACAAGTAGTTTATATCGAGATGACAGTCTATCTAGTGTCTTTCATCCCTCCCACCCCACTCTAGGGCTTTACCTTTTAAGTCCTTGTTTTTGTTGCTCATATTTCCCTGACACCACATTCCACCAGACTGTCCTTTCCCCATCGTTGCCTGCCTTCCTTACCCAAGACCCTGAGATTATTTAATTTGTACAAGGAGCTGCTCTCCAACTTCCCTCAGATCTCCCACCAAAACCCACTAGGGGTTGAGTTTACAAAAAACTCCAGATTTCTATTAGACTGAGAGTCACTGTCAGGTATTAGCTCTTTACATTAACTATCTTTGATCTTTCCAATTAACCTGCAGCATTTCAGTGCTATCATTCTCATTTTACTGATAATGCAACTGAGAGAGGTTAAGTAAAACCTAGGAACAGTGGGTGTTCCCTGCACTTTGTCCTTACCAGGAGTTGTGCAGTTCTGAACAGGGCAGTGCCTGGCAGTTCTCACTGACCTCACCTGCTCTTTCCATTCTCCCCTGATCCCTGCTTCAGCATCCTCTTGCCTTAAGTTACTCCCTAGAGTTTCCCACCTAGCCCCATGTGCATATGATAGCTGTCCTGGCTAGTTTTATGTGAACTTGACAAAAGCCAGAGTCATCAGAGATGAGGGAGCCTCAATTGAGAAAACACTTCCATAAGAAGGCTGCTGGGCATTTTCTTAATTAGTGATTGGTGTGGGAGGGTTCAGCTCATCATTGTGCATGGTGCCATCCCTAGGCTGGTGGTCATAGTAGATTCTATAAGAAAGCAGGCTGAGCAAGCCAGTAAGCAGTACTCCAGGTTCTTGCCCTGTTTTTTGAGTTCCTGACCTGACTTCCTTCAACAATGGACTACAATGTCAAAGTTGAAGACAAATCAACTCACTCACCATCTTTTGGTCATGGTGTTTCATCACAGCAATAGCAACCCTAACTAAAACAATAGACTATCCTGACCATACTGACAATCTTCCTTGACCACCCAAACTACCTACTACCTACCCTAAGGTTGCTAACAGGACGAATGAGTCCACTTCCACTGGGCTTGGATAGGAGGTGATAGGTAGGAATTGTTAGAGGAGACTTTTCTGGCCTCTTTCCATGCAAGTACCAAAAATCCCCACATATGCAAACAAAAATCATTGGCTCACTGCCTTCGAAGTCCAGAAGTATTTCTAGGCATGGCTAGTACAGATGCTCCAATGATCTGTCAGGACTTATTGTTCTCTAAGAGCCAAGACAGACGCCAGCAGCTGTGCAGCCTGCCAGCCCAGCAGCTCCAGGGACAGTACTTATCACTCCACCAAAGTTCTTGGATCAGATCTTACTGCAAGACTTGGTTATGAGTCTTTCTTTTGGCCAGTTAGTGAGACCAAAGATATCTGTTTTAAGGCCCAGCCTACCCATGAAACCTGGAGTGGATTGAACCCCATGCTGTAAGAGCAGTGGTGCACTTCAGGAAGCGGTTATGGGGCAGGAAACATCTACTCTAAAGCAATTAGTGACTAGGATGGTATTTCAATGATGCTAGCCAGGCGAGGAGGGCCAGATACTCAAACCTTTAACCCTGCCTTCTAAATAATCAGCTCACAGTGTTTTCTTCTAAGATTTATTTTATGCATATGACTATGTGCCTGCTGACCACATAGGCCAGAAGAAAGTATTCAATCCCTGGGAACTGGTGGTTGTGAGTGCCATTGTTGTGCTGGGAACCCAGCCTGGGTCCTCAGTAAGACTACCAAGTGCTTTTAACCTTTGAGTCATCTTTTCAGCCTCTCACACCATCTTATAAACCCAAAGGACATACCTAAAGGTCACGACACAGACCTGGAAAACGGAGAGTCAAGAGTGACAGTTCTTAGAGGCAGCTTTAATTCAGACAAGAATATAAGAATATAGGAGCTGGTGTCATGGCTCAGTGGGTAATGTGCTGCCAAGCCTGACAACTGCATTTGATACGCAGGACCCGTATGATGGAAGGAGAGAGCTGACTCCCTCAGCCTGTCCTCTGACCTCTATATAAACTGTGGTAATGTGTGTCCACATATACATACGCGAAACAAACAAATGAGGGAAAGGAGGACATAAGACAACAAATGGATTAGTTCAGACAAAAGGCCTCTGCTCTTCTGTATTCTTTGCATCTCCTGGCCAAATTGAGGAACAATCTTTAAGGATGTACTTAGTTATGTTAATTTGACTCTTTAAAAAAAAATGTTTCCAAGACATGGTCTCATGTAGCCCAGGTTGGACTCCTCATTTTCCTGCCTTGTGTGTCCCAAGTACTGGTGTTACATCCATTCACCACATATTCCTAACTCACTTTTATTCTCTCCCTCTCAACAAAAAGTTACCAAGCATTTCTCTCTGTTTGATCCTATATAAAAGAAATGAGTCTACAGTGAATGAGACCAAGAGGCTCTCTTCAGAAACTGATTCTGCCTCATGGTGTCAGGTCTCAGCTTTTCTCCATGACCCTTTCACACTTTCAAAACCAGGACCACTTGAGAGACTCTTAGCTGCCAGCATGAACTGGGCGCTGTGGCATGCATCTGTAATCCCAGCACTCTGGGAGGCAGAGGCAGGAGGATCTCTGAATTCGAGGCAGCCTGGTCTACAAAGTGATTCCAGAACAGCCAAGGCTACACAGAGAAACCCTGTCTTAAAAAAAAATCTGCAGGACCCCTCTGTACCCCAGCTTCTGTGTGCTGACTGAAGAAATATTCCCAGAAGTTTTCACCTCAATATGGTTACTCTCTTCCTAATCACAGCTAATTTCTCAGCCCCAGCTAGCCAGCCTGGACTGTCCCAGAAAAGCAAAGGTTAGATTTGCATACATGAACAGTCCTGGTAGAGTCTTTACTTCACTTTGAAACTTCACAATCCTGTCCCCAGTCATCTACATCACTCTCAGTATTCTTATCTCCCAAGCTCTGAGCACTCAATGGCTTTTCCAACCCAAAATTGTAACCATTTCCACAATTCTCCCAAAACAACATGAGCAGGGATAGCCACCACGACCCTGATACCATTTCTGTCTTAGTTTGCTCTCTATTGCTGTGATAGAACATTGATAGAGTGACAAGGGTTTATCCAGCTTACCTGTCCCAACCACAGCCTATGCTGAAGGAGGATGAGGCAGGACCTCAAGCAGGGCAGGAACCTGGAGGCAGGAACTGAAGCAGAGACCATGGAGAAATGTTTCCCACTCGTTTGCTTTCCATGGCTTGCTCAGATTTCTTTTCTCTTTTAAATTATTTATGCCTATGTGCCATGTGTTTGCCTGGTGCCCACAGAGGCCAAAAGATTTCAGATTCTCTGGGACTGGAATTATAGGTCGTTGTAAGTTACAGTGTAAGTGCTGGGAATTGAACCTGTGTTCTCTGGAAGAGCAACCCGTATTCTTAATCAATGAGCCATCTCTCCAGCCTTCTACTACCTTTCTAATACCTCCCAGGAACACCTGCTCAGGGTGATAATTCCACAGTGGGATGGTCCCTCCCTCATCAATCATTAACTAAGAAAATGCCCCTATAGGCACATTTTATTGGGCTGTAGAAGCCAATATTATGGAAAAATTTTCTCAATTGAGAAATTAAGATTCCCTCTTCCAAGATGACCCAAACTTGTGACAAGCTGACAAAAAAAACAAAAACCAGCACACAACAGATATAAACTGCTTTGAAAAAGTGAAGACTTTATTAATATTTAAAATATATTGTTTTTTTAAAAGCAGAAGCATTCTTGTGGTATGCTACAAAAAATTAAGCGCATACACATATATATATTAAATATGGATTGAAAAAACTCTGACCAAATAGTGGACATTTGCCTAGCATGCAGAAGGCCAGAGTTCAATTACCAGTATTGAGAAAAAACAAAAAACTTGGAATGTAGCTCAGTTGGTAGAATGTTAGCCTAGCAGGCATAGGCTCAGGGTTTGACCCCAGCACTGCATAAATTAAACATGAAGCCCCAGCACTGGGGAGGTAATGACAGGAGGATCATCCTCTGCTGTTCAGCAAGTTTGAGGCCAGTTCGTGCTGTAATGAGAATCTTAAAACAAAACAGAAACCTGTATGTACATGCGAGCATGAGTGCCTGCTCATGCCTGTTCTGGCAGGGTCAGACAGTGACAACAGTGGTCACCAGTGAAGGTTGAGGAGGAAGTGGAACAGATAGGAGCGGAGAGGGGAGACAGACTTAACTTCTTCTGTTTGAACCACGTCGATGTAATACTTGTTCAAAAATTAGAGTTAAAGTGTTTAAACAAAAGAGAGTAGGGAGGGAGCAGTTGGTTGTGGTTGCAAAGCAGATAGACATAAAACCAGGTCTATGGAGAACAGCAGAGCATGCTCATGGTGGGCATGAGTGACTAATACCAGAGACCCACTGGCTCAAACCCAGAACTGTCTCGAGCAGAACAGCTTCTGGGTTTAGATTAAAAAAGCCCACTACTCTGGGACTCTGCCCTTGGGTTTGTTTAGATGCTCAGATCCCGCATCTCAAGGAACACATATTCACTGAAATCAACCCCATGTTCTTCGCCTTAACCAAGTCTAAGAAGGCTGAGAAAATGGACTCCCCTGTAATTGAGCCAGAAGGATGAGGAGTTTGGAACATTCCATTCAAAAGCACAGAGGCCAGGCCTTTATGAAGACATCATTTGTCTTCTCTAAAGGGAATTGGAAGTACGCATCAGCTAAAACAATAAGTTGGAAAAATATAAATGTAGGGACGGAAGAAGAGGTAAATGGGAAGGATGAGAAGGGCCTCTGACCCTAGGTCCATGTCTTAGTTTGCTTTCTGTTGCTGGGATAAAGCACTGACCTGCAGTGGAAGTTTGGGTGTCTATAAAAACTCAGTTGTGTTATGGAAACATGTTTTTGTTTTAATCCCAGGTGTGGGATATGAGCTGCTTTAGCTTGTCCACAGCAGCAAACTATTTGCCTCATGCAGGCTCTGAGAGGGGTGTGATCTTTGCCAGCTTCAGATCGTTTAGTTCTGGGGACTATGAGAGGGAGTAAAGGATAGAGTCCAGAGAGACAGGGGAGTCCCTGAGAAAGAAGGCCACTGCTCCCCCCTGCTGCTCCTGGTTGCTGCTGTTGCAGTTTGAAGAGATGAAGAAGAAGTTGGAGATACCCTGAAAGGAAGATTGGACTTGCCCCAAGGAACCCAATGACCCTAACGAGCAGGAAGTAGCTAAAGAAACCTATACCAAATCTCCCCATTAACCTTCTTTCTCTTCTACCTGGTGTTGTGGTATTGGAAGAGATAGATAAGGAGTACAGAAGGAGGTAGAGATATTAGGAAAGCCAATAAAATAAAATAAGCTTTAAAAATACACACCTACTGTGAACATAACCAACGAGGAAGGAAGGGTTTATTACAGCTTACGTGTACAGTCCGTCATGAAGCCAGGGCAGGGATCTGGAGGCAGGAACTGAAGCAGTGACCGTGGAGGGCCACTGCTTAGTAGACAGGGAACAGGACAGGAGCCTTCAACAGAGGG
Source organism: Pachyuromys duprasi (assembly GCA_028658305.1). Lineage (NCBI taxonomy): Eukaryota > Metazoa > Chordata > Mammalia > Rodentia > Muridae > Pachyuromys > Pachyuromys duprasi. Next base: position 4,831,523 of record CM053757.1, on the reverse strand, counting down.
TCTCTCAAAGACTCTATAGATTGAGGTATGGAAGCATACCTGAGAGTCATAGCCAAACTTTGGATAGAGGGCATGAAAGTCTTTGAAAGAAGGGAGAGATAGAAAGACCTGGAGGGGACAGGATCTCCAAAAGGAGACCAACAGAACCAAAAAAACCTCAGCCCTGGGAGCCCTGCAGAAACTGATACCCAATCAAGTACAATGCATAGAGAGGACCTAAAACCCCTGTTCAGATGTAGCTCATAGACTCAGTATCCAAGTGGGGTCTCTAGTAAGGGGAATAGGAGCTGTTTCTGGCATGAACTTAGTGACAGGCTCTCTGATCACCTCCCCCTGGGGGGTGCAGCCTTGCCAGGCCACAGAGAAAGACAATGCAACCAGTCTTGATGAGAACTGATAGGCTAGGGCCAAATAGAAGGGGAGGAGAACCTCCCCTATCAGTGGACTAAGTGATGGGTATAGGGGAAGAAGAGGGAGGTATTGGGAGGAGAGGAGGGAGGGGGACACAGCTGGGATACAAACTGAATAAATTATAATACATGATTAAAACAACAACATTCTAGGCCTCGATTAGCAGACTAGTTTAGCAGATTAGCAGATTAGTTTGAAGCTGAAGCCTTCAAGGTCCAGGCTTGCAGAATATTATATTGTATGGAGGCTAAAAGCTTCCAGGCCTAGGCCTAGGGATAGTTAAATAAAAATGCTCTGGGCAATACATAAAAAAGCCATGCATTCATAAAACTTGGGTATGGCTCTCGTGTTATACACTCTTCTGAGGAAATAAAAACTAAAATTACAAGAAAATAACAACAAAAACTCAGGACCACCCGTCCAGGGCTGGCATCCCCCCCTCCCCCAAGGAGGCTGGGTCGTCTCATATCAATCATTAATCAAGAAAATGCCCTACAGACTTGCCTATAGGCAATCTGATGGAGGCATTTTCTCAATTGAGGGTCTTCTTCTGGGATAAGTCTGGTTTGTGTCAAGTTGGCAGAAAACTAACCAAGACAGACAGTAAGACCCTGATTCCATGCTAGAACTGGCATCTTGTTCCCATAATTTCAGGATTTTGTCACTTTTCTCTCTTTCCCTTCCCCAGGAGGGGCCTCTGCTTTTCTTGGGAATGTCATCACACTGTAAAGCAAGACTCTGTGGTAGGAAGAAGGAGGTGAGCACATTTGTCCAATGAAAAGAAAATAAGCTGATGCTTTGGTGGAAACCTCAGCAGTAGGCTTGGGTCTGGCAAGGCTTTAAGGTCTGAGACACTAAAAACCTAAGCTGTTCATGGCTCTCTTTAGACTCTGTTCTGCCCAACCCAGTGCATACAAAGGATACTTCAGCACAGATGACCAAAATTGGTTTTGACTCCTCCAAGTTATCAACCTGGAGCCGCCTTAACTGTGGTCTGAATACCACAGAACTGAGAAGGGGAGGGTAGCAAGCTTGAGCCTCTGACCACACCTCCCTCAAAACCATCCCACCTCCCTCACACCCATAGTTCCCCCCAGGGGCAGCTGAAAGGAGCAGAAGAAGCAACATGCTATTTCATTGGTGCTTTATTATACAGAAGAACCTGGATATTTACATCTTGAGAATTTTTATATTTCACATGGCTTGGGGGGTGGGGGCCATGGGACTGGAACCCAGAAGGGGTGTAGAGGTGGTGGGTCATAGGAGAACTTGGTAACCTAGAGCAGAGGTAGTCGGAGGGACTGGTGCTAGGAAGATGGGTGTTCCTACTACCTCCTCCCATCCTTGCCCTACTTGCCTTCTGCCTGTTGCCAGTTCTTCCTTCTTCTCGTTTCTTACTTTTAAGCCTTTACTTTTCCTGGAAAAGCAAACTCAAAGGAGCAGGAGACAGGGTAAAGAGGAAAGTTAAGGCCCAGCAAGAAGCTCTGCTAACTCATAGTCTTTCAATTTTAGCTCTACTTTTGCTTTTGGTTTTTCATTTTGGTGAGATGCTTAGCAAGCCATGGTCTACCATGAGTTCTCCTCTGGTCTAAGAGAAGATTGTAGTTGGAACTAGCTAATGGCACAGCACACAGAGCCCAGGCCAGTACATACCAGGTCCTGATATATCTTAGCCCCTGGAATGGATTCTTTCCCATGGCCACTACTTGGGAAGATTTTGTTAATGATGACAACAGAGGACTTATGTGCTCTGAACAGTTCACATTTCCATCCTGTGATCAGTCAGAGACACATGGTCTTTCTTTTCAGATCCAAATATGTAGAACAGAAACCTGGAAATTTACTTAGAAGACACATAGTCTTTAACTGATCACAAAGGAGATAACCAAAGGAATAACATACAGACTTGCTAGAAATTTAGCCCAAGACAAAATACAAAGGAAATTTACTACTCAATCTTATTTGAAGCAAATATACATGAACTAGTATTTGGGGCAAGTGTTGTTTGGTGTTTGTTTTTAAGACAGTGTCTCATGTAGCCTAGGCTAGTCTCAAACTCACTATGAAGCTGAGGGCGACCCCAATTCTATAAATTTTTCTGCCTCCATATCCCACATGCTGGGATTACAGGTATGTACCACCACTCCTGACTACATGTTTTCAATAATAGTTTATGGAAGACACTTCAACTTTCTTTTCACTTGCCTCCTCCTTAATTAGAAAGTCCAGCTTTGGCTGATGCCCAGACCTTTAGCAGCAGACAATAAGATGGCAGTCACCTCTGGCACTCTTCACCCCAGATTGGCTTCTTAGGGGCTTTCAAGGACAGTGGCATCTTGTGATGTCATAAGGTAGTACTCCACAGTGTGAAGATGAGACCCCTGGGAGAAAACCATGCTCCGTTCTGTGAGATATGTATAAGGATCCCATGAAAGGCAAACAGAAACCTATCATCAAGTTATTAAGCTTAACTGCTGCAGTAATTAAGTTAAAAGGTCCTAATTCTCAGTAACTTTTAGACACTAACATGACCCCATGACTCTAAGAAAGGGACATACTATGTCATGTCTTCCAAAACATATTTTAACAGGAAGCACTTTTTGCATGGGCATAGGTAAAGATTAACGAGACACAGAACACATTTTATAGCCTGCCCTCAAGTCCCAGGGGAAATGCTCCAATGTCTTTGGTAGTTCTCTTCCGGGGCCTTTCTCTGTGAGGTCTCCCTGCTCAGTGTGCACTCACTGATCCTGGCCCGGTTTTTTTCTTTCCTACTTTCCCCTAAGAAAACTTCCAGGTCTCTGTTCTACATATTTGGACTTGACAGGGAAGACCCAGGGTGAAAGTGAAGCTGAAGGCGGCCAGGTCAAAACAACACCTGGAAGCAGGCATTGATTTGGGCCTGGAGACAGAACAATGGAGCCAGGGTTGTTGGTCATCCTGGTGTGGAGTTGTAGTTGTATTTCTTTTAAAAGCAGCCATCATTGGGAGGGGGGAGGACAAACCGGGAGAGATATTTACAAGTGAGAGGCAAAGAGAGAGTCAGAGGGCCAGAAGGCTCCACCCCCTGAAGAGCCACGGCTTGCCAGCACGGCTCCCTCTGCCCTCAGCAGTTCTCCATTCTTGGGAGGTTGCGGGTTCCCAAACTGGGTTCCATCGGGCTCTACAAAATGGTTTCCCTCCAGCCTGGTGGCCCCTGGCTGATGACGGGAGATGAGGGTCACTGAAGGGAAGCCATAGGTCTGCAGCCCAGGAGGCTGCCCAGCCTCGGAAGCTTCCAGAATAAGATCCACATCAGAGAAGGCCACCAGCGCTTGGGTGGAGTCGCAGGAGCTCTTCTCCAGCTCACCGGCTGCAGCATAGGCCAGGGACCCCGTGGACCGAGGGCTTGGCCAGAGCCTCCGCAGGTCCTCCCGGAAGTGAGGGTTGAAGAGCAGGTAGAGCAGTGGATTGAGGCAGGCGGGCAGAGGCAGCACCACCAGAAGGACCGACTTGACAGCCTCAGGGGTGACAGGGAAGAGGCCCAGCATGGAGGCAAAGCTGAGGAAGGCCACGGGGCAGTAGAGGAGGCCATCAGCAAAGATGAGCCAGGCCACGTGCCGCACCATGGCGCAGTCCCACACGGCCTCAAAGTCACCCCGCGGCAGGTCACAGTAGAGCTTGATGTAGGCGCCGGCCACGACCAGGAAGCAGAGCGAGTTCATCATCACCAGGGCCACGGCGAAGCCCAGGGCGGCGGGCCGGCCCTCGGGAGGGGCGTAGGGCAGGCAGAGCGGCGAGGCGCCGTACTCCCCTACCGAGGCCAGCGGCAGCGCGGCGGCCAGCCCGGCCAGCGCCAGGCACCCCAGTGCGCCTGCGCGGACGCTGCCGGGCGACGGGGCCTTCCCGTAGGCCCGGACGCAGGTCACGGAGACGCTGCACTGCACCGCCGCCAGCGTGAGCAGCAGCACCGACGCCTCCGACCCCAGGACGGCCAGGAAGCCCGTGGCCTGGCAGCCCAGGCCGGTCTCCCAGCGGGCTCCGTACTCAGCGAACTGGCCGAAGGTCAAGGCGTCCACCGAGGCCAAGAGGGCGCAGGAAATGCCCGTCAAGGCGTTGGCGCCTGCGATTGCACCCACCACCAGCTTTACCGGGGACAGCGGGCTCGGCCCGCCGGCGAAGACTGTCAGCAGCACCAGCCCGTTACAGAGGACCGACAACAGCACGATGACCCACACAGCAAGGCGGATGCCCCAGCTGTCAAAGAGGTGCTCGCAGGGCTTGAAGGGGCCTGTGAGAGAAAGGGGCAGACGTAAGCCCAGAGCTGGGGCCGCCAGAACTCACCGGCAAAGCCAGGCTCTACCCCCAGACAACTCCTTATGCAAAAGAGACCAACACGAGACAATCTCTATCTTAGAAATGCAGGCTTGGCCTCCCTCAGAAAATTCCTCCTGGAATTAGGGGGAGAAACTACGAGGAAGCTGCAAAGAAAATACACAGAAATATGTGAGTGATAGAATGCAAACCCAGACCTGAGCAAATACTAAGAAAAGCGGTCTTTCCAAAAGTAGCATGATTGGGACAGATAGAAGGAACAAGCTGGCAGACAGGAGTGACGAAAAATTACGGCTGGAGGAAAGGCAGAATATGGAGCTGTCCAAAGTCAACCATTTTTGTTGTTGTTGTTTGTTTGTTTGTTGTTTTGGTTTGGTTTGGGTTTTTTGTTTTGGTGGTGATGCTGCCCAAGCAATCACTGAAGTCCCGAGTAGATGTAGGCTGGTTTCCCTTGCTTTGAGTACACTGCCTGTTCATCATGCAGTTAGTTTTTGGAAGACAAAGCACATAGTCAAAATATAGAAAACTTTGCCAAGTGTAGTAGTTCACACCAGCAAGCAGGGAGCTGAGGCAGGGGGATGAAGAGTTTGAAGCCAGCCTGAGATTATAGTGAGACCCTAACTAAAAACAAAGAAAAAAATACTTGGAACTTCTGAAGTTCTCCAACTTGACTCCATATTAGATGGGTAAGATCTTGGCATGTTTCCTTCTCTCTCTCTCCCCAGTGCCTATTCTTAAGTTGCCTTGTAACTTTCGGGCATATTATTTCTTCATTTCCTTTGGCTTCAAACTTGTTTTCAATGTATTGCTAGGTAGCTTGGGAATTTAAGAGATTGCTCTGGAAGCTATTTTTAAAACATTTTTTTCTGATTATGAAATAATAGATGGTAATTGTTGGAAATTTGAAAATATAACATGGAAATTTTTAAACTGCTTATGACCTCACCTCTCAAAGAGAACTCATTATTTTGGCATATTTTCCCCAGGTTTTAATGTCCATATTTAAAACAAGTTGAGATTTTATTCTCTTTAAATTAAGCTTTGCATAATTTCTCAAACCTCAAAAAACATATTTTCAATGGCTGTATAATAAATAACCCACCATATTTATTTGACCAATTGTGTAAGCTCTTTTAAAAGCAAGTTTAAGTTGGACCTTGTTTTTCAGAACTTTTTCTTTTTAACTCATCCTTGTTGATTGCTGATTTTCAGACTTGAAATTCCTGAGGTAGAGCTAGCTATTGAAGCGCGTTTCCTAGCAAAATATTCCGTGTACCGACTTCCCCGGATCGACACTAGGAGGCGTTATTTTTCCACTAAAGATAAGAGCTGGTATTGAATAAGGTCAAGGTCCAAAGCTTTCTGGGCAACAGGCTTAAGCCAAGAAATATGGAAACTTGGAAAACAGAGGTGGGATGAAATAGAAACAGCAAACTATTCGTCATTTTGTGTTTATTCTGAACAGTTCTTAGCCCAAGCAGCACTGTGTTGTTTTTTTTGGCATGACCTGTTAGCATTTTGTTTTGTTTTGGTTTTTGAAACAGGTTTTCACTAGGTAACCCTAGCTGTCCTGGAATTCAATATATATACCAGGCTAGCCTCAAACTCCATCTGCCTCTGCCTACTAAGTGCTGGGATTAAAGTCACGAAGCACCATGTCTGACTCTGTTGGCATTTTATATACAGGGAAGGGATTCTTCACACTAAACAAACAAACAAAAAACTTAGGCTGTGGCATCAAGGGAAAAGAGCCCCTCCCCTTTCCAGCAACATGGCTCCTGGCTCCTGGCTCCTGGTTAGACTCCAGAGGAGGCTTCCCAGGACCTAATGAAGCACTTTAGGAATTATCCAGAGACACCAGAGTTTTTTCACCCAGGAAGATTTTAATAAAGAGAAGCTTTCACTCTTTATGGCATGGAGAAGGTCATCTTTCAGAGCCCCACCTGGCTGTGTGAGTCTGTGGTGTGTGTGTTTGAGGGCATATTCAGAAAGCAACCCCAGCAGTGACATCAAGGCGTTCTTTCTCACTTCATGAGAGCAACTTTTTCCTAGATGCATGACCTCTGATTTGGCTGAATTATAAAGGTTTCTTGACCCTTTCTAACCAGCCCCTGCTTCCCCTGTGTAAACACCTGAGGGAAAGAACTCCAGCTCCCCTCCACAAGGATTATAAGAGGGTTCCCCCACTCCACCCCATCTCAGCGTGTTGAGCATTGGGCGAAGAAAGTATCCAGAACATGACTATAGACAAGCTGAACTGCTTCTTATTCAGCTTCCCAGCCACCCATCTCACCTGGAACAGGGCTGCACTGGACACTGGGGTGTGGCCTGGAGTCCTCCATCTCCATCTGGAGCTCATCCAGGTCTAGGTCATCTGAGAAGGAAAAACAGAAAATGGCTAGAGCCCCGGGTCTTGGTGTCTGTCATTAGAGCCCTGCCTTTGTCATAACTCATACTTATTTAAGCTGATCTCTCTCCACCTAACTGCTCAACACTGGTCATCCAACAGCCCTACTCTTTCTACTCTTGGGCATCAGTATTTGGGTAGGTCCATGTTCTCTGTTTGTGGCAATTGTATATTTCTAGTTCTCTGCAATGAACATTTCACTCTCTACTATTTTCTTGTTCCCGGTCATCTTTAGTGCACAAGTGCTGCATAGGGTTTGGCTGGTGGCTGCTCTAATAAAGAGAGCAAGTGATTACATAGTTATTCCACTTGGGAGGGAGAGGCAGGTGGATCTCTGTGAGTCTGAGGTCAGCCTGGTCTGCAAAATGAGTTCCGGGACAGCCAATACTACAAAAGCCAGAGGAAGGAAGAGGAGGAGGAGGAGGACGACGATGACGATGACGAAGAGGAAGAAGAGAATGTTGGTGCTGGGCATGGATCACCTCCTGTGATCCCAGAATAGGTAGGTAGAGGCAGGAGGATAGGGAGTTCAAGGTCATCCTCAGCTACAAAGCAAGTCTGGGCCATGTGAAGCTTCAGTCTCAACAGCAAGCATGAGCCTCAGCAGCTACATAAAAGCCAGGCATAATGGCATGCATCTGTAGCCCTAGCATGGGTGAGGCACACAGGCGGGCAGGACAGCATTGAGGAGGACAAGAGTCCCTGTCTATCCCTGGCTGGTCAGTCTAGCCGGTTGGTAAGCTTTGGCCTCAGTGGGAGACCCTGTCTTAGAAAATAAAGTGGGAGGCAATAGAAGAAGACATGCAGCATCAACCCATAGGCACATGCATCTACACATACACCAAGGCAAGCAAAACCCCAGAGTGGTTTTTGGACTGAGGTTGATATGTGAGGGTTAGCTTCCTCCATCACAGGGGAATAAGTAGATGACTTTGCTGTACTGCTCCCCATCTTTGGCTCATGTGGCGTGCTTCCTGTGTATAAGTTAACAGGTAAACATCTGTTAGGAGTTTCCCAGGAGGCTGGAAGATTCTGGAGCTGCCCTTGAGCTGGATAGCTTCAGGGAAGGTGGAAGACCAAGGTGTGCCCACAGAGTCCTGGCATTTCCTTCCTTCTCTACCTTTCAGCCTCCACCTGCCCATGCACTCCAGAAAGGATTTCCGAGACTCTTTGAAATCAAAATGCATGAATGAAATACAGGAGTGAAACCTACAGTCTCTGTCTGAGGCTGGGAAAGTCACGGCCAAGGTGTTAAGTAACCACTCTTCAAATAAAGAGGAAATCGAATCTGGCTGGAACAGCAGCTCCTGGCTTTCTTTCTGCTCCTTTGCTTTCACAGGAAGTGGGGGGCCCTGCCCTAGCTCCTGTTACAGACGGCAGGCAGCCCACTCACTCAACCGGCCCTGTGGTTCTCCAAGACCTAAGCCCAGCGGAAAAATTTTACCTTGTGGAAGGAAAAATTTCCATTCCTCTTTGCAGCCCTTTTTTACTCCCCCAAGGAGTGTGCAGCAGACATCCGGGACCGTCCCTGGGGAATAGCTGTCTGTCTGCTGGCACTGATAGTTGCCGGGTTCCTCCTCCTCTTCCTCCTCCTCTTCCTCCTGAGAGCTTGTACCCTCTTTGAGAGATGCTTCTGTCCTGTTTCTGTCCACTGGGAGGGAAGTTCTCAGAGATGCCCAGACAGTACAGTATTTGACTTCCATAATCTGTGTTCTAGGTTATCCAGTGACACTGTCCTCACATATGTGCCCTGACTCTCAAAGCAGTATTAACAGATACACTTTGCCTTATATGAAACCCTCCAATCCTCCCTCACAGCCAGAGAGATGTATTATCTTTTCTTAATGGAAAGATAAGGAAATTAATCTCAAATTAAAACATGCCAAAGTGTAGTTGGGTTTGGACTGAGTTCTGTGTACACTATAGCACCAGCATGAGATGCTGTAAATGAGTCTCCTGTAGCCAGGCTAGCCTTAAACTGACTGTAGATGCTGATGACCTTGAACATCTCATTCCCTGCCTGCACCCTGGTATACACTCGGCTTTAGATTTATTTATTTTTTTCTGTTCAGCTTCTCTGAGATATTGGAGAATGTTGAAGATGGAAAATAAAATCCAACCAGTAGGATTTCTTTCTCTATCCTAACTCTACTTGTGGTTGGGAACGCAGGGCCTGGTAAGAGGAAAGCACCCTTCTCTCCCCTTTATCCAAGATATACTTTATAGATAGCCCTCCAGAAACCCTTGGCTACCTACCTCCAACTTTCTCTTCACCCCAACTCTTCCAGAAATAGATACACCTGGCCCAAGACAACCTGTTCACTCAGCAGGGCCATGTACTCAGTGGCCACTTAAAGTTCATATTTGAACTCACAGGAAGAACAGAGACAAAAAAAAAAAAAAAAAACATCCAGCCTTGGAGGCAATTCTCCCCTGCAATGTTCCATTTACTTCTAAGACACAGAGTACGGTGTTCCCCCACTGAAGACAGGCTTAATTAAATTAATTTAATTCTATCCTATTTTACTCAGTCAGTGAACTAATTACTTGTCGTCTCTGACAACACCCAAAGGATGAAGGGCCGTGTCCTATAAAGAGGTAAGCCACTAAGATGAAGCAGGCGATCCCTGAGGCAGGAGATGAAGAGAGGCAGTGCACATGAGGAGGACTGCAAAGGCCAGGAAGGTGTTGACATGATCTTTCTTTCATTCTTATTTATTTATTTATTTATTTATTTATTTATTTATTTATTTATTTATTTAGGTTTTTCAAGGCAGGCTTTCCCTGTGTAGCCTTGGCTCTCCTGGACTCATATTGTAGACCAGGCTGGCCTTGAACTCACAGAGATCTGTCTGCCTCTGCCTCCCTGAGTGCTAGGATTATAGCACGTGCCACCACGCCCAGCTTGAGCTTTCTTTTTCAACAAGTGCTCTTGAGTGTGCAAACAGTGGGACAGTGGCTTCCAGGTTGAAGGTATCCCCACTAACACTTCTCTAAATGTCCCTTTAAGATTCCTCTCTTCAGCCCCCGACACCCTCAGCCCAGGGTCCCCAGCCACTCACAGTGGTTCTCCGCTTGTCCGGCAAGGAGACCCAGGGGCCTCTTTGGTGCCTCTTCTTCCTCCAGGTGAAAGTCCTCAGCCTGCCACTGCCCAGTGGTCTTGAAGAAGCTGGCACACATGCCATAGGCACAGCACTGGTAGGCATAGGGCACCTCCAGGATCCTAGGGTCGGGGAGAAGCCGCCTTAGTGTGTTTGGGATCTAAGACCTCAGTGTGGATACCTTCAGGACCTGCTCTTCAACCCCAAAATGTCCTGCTCCCTCTACAGCAGTGGTGTGCAACCTTCCTAATGCTGCGACCCTTTAATACAGTTTGTCATGTTGTGGAACTGTTGCTACCTCATAGCTCCTGTTACGAATCATAATGTAAATATCTGTTTCTGATGGTTTTGGGCAACCCTTGTGAAAGGGTTGTTCCACTCCCGAAGGGCTTGAGAGCCACAGGTTGAGACCCACTACTCTAGACCTTTCTTTAGAGGAATCTTGAAGCTTGATTCCTGACCCCATAAGGCTCTGGAGAGATGTAGTCTTCTCTTCACTCCTCTTATCTGAGAGGGAGAGAGAAGCCTTCTGCCTATTGATTTAGAAGTCCTCAGAGCAGGCTCAGAGTTGGGGGCAATTTCCCGAAGTCACACAGCACTCGGGGCAGTGACTCTTGTCTTACGTTTAAGGAAGCAATAAGGAGGCAGGCGCTGGAATGTGGCTCAGCGATGGAACACTTGCTTGGCATGCACACAGCTATTGGGTTTGATTTTAAGTTCTGAGGAAATGGAGGGGGGCATGGGTTCTTTCTATTTTCCTTTCTCCCTTTCCCTGTTTTCTGTCTTTTATTCCTTCCTTTCTTTTTCCTCCCTCCCTGCATCCTTTCCTCTTCTTTTTTTTTCTTTCAAGACAGGGTCTCATGTGACCTAGGCTGGCCTCAAACTCCGCCTATATCCAAGGATGACCTTGGATGACCATCTTCTTTCTTCCACCTTTCCGTATGTGGGACCCTACAGAACATCTCCCTTCCTTTCTTTGTGTTTGGGCGTTTGTGCATGCTCCTGTAACACAAGCAGAGGTCAGAAGAGGGTGACAAACGCCCTCCTCCTCTATCACTCTCCAATTATTTCCCTGAGACAATGTTTCTTCCAAACTGGACCTGTTTTCTTGGCTAGGCTCAGGGCCGACCTACCCCAGTTATTCTCCTGCCTCTGCCCTGCTTGGAGGTGGGATTACAAGTGTGTATGGGATCCCAACTTATATATAGGTGCCAGGATCTGAACTCCCATCCTCATAACTGCACAGCCACCGTTCCAGTGTCTCTTCCTCTCTTTCTTTAAAAAAATAAAAAATAAAAACCACAATTTCCCCAGTGACTCTTTACTCTTGTCTTCTGTGAAACCAACACTCTGTCCCCTTCCCAGTGCCTGGCAGAACAGAACTGGATTTTGTGCCCTCTGAGGGTGAGGACAGATGCCTTGGGCATCTCATTAGCTTGCAGCAGACAAAGCTTGGCCACACAGGCTGCACTGCTGCCGCCACTACATGAAGGAAGCCTGGATGTCATTAGCACCAGGGACTGGCTGTGCAGCTCATTTTCCAGTCATCAGTGCCCTGGGCTCTGCCCCGATTCTGTGCCTCAAACGAGGATGGGATAGCCAGGCTGAGGAGAAAGCAGGCAAGAAATAGGGAGATCCAAGGAAGCTCCACAGCAGCTCCACTCCCTGCCCCACGGTCCCAGTGTCCTAAAGATTGGTGGCTGGGATATGGGGAATAGACGAGGAGAGCCTTGTCCCCGGTTAGCTGACAGGAGGTCAGTTGAGCCAAACTCTAAGCTAGCAGGCTAATCTCAAGGTGAGACCCTGTGGCCTTTTCAGTTTCTTTGTCCTCAAGGTGCCTGGGACACACCTCCTCTGGCACAGGGCAAGCCAAGCTCTCACCTCAGTTTTGGGAAACTATCCTTGGAGAAGGCCTGGGACAGGGCCAAGTTCCCTTTGAGCTTCAGGTGCATCAGGCCTCCCAGCCCGGCCAAGGGCAATGTGGTCAGCTGGTTGTCGGTCAGGTCCCTAGGACAGTGGATGATCATGGTTATTGGTTATTGAGGGGGCAGGGATTTATTGAGGGTGTGGCCAGCGTGCCTGAGATGAAAATAAGAGGAAAGGAGCAAAGAACAGAAGATAAGCACAGGGGAGACAGTGTGAGGCAAGGGTGCTTAAGGGTTTCTAGAGACACTGTTCACTCAGCCACCTATTCATTCAACAAACCTTGGGCAATAGCTGTATATCAGGGGCTCTTCTAATGTGATGTCATATCATTCCAATCTAGAGGTAACAGAGCCCCACAACTGTAGCTTGTGGGTCAGGGACCATCCAGGAACCCTGGCTCACCCGCATGGGAGACCTCACCCATATGGGAGACCTCTCTGCTGTCTTCCCATGTCCCATTCATTCCTTTTGCTTCTCTGATGATCGAATAGGCCAGAGTCAGACAGGGCAAGCCAGAGCTGGCCATCCAACCCTCAGCAGGCATTGGATCATCCATTCTGCCTTGCAGACCCTGCCTGGTAGCCACAGGTGAGGACACACACAACTTCTCCAGGAGACATTATTAGACTAAGCCAGGAGTCGAAGGCAAACACTAGGACCACAGACTGTGCGTCGTGGAAATAGCCCTGGACTGGCAGGCAGGAAACCTGGCACTGTCACCAACTCACTGTGTAACCAAAGAGAGTCACAAATCTGCCCAAGTTCCAATGGCCTCATCTTTCAAAGGATAAAAATATCTCTCCTACCTATCTGGCAGGAGTATAGCAAATAGCAGAGGGAAGATGGAGGTGAGAGTTTTACAAGACCAAGCCCCAGAGCCCAGAAAGCCACAGACTAGGGAGATGGGAATTGCATGCTAAATGGGAGTCATGGTGAGTCTTTAAGCTGGCTTCTCCTCCTAGACCCTGGAGATGTCACTAGTGCAGTGAGAGTCTGTAGCTGGATAATCTCCAAGGCCAGGAGGCTTGAGGAATCTTTGTGTTAGTCAGAAGGGCTCCATGTATGTGGGAATGCCTTTGGCACATGTGACTTGGCAAGCAAGCCGGGGGGAACCCAGTTCCTTCTTAGACAGGAACCCCTGTATAGTTAATACCCAGCACCACAGTGTATGGGCAACCAGGTCAGAGGCCCTTTTCAGCCTGACACAATGACCATAAACCAGCCCTGCATGCTCTCTGTTTGCATCCTATGTGATTTAAAGAGTCCATGGTTCCCTACCACCCTGCAGCTCTCTGAGACCCTAGATTCTCTATCAACTACCATCCTCTTGAATTGAGAAGTTCGGACACATATGTCCTCTTTATTGGTGCATGTGGAGGACAGAGAGGCCAGGGTAGAGGTGAGGGAGGGGAACATAATGAGGACTGAGGCTGCCAAAGCATTGCAGAACAATAGCAGATGATACTCCAGGATTTGCAGGAAGCAGACTCTCTGTTTACCAGGGCTCTCAGCGTGTCAAACACACGCTTAGAATGATTGATTAGGCTGCTCCAACTTCCCTGCCATGTGTAGTGAAACATTTGTACAAGTCTCTGCTTAGCAATGGCCCTTCTGTAACCACCAACCAGCCCACAGTTCTAACTGGTCCTCAGCATCTCAGAAGAGAGCTCAAGGGGTACTTACAGCTTAACCAAGGAACGCAGGGTTGAGAAGGCCTCAGGGTGGATGGCCCGGATAGCATTCCAACTCAGGTCTCTGCGAGCAGAAAGCAGGAGGTAGGAGAGGGCAGGAACGTGTGGAAAAGGCTTTGTTCCTATGCTGGGCCTATCTTGGGCTTGCTCTCACATACTTTCCATCTGACCTTCCCAAGCAACAGTGGCCTTAAGCCTTTTGGGGAAAGGTTTAACTGCCACCTAGTTCCCAATCTGGTTGTAGTACCCTGGGACAGAGCCATCATGTCTTGGCTCCAGAGCCTCAGAACTATCTGGGTTATCGCTGGAGAAGGGGTCTGTTGAACTATCTGGATGGGGAAGTGCCTTGTGTGTGTGTGTGTGTGTGTGTGTGTGTGTGTGTGGGCGCGCGCAAAGGAGCTGTGGGAACATACATGTCATAAGTGCTTAAACTGGACATATGTGCTGTGGGAATGAGCTTGGAGGGGACATGGGTTCCTCCAGATCCCCCTTGGTGCTATAGGTACTCACAGAGCTTGCAAGGAGCTCAGCTGGCTGAAGGTGTCCGCACCAATTTCCCAGATCCGGTTGTGCTGGAGGCCACTAGGACAGCAAGAGACTAGATGAGCCTGCAGGCCCAGACTCTGGCTCTGCTCCATGCCCCTCGAGCACTGGAAGGAAGACAGAGAGCCCCCCACTTCTCCTGGCACTGGAAAAAAGGCCTAGCCCTCGGAAGTCACCAGAATTAAAGGGAACACAAGAGGATCCGGTTGCCTTGAGTAAGTGGGTCAGGAGACAAAGCCACAAAACCATCCCTGTGGCCCAAAAGGGAGTCAGCTTCCAGGGTTCCCACCGGGCCTGGCTCCCAGCCCAGCTGAAGTGCCCCCACTTTCCCCCACAGACATGGGTCTTGCACACCCTAGCCTAGGCGTAGGCCCTGCCCAGCCCTTGGGTAACCAAGTGACTGCATTGAGTTGAGAGGCAGGGTTCAGTAGACTGATTGTCTACGATGTCAAAGACATTGTCATCCAGACAAACAGGACAAACCCAGATAAATCTTCCCTGCCATGGCCCCACAAAGCCTTGCCCTGCCTAGATTCAGGGGCAGCTACAAAGAACTCAGGAGACCAGAATAGGTTAAGGAAACTAGAGATGGACAAACTAGAGAAATTTTCAAATGAGCTTTTCCTTGTGAAGCCGGAGGCTCCTGTAGAGCAGTGTTTACCTTTGTGTTCATGAGCATGCACATACGCGTGAATATTGATGAGCTGTGGAACATGAGAGCACATGCTCCCGAACCTGGGGCGCTTCTAGTTCCCTTGACGACTTCCTGTGTCTCGCACAGAGCACCATGGGCCCTGTCCCTCCGCTGGCTCTAATCACACTGCGTTTTGCTGTTGCTGCTGATGCAGAGGAGCCGCCCTGAGACTCCTTTGGACACCTGTTCCTAGCCAGATCATCTACTGCGAGTCTTAGGGGAGGTGCCCTATGGGCCTTGCTGGGCTGCCAGCCCTACATCTGGGTCCCACAGACTGAAGAGAGAGAAGGGTTAGAGCATGCTTTAGGCCCTGGGCCCTTCTCTCAGACCTGGCCAGAGACTCTCCTGCATGCCTTTGCCCCTGGCAATCCCCAGACTTACATTTCCTGTAGCTTCTGACACCTGTGCAGGCTGGGCAGCTCCTCGATCTGATTATGAGACAGCTCCCTGGGGAAGAGACAGAGCCCAGCGCAGGGTGAAGCAGCGGCTATGTGGAGGTGGAGGGCAGAGGCAGGGAAAAGCATCTGTGGCCCGGGTCATGCCTTTCTGCCATAAGGACCCTGGAGGACCACAGTATGGCCACCTCACAGTACAGTACCATTAGATTTCTCTTCCCTCTTCCCTCATAAGCCCCACTTCTTACTGAGCCTAGATTAAACCAACTTGGCTTTTTGATTTTCAGCCGGGCTGTCTTATTAACAGATAATCCTGCAGGACCCTGGGAGCACCCTATGGAAAACAGCACCGAGTGAGGGGCATGGAGGTAAGGAGACCGGGGGGGGGGGGGGGTTGGGGGGAAAGGGTACTGAAACAGACAGTAGGAAATATGGGCGTTGCTGAACAAGAAGGTCAATGTTACCCATGGAAATAGGCCCACCCCCATGGAAATGGTGCTTATAACTACCATTTGTGGAGCTGGCAGGGAACAGAAGTGCTGTGAGCCATCAGGGAACATCTGGCCCAAATAGGCACAGAACCTGAGGCCTGGGACCTCAGCATAGAATGTTCCCAAAGACACGCTGTCAGGTAATAAACAAACACTGGGTCTGGAGCCCATATCTCCAGATGTCAACATACCCATCTTAAGCCTCTTGTCAGATCCCTAGGGAGCAGTCTCAGATTGAAGCTAGAATATAGGTGGGAAGAGCAACTGAACAACTTAAGTGGCTTCAGAATACCAGAAGCAATGAACTCTTCTGCTTAAGTGCTGCCGAGCCCCTACTATGTGGTGCATTAAACACAGACTATTTTCACGTCTCACAAATTGACTCTCATTTTAAACAGGGGACTTAAATTCAGAGACATTAAAGAACGAATCCAAATGAACACAGCTAGTGATAAGCAGAGATGGTTTCAAACCACTTAGATCTGACTCCTGAGACCAAAGTCTTTTTGCATGAACAAGAGAGAACAGTCCCTCCCAAACAGATTCTCAGCAAGAGTCTATGCTGACCACTCTCCAGAAAGAGACGTGACCCAGTACAACAGAAGCAGCAGAGGCTATCACAGGGACACAGGGACAGGGGTACAATGCCAGGGCTGTAGAATGCTCATGAGCCACTCACAGGATTCGGAGCCTGGGCAGCTGCTGGCACATTCCCGGTGGGAGCAGCCGGATGCCTGCACGGGTCAGGGTCCTGCAGGGAGAACAGAGACAGAGCTGGCACCAGGCCCAGAGCCATTCCCAGCCACCATCTCTAACAATGGACCTGACGCTGTCGTGGGAGGACACAGCTGACAAAAGAGGAACGGGTAGTGGGGGACGCACGGGAACAGGAAGTAGCTCCCCTGGCCTAGGGGAGCGGAGATAAGAGAGAAAGAGGGGCTCAATCTATGGGCTCTGCTTGTCCAATGCTCCCTACAGATCCAAAGCTACCCAAATACGTTCACCCCACTTCTCACAATGGTCCCAGAAACACTTAGGACCTTAGGGTCTAAATCTTCCCTGCCCTTGGAGCCTTAGAGGGGAGGGGCAGCCATGGCCATGAGTAGCCAGGAGACAGCTCCAGTGGGGCCATGGGAACACAGTATACACTTGGCTCCCTGTGCTGGGGGAAGGAGAAAGACGGGAAAAAGAGAAAGGCCCAAGGTTAGGGTGCAGAGGGCTGTGAGGGCAGATTGGAGACTGGGCTTGGATTAGGCACAGGGTAGGCCCACAAGGACTCCAGGGCCAAGGTCATCCTTGGGAAACTATTATTACTTTCATGGAAAAATTTCCACATGCCACTGGGCTAGGAAGGAGACAATGGAGGCACAGAAGAGAGCGCCAGTCCCAGCAGAGCCGTGAATGAGTTGTGTGGCGTGGGCAAGGAGTTGGCTTCCTAACATTTAAGTGCCTGCTTGGGTTTTTTAATTTCATTTAATATGTTCTGGGGACCTACTATGTGCTTATCTCAGGGTGCAGAGTATTTTCAAGGCCTGTGATAAACTTATCCCCATGATGCAGAGTGTAGCATGGAGAAACTAAGAAAACAGACTCTGTTGGACTCGAGCCTCTCAAAGCCAAAGGAAACAGGTTTCACAACCCACCCTGCTCCCATCCTCTGTCTTCAGCTCTGAAACCAGAGCTCACAAATCTAAGCACAAAAGAGGAATGCCAGCCTCCTCCCCACTTCCTGATGCCCCTGCCTTGCCTGGAGGCAGCACCACATCTGGAGATGGCCAAGGCCCTGGGGCTGAGCCAGTAGCAGAGGCAGACTGGAGGATGGGGCGGGGGGGGGGGGGGGGGCAGGAGGAGCACGTGGCCCAGAGAGCCTTCCAATATGAAGGGAGGTGGAGGAGTCCCCGGGAGAGGGAGAGGGGACCCACTCACAGGATCTCCAGGCTAGTGGTGCCTTTGAGGTCTGGGAACTCCTGGATGTCAGTGGCACCATTCAAGGATCTGCAAACAGAGAAAACAGGCTCTGGAGGGTGGGTCAGGCATGTCAACATCTGTGCTCTCTGCCTCAGCCTTCTGTTCCGGGGCTCTACCTTTTGTCATTTCCCTTAAGCCTCTCTCAAATTAGCCACTCTGTCCCCCATTGGAAGTTGAGCCATGTTTAGCAGGGTCTCTCTTTTATGTAGTTCTGGCTGTCTGTCCTAGAACTCACTACACAGACCAAGCTGGATTCTAACTGAGAGCCACCTGCCTCTGCCTCCTGAGTGTTGGGATCAAAGGCGTGATGGCATCACTATGCCCAACTCCCAATCACTTTCTTACACTGAAACAGCCCTGCCCAGCCCATCAGGGCTGAGACTGAGCCCAGCAACTCCAGCATTGAGGCCTTTGGCTTATAAAAGGATAAAACCAAACCTTGACAAGGGTGTGTAAAATGTTCTATGTTGTCATTGATTTGTTTTGAGATGCAGTCTCCTTTAACCCAGAATGGGTTCAAACTCATTATATAGCAGAAGCTAGCCTTGAACTCCTGATTCTCCTGCCTTCACCTCTGGAACACTAAGATTATAAATATGTACTACCACTCCTGGCAGAACTCTAAAAGGCAAGCGTTGGGACAGGTCTCACGTGCCTTTAATCTTAGCCCTTGGGAAGTAGAAGCTGGAATATCAAGGATTGAGGGCTAGCCTTGGCCACCTGAAGCTAGCCTTGGCCACATGAAACCCTGTCACAAACAAACAGTGTCTGAGAGACCCTGAGGGAGCAGAGTGCCACCCCAAAATGAGCTCATTAACAGAAATGAAGAGCCTGGGCTCATGTACCTCAGGTTTCATCTGTAAAAAGGGCCAACGTGCCTACCTCACAGGTTGGAATGAAGAGGAAGTGTGATCGGGGACATGAAAGTGAAACATGAGCCTGGAGGAGGTGAGCTGTGCACAGTGCAAACAGTCCCTGGGAGCTTGCTTGCTTGCTTGCTTGCTTGCTTGCTTTATTTATTTATTTATTTATTTATTTATTTATTTATTTTAAAGTGGATCCTTGGGCTTGGAATTTGAAGAGTCAGGGAAGAAAACAAAGGTCTACCTTCAGGCTAAGTGTGAGAAAGATGGCATAGTGAAGGCCCCAAGAAGCTGTGCACAAGGCACTGGAAAAGCAGCCTGAAGGATACACAGAATTCAGAATATTAGCCCTGTCCACTATTCTCCCTGTAGATGTGTATGCAGCAAATATCGCAAGCCAAATAAAACCGGAGTCCAAAGAGGTGCCCCCAGGTATGAAGAAGGGCATCTCCCTTCATCCACACAAGATATGGGAAGAAGCAACTATATGCAAAGGTGGAGGGGGACCAGTAAGCTCTGGCAGAGCTGGGTACAGGTCTGAGAGAGCATAGGTCTAGAGAGCTGAAGGCCTTCCCTTCCAGCTGAGTAGAGCTGGCCACTGAGAGGTGCACAGGCAGAGGGCAGGAGAGAGCAAGCAGGAGGGAACAAGGGAGAAGCCCAGACCGCAGCACCCAGCAGCAGCATCTGGTGTCCACTTACAGGGTATGCAGTTTAGACAGGTACTGGAACGCCGACCTTCCCACAAGCTGGATTGGGTTGTCATAAAAATGTCTGGAAGAAAAAGACCCAAGCCCTAAGTTCAGATGTTCATTGTTTTGTTTTTCTGGTTTTTTTTCCCTATGCTTCTGGGTGGACACTCAACGGCTCTCCCACATTCCTGCCTTCTTGGCTCTTTCTAGCGGCCATCCCTTCTAGTCACCCCCACAACCTCCATCCTCCAAAAACACACCGCACCAGGAGCAGGAGCAGTACTCACATTGTCTGCAGGAGGGGGTTGCCCATGAAGGCCTTCTCTGGGATAGCCTTGATGTTGTTGTTGTGGAAACCCCTGGAAGAGAGCACCCAGGAGTGGTGAGGACTTGAAGAGAGGCATGGAGGGGAGGGGCACGTAGCTCTTAGAGCTTTCTGACAGCTGACTAGATGGGTCCTGAGAGCAAAAGAACCTCAGCCTGGAAACCTCAGCCTTCAATCCTGCCCATGCATTTTTGTCTCTGTTCAACAACATATTCAGCCTTTCCTGGTGTGTGGGTATATGGGTGTGTGCACATGCACATATTAAGAGAAAAGCAGGACAGTTTGCAGGGTTTGGGTTTCAGAAAACCCGTGAGAATAACTCCAGAGTGAATAGCTGAGTCCAGGTCCTAAGGAAGGAATCCGCTCCTTGGTCATTTGTGTGAGGAGCTACAGTTGGCCCCCAAAAAGGAAGCCAAGGGTGTATGGAAGGAAAAGGTGGTCACAGAAAGGAAAGTGCTCCCAGGGGATCCTGGGTAAGGGAGGCTCCTCCTGAAGTGAAGAATCACAGAAGCAACAGAGGGGATAAGGGGCAGAGTCAGGTGTTCCATGACCCACAGTTGCATCTGTGGGTGGTGAGCAATGAAGTACCCCACTGAGTGTCTGGGGTCGGGAAGCCAGAGACAGTGTGTTTGTACTGCTGGGAAGTTCATGCTGGGCTGAAAATCACACAGCCCAGTCTCAGCAGGGCTCTCAACATCCCCCTCCAACTGCAAGTCTCTGGCTTCAAGTGCCCTAGTATCTGCTAACTTCTATCCATGTCCCGTTGTCCCATGATTCCTTTCACTTCTGCTCAAGGTTCACCCTCAGATATCTCTGGCCAACCCTACCCACCAAAGCTTGTTTGTTACTTCCTTCATTTCTTCTAGTCATCATGTTTGTTTGAGTAGCTCTTTTGTGTCTTGGGCTACATCAAGTTCTGAGAGGTTGAGAGATTTCAATGATAGAAGCCCTGTCCTCAAGCAGCTTTTTCTCAGTAGATGATGGATGGGTAGGTGGATGGAGGAATGGATGGATGGGTGGATGGATGGAGGGATGGATGGATGGATGGATGGATGGATGGGTGGAAGGATACCTAAATGTGTATGTACCCTTTTCCTCCAGAAAAATTCATGAACCCCCACATTTTCTTAATTGGATTCTAGCCTAGCTGTATATTAAATCTCTGTATACCCCTATCAAGGCTGGGGTTCCTTCTCTGGTCATCCTCTGTGTTAGCCACTTCCTGTCTGGTCTGTGCTTGTGCTGTTCACTGACTAAAACACCTGTCCTCTTCTACCATTGTTACCCAAATCCCACTCATCCTTTGGGACCAGTCTCAGGAGACCTCAGTCCATGGTAAGCTGTCACTCTGAAATCCCATGGCTATTTTAGCCAATATACAATACCACAATTTAAGGCTGGAATTACATGTCGCTTTGTCTTGTTCCTGTTTCATGAATGTTCCTTTGTGTTGTGGATGAGGTAAAGATCCTTTTTTAGAGAATGTCATGTCTACCTTACCCATGGTTTGTATTAACATTGAGCACAGCACCCAGTCTAGTGAATATTCAATAGGACAATAAATGGCTGAAAAAGTGATATGGCTCAGCAGGTAAAGGTGCTAGCTATGCAGACCAGGCAACCCGAGGTCAATACCTGAAACTTACATAAATATAGGAGAAACGAGCCCCATAAAATTGTTCTCTGACCTCCACATACGTGCTGTGGGCATGTGCATTCCCCCACCCACACAGGCATCAAGCACACATGTGCATGCACATACACACACTGATCATACAATAAATGGCCATGGGGCTCCATAGACAATTTCTCAATTTCTCAAACCGTTTAGGGTGAGCCCATAAGACAGCCCCAGTTCTCATTCTTCTTTAGACATACAGCTCAATGCCAAGCCTACGCTGCAAGAGGTGGTTTCTTCCATGCATGCTCCCCGGTTTGAAGGGCCCAGAGCCATTTACACTGACGATACACCCCCCAAAAGTGTTCAAAGCCAAGCTACCAAGTGCTCTGACCACTGATGCTCTGGGTGTATGGAGTGTTTCCAGCCACAGCTTTTACAAGGATCAGTCACAAGGACTATAGGAGGTGGTTTGTTGAAGGAGCTGGCCTCTGCCCCTGGGAGGAGACCCCGAAGCCACCAGCAGCAGATCTTACAGTTCCTGCAGCCTGCCCAGGGTCCGGATAGCCACGGGGAACTCCTGCAGCTCGTTATAGTTCAGGTCTCTGCAATGAAAAGCAGAGCAGTCATTAGCTCAGAGCTTAACGGGGCATGTCAGGGTCCCCGAGACATGGAAACTTGGCTGTAGGGTTGGCCCAGGAGATGGGTTTTCCAATCTGTTGGATCCAGCTGCCAAGATCTGAAAACACATTTTCTGAATGTTTGGACTCCATTCCTACTCCACAAACCCTGGGCTTGGAGCTTTGCTGGCAGCAAAGCTGTTTTGAACGGGAATTTATTTTAGGGGTGTACATATGTGGACCTGCCTACCTCAGAATAACCGCTCCAAAGCTCAGTGAAGCCTAGTTTAGGTCTTTGGATTCATGGGATGGGAGAAGAGAGATAAGGAAGTGATCTTTAATGTGTTACTAGCTCTAGTAATTCCAGAAAGTTCTTCAGATTACAGCTACATTAGCTACAGCCTGTGTGGTTTCGCTGTTGAAACACAATCTCCCTGTGTGTCTCAGGTGCCCTTGAGCTTTTGATCCTTCAGCCCTAGACTCCAAAGTGTTGGGGTTAGGGTTGTGTGTCACTACACTTGGCTGATTTTTTTCCTTTGGATGGCGGCATAGGAGTTAACTTTTCATTTCTCTTACATTTTGCTGTGTTTTCCATTTTTCTTTTATACAAGGAACACTTATTGAATGCATAATCAGAAAAGAGTGAAAGAAAGTTTTTAGGGGAACAGTAAGCCAAGTTGGTCAAAAGGAGAGAAAGCAAGCTTTCTAATCAACTAAATGTGAACAACTTTTTAACAGTTTATTGGTTTTTTTCAAATTGAAATTCATATACTCAGCTCTCTTATGTCCATTATCCTACAGAAAAATCCATACCTGTGTGTGAGATGTTTGTATAACGATACTCATAATAGCATTCTCTTAGGCAATAGAAGTCAATACTGACTGATCGGTAAGCAATTACGATTCATCTTTCCCACTCCTTCAAGGGACTTTTTGGTTTGTGCCTTTAGGCCACAATGACAGGATAAAGGAAGGAGAGCTGGGGCAGGCTGAGAGCTAATTTTATTTTCATCAGAAAATACTCTGAACTGCTCTTGGCAAGTAGACAAAGGCAGGTTGGGCACCTGCAGAAAGAGGGGGTGCTTGGGAGTAGCAGTGAAAAGGGGTGACTCTATCTCCTTGCCAGCTTGTGTGACCACTCACTTTACAATGCTCTTCATTGCTTCCTGGGAAGAGGCTTATAGGACTTTAACAAAGTTTCCTCTCCTTATGGGAGAGGATTCTCTCTCTGTTGGGGCTGCAACAGACTTCAGAAGAGACAGCAACTTTCAAAAAATGAACTTCAATTTTCGAACTCAGTAGCCAACAAATCAGCCTATGTGTAATGTGCCTGACTTGGTGTGGGGGGAGGGTCTTAATGTCTCCAAAATCCTGTTTGTGAGATACACAGTTTCCAGCTTTGGAACTACATGGTGGTGTCAGGTCCAGGGATGTCTCTTGACCCTTGCAGGCAGGACCCTAACTCCATCTTTTCATCCTTTTAATCCAAGGCCACAGAGGGGGACTATGTGGAGGTCTTTTAATTGCAAAGTAGCTTGGCAGAGTTTTCTGGATAAATACCATGTCAACATAGAGATAATGACAGGCTTTTCTGCACAGGAGGGTCATTACACTTAATAGGCCACAGGTAGAGCCAGGAGCCCAGTCTAGGAGGCCAGAGGAACCGTGACAAGTGTCTGGCAGTCAGTGAGCTAGATAATTGTCCCCCTCTACACACATACTAATTACCCATTACCCTCAGACTGCCCTGTCGATCTTGGGTGATTATACCAGAAAACGCCTTCTACTCTGCTCCATCCTTTAGTAAGCCTGACACTTTGCTCAGAGAAGCCTTTTCTGAGCAATGTAATTCAAATAACACAGTCACTCACTCTGCCTTTGTACTATGTTACAACTCACCTCTAACACTTTCCAGTTTCTCTTATCACAATGTGGCATCACTTAATTGGTCCATTGTCACAGCTCATTGTTTCAAAATCATGTCCCTTTTTAACATGGTTCAGTTCCTTTAGGAATTCTTGATTCTTGACCATGGAGAATTATATTTTTTATAAGGAACAAAGACATGTCACTCCAAAGACTTGCCTGGCATTGTCAATGGCAGTGACCAAAACAAGAGAGAAATAAATAATACAGTGTGACCTGGTCTTAAATCATAAGAGCCTGGTAGCCTTTGCCTTCACAACCTAGGAATCCTCACACACCATGTAAGGAAGCTAAACTGTCGTGAGCGGTGAACTACGTAGATGCACTGACAGCCAGTGGTGAGGCTTCCTCGATTAGTAAGTGAGGCTGTGGTAGACCCTTCTGCCCTCTCTGAGTCTCCAGTGACAACAGCCTCCTGAATGAGCTCAGGGACCCAAGCCAAACCATGAACTCATGAGGAATAATAAGGTGTTATTTTAGGTCACTACATTTTGGAGTGATTTTTATGACACAAGAGACTTCCTGCTTTCTTTGCCTTCGTGGAACTTATTGGCACATGACATTTATTTTCTTCCTACCCAACCAGAACAAAAGCTCCTTAAATGCAAGAATTCTGTCTGTTTCAAATTTTAAACACCAGAACAATATCTGACACAGAGCAGGACCTCAACAAGTATGTGTTGAATGAGTAATTGAAAAGCTCTAAACAAGCATATTAATTTTTTTTAAAAAAATCAATGAATTCATCAGAATTCAGAGTATTTAGAGGCATATTCTTGACATTTTTAGGTGGATGTCAAAATGGCACAAGCTAGTCTGGAGCGACAATGTTAGGGTTACCCTGAGCCACAGAGACCATGGGATGTGTCCCAGGTGGCTTTGCTCTCATGGAGCACTTATATAGTTCATTGGACCCACGTCCAGGCTGCCAAGTTGAGTGGTTCCAGTTCTCCTTGGCAGTTTTTGGTCAGGAACTTTGCCAGGAGCAGACAGACAGTGGGAAAAGGCATGTGGGAAAAGGCATGTGAACTAGAAGGCTATTTTTATAGAGAAATGCGGGAGAAGAAAAATTGTACAAATGTCCAAAAGAATTCTGCAGACTCCATACCAGTGAGGTGGCCACATTTGGATGTCTACATAGGTTTGGTGACGTTGCCAAACTCTAGCTTTGTTTGGTGCCATGTGGACAGAGTCTAGATGTTCAGGAACCGTGTCCTTGCAACCCTGTCTGCACCCGATGAACTCAACTCAATGCAACAGACACATGTTGCCAAATGTCCCAAATTACGCGAAGAACTGTGCTGGGCAGAATGGAAGACAGGGAAAAGCACAGGACGAGATGAGCTCCCTCAGTCTGCTGCTGCAGGTCCTGGAGAGCACACAAAGCGCCAGGGCTGCCGCACACCTGGAGGAACAACACCCAGAGAGACCACCTCTGGAGGACTTTATGGGAATGGGACACATGAACTAGGTTCGAATTCAGAGGAGATGAACATTTTGGGGAGAATTAAGTGGGTTAGCTCAACTGAAGCAAATAGACATATTTAGATGGAAGAGAAGCTTTTCCTCGTGAATTGCCACATACGCCTGCCTGCAGGCCATGGATGGATGGACCAACACTGGCTGAACACTCACTGTGATGCTTCAGATGAATGATCTCCATCCTCCAGCATGCTGGAGGGATGGAATCTCTTCCTACACACATTTTTCAATTGGGGGAACCAAGAAAACACACCCGTCACTCAATCATCAGCAATCACTGCCTATTCGCCCACATCTCTCCTCCCTTTGCTCAGTAACCACACTTTCCAGTACCAGAGCCATTAGCCACACGTAGCTACTTAATTTATCAAGGAACAGCATTTTAATCTTGGTCTCAGTAGCCACATTTCAAGTGTTCCATAGCAACATATGGTTGGCAGTTTTTACTATTGTAGTAAAAACTCAGATATATATCATTCTTACCACTGCTGTAAACTCTATTAGATGGCCAAAGAGAAGGAATAGCTAAAAAGATAGAGTTTATTTCCCAGCCTCCCTTGCAATGGTGGCTACATGACCATACTCTCCCCCAAGAAGGTAGGCAGAAATTTTATCTGCTGTTTCTATCCCTGACTTTTATAAAAAAGCTGGCTTCTCCCCCTCCACCATCTGTCTACCTTTACACCAGCTAAATGCTCCGGGGATGGCAAGAACTCAGGTTCCTGAGTCACCATATGGAGGAAATGTCACAAGCCAAAAAGAAATACCCTCCTGGGACTGCTACATAATCCAGAAAAACAAACAAACAAACAAACAAACAAACAAACACCAACCTTTCTACTGTGGATGAGCCATTACACACATCTTGGTCTATTTGTTATAGCAACTTAGCCTATCTTAACGAATTCAGTATCACAGCCAGGATTTGAACCCTGGTGTTTAGAGTCTGGAGTCTGCAGTCCTAACTACCACACATCTGCCAGAAAGGACTTTTTAAAATGCAAAGTTGACTTTGTTACTCTCCTACATTGAAAAGCTTTAAAAAGGCTTTTAGAAAAAAGACAAAACAAGGTCCAAATTCCTTAATGAGCCAGAGCGCCCTTGCTCAATCTTTTGCTTCATCTGCGTCTCAACCTTGCATGTATTCTCTTATTTCTTTGGTCTTGCCTGGGCCACTTCTGCCTGGAATGCCCTTGCTGTACCTCAGCTGTTGAAGTTAGTCATACGTTGAAACTGGGTTCAAATATACCTTCCTCCACGGACTCAATCTCATCCCTACAGTTAGAACGAATCACAAACTCAGCAGTTTTCTGTGCTTTCTTCCTCATCGTGCAGGACATTCATTGGTTGTGATGGTGCTTTGGTAATAATGGTCATTGCTGTGTAAGGGTCTTGCTTCTCAGAGGTTTGCGTAAATTAATCCATCAGATTCTCATCATTTCCTTTAAGGTAGGCACCATTATTGCCACAGACAGGAAACTGAGCACAGAGACGGCAGCCATTTGGCACCAGCTCTGCAGCTTGCAGTGGGATAGTCGGGGCGGAAGCCCAGGCAGTCAAGAGCACAGTGAGCTTAACTGCATGTATATACATATACATATATATACCCCTGCCCCACCCCACCTCCGTGAGGCAGGAAGCTTGATGAGGTCAGGGAGCTCCTGGGTGCTATTTTGGCTTCCCTGCAGTCCAGGTACAGGGCTACATATGTGAGTGTCCATGTCAAAGATTATCATTTGAGCCCATTGCACAAGACCACACAATGGAGACCCCTTTCACCTTTGTGACTGACTGTTTCAGGGAAGCATCCCAGCCCTTTGGGAATCTACTCTACTCTTAGAAACCACAGCTTAGTCTGATCTTTATGATGCTCTATGCTTCTGATAGATAACTCATCCATGGGTTTATGGCTTCTTAGTCCGTTATCTTTAATAGTCTCTAGAATCAGCCAGAAGCCCAAGAAAAATTCACTGTTCTGTTTGCCTCTTGCAGGAGCTAGAAGCAGATGGGGACAAACTAAGGTTAGAGAAAAACCATTCCCATCTCCAACTGGAGCTCAGTCTGGAGGATGCAGCTGTCCCATGCCTAATCCTCCCCTTCATCTGCTTCATCATTTTCAGCCAAATCCGGTCCAACTGAAGGCAAGCCCATGTGGTTGGTCAGAGCATCTCAGAAACTGGTCCAGGACTCCCACCTCTAGTTTCTCCTTTCCAGCTGGGTACACAGAGTGCCCGGCTCCCGAGGTCTCTGTGGAGCCCTTGCTGTGGGGCAGTGGACAGAGCTTATAGGACTGCACACATCTTCTTTTTATTGATGAGGAAACTGGGGCTTGGAGAGAAAAGGTAAGTTGCTGTGATTCTCAGAGGCAGACCTCAAACTCAGGCCGTTTGGTCAGAGGCTTAAAACCCTTTTGCAACCACCCAGAATTGGATCCTGGAAAGGCGATGACCAGCAGGGCTCTGAGAGAAGGAGAAAGATGAAATGTGGCAGGGGAAGGTTCCGTAGGATTTCCTTTAGGTGTCATAAACATGCTGCAGACAAATGGTTATTACGTGGAGGCCATGTGTTTGTCTGTAGGTTATCTGTATGGCTTCCATCAACCAACACCATCACTTTGATCAAGTTGCTTCATCTCCTCTGCGTGCTTCTTCACCTGAAGTTGAGAATTGCTCACTGCAGAGCACAGCTCTATCTGCCTGGCCCAGAGACTGGCACAGAGTAGCTGAGCAAAGAACACCAATCCCTTTAGAGTCATCCTCCTTTGCTAGACACTGACTGCACACGGGGCAAACACTTTCTTCATCACACACAACTGTAGGTATACAAGTTGCTCTGTCTACTCTTCACAGCAATTAAGAAAGATGAATTACATTAATTGGGTTTCCACTTACGTTTTATTATCAAGACTAATATTTATGTTTATTGCCAGATCTCAGATAAGGGCACGTGGGGAAATGTAGGCGAGCCTGACTGCACAGTGTGAGACACACGCATAGCCATTTCAGATGGGCTGTAACCCCTGAGCCGCTCTATCTCCCAAGGCCTGCGATGAAGGCGAGCAGACACGGTGAGTGCGTGTCTTAACTGCTCTTCCCGCTGCGGATGGAGCACCTGTCTTTAATCTCACCACACGTGCTTGGTACAGATGCCTGCAGAGCCAGGAACCAACACCTTATGACTAATAGCATTGTCTTTCCTTCCAAACAGCCTACATAAAAGGCCACCCATTAATAACTGCAGCAATTAGTAAAATTGTCATCAGTTTCTATTGAAAGACACAGACACACCCTCCTTCCACCTACATGCTCTTCCTCGCCAGCGTACATTCAGAATATACCTGAAGCAATAGCAGGCTGGTTTCAACAACAGAAGCTGATCTCCCATACTGAGAGTTCTTGTTTCCCTGATCTAATGAAACACCTGGGATCGCAGAAGCCTAGACTTGGAAAGGAGATAAAAGATAATAGTCTAATCAGCCCCCACAGCAGGAATCAACTCCCAAGATTCCGGTCAGATGGGGGTCAGTTTTCACTTTGTCCCAGTGGTAGGGCACTCACTGAGTTTGCTGGCCATCCAGATAGCCACAGCGGGGCTATTTGACACACTGAATAAAGCTTCCTCTCCCTGAGCCAAAAACCACCTCTCCACCTCCCTTGGCTCTTACTGCTGGCTGGAAGTCCACAAATCTCATGTGTATCTAACAAAAAGGAGCACCACACCCACCGCTTCTTCCTGGTTCTTTGAATCACATTTTGTAGACACCTCACCTCTCTCACCTAGGAAGGCCCTTGTCACTTTGAAGATGTGACACCCAAAACAGGTTCCAGCCTTCTGGTTTTGATCAGATCCTTGAGACAACCCTGGATCCCAAGTAAGTACGCCTGACCTCAAGAGGGTATGGAGGCGGAGGGTCCACACTGTAGCGGACCACATCGGCGGCATATGGGTGGCTTAGAGCATGGGACATGTGTGGTAGCTACTGTGCTACTGGGCCATGATGTCTGACTAAGGCACACTTAATTGTAAAGTTCAGGGATGAGGTCTGGGCTGGAGTTATTAGCAAATGCACAGTATTAAAAGCTAGGAGACCATCTGGGAGCCCAGACTCTGCAGCGCCTGCATAGAATGAGCCTCTGGGTATGCTATCCTTAAAGGCCTTGGGATCTTGAGAAATGGGATGTGAGCAGTATATTAGCGATACACTGAAGGGGGCTCAAGACATCTGGGCTGGAATCCTTTAGATGCCTACCTGTTTCCACGGAGCCTGCAATGGGTTCTGGCACATGAGAGACACTCAGTATTTGTGGGTTGATTGAGTACATGGCAATAAAAGCAAAG
The DNA here is from genome assembly GCA_028658305.1 of Pachyuromys duprasi. Taxonomy (NCBI): domain Eukaryota; kingdom Metazoa; phylum Chordata; class Mammalia; order Rodentia; family Muridae; genus Pachyuromys; species Pachyuromys duprasi. The sequence continues at coordinate 4,801,721 of CM053757.1, read as the reverse complement.
GGAGTGAGGATAATTGATTCTTTCCAGCTCTTCCTTTTTACAGATATGCAAAGGCCAGTCTTCAGCTTCTCCATTTCCTCTCCATGGCATCTGTTAAGGATCCCTGGTAAAGCCCTCCTCTCCCTAACCTCCCCTCCCTCTCCATTCCAGACCAGCTGGCTGGGGTTCCTGGGGGAGTAAGGGGTAGAGGGGAAGTTCTGTGCTGAAGTTTTTGCTCTATTGCCAGCAGGGAGGAAGGGGCAGCAGTGACAGCAGACGACCTTGGCTACCCGCCGCCCCCCCCACACACACGCCAGGACGATGGGAAAGGGAATGTTGTGCTGGGAAGAACTATTAATAACTCGTCATGGTCACAGAATGCAAGACAAACTCATTGGGCAGCTCAATTTTCTGCCTGTTAAAAGTCATTAGTGGTTCTGCGGGGGAAGCCAGAAAAAAAAGTTTTATATGGAACAATAAATTCCTCTATAAGCCACAGAAGCCCACAAATTTGCAGCTAATAAACCCACAAATGTAAGATGATTAAGAATGTGAGGGCAAGGAGTTCCTTGATACCCTGCCTCAAGAGGCCTTGTGGTCTGAGGCAATGACATGGGGCCAAGGGCAGAGAAGCCTGAATTCTGATCCTGCCTCTTTGCTAGCTATGATAAACCATCCCCTCTCTGCCTCAAGTTGTCCATTTGTAACAAGAGTACACACAGTTCCTGCCTGTCTTCCACAACAGGTAGTGGGGAAGAGGGTCATGAAATGAGAGGTGCAGTGAACTGACTATTGAGAAGAAATTCTAATTTTCCTAAATGTAAGAAATTAATAACAGAGCAGGGATAAACTGGGCATGGGGCTCACAACTGCAGTCCCAGCACTCGGGGAAACTGAGGCGAGAGGGCTGCTGGGAGTCTGAGGTCAGCCTAGACTACATAGACAGACCCTATCTTGAGACAAAAAGAACAGAAGCTAGTGAAGATACCTGACCTGCCTTGAGATTCAACACCAGAAAAGGGCAAGCTGCGGGACTTAGCAGACAACGGTGCCTGCCGCCAAGCTCAGTGAATGGATCTTGTGACCCAGGAAGCACACGGTGGAAGGAGAGAGCTTCCCTGCTTCTGTAAGCTGTCTTCTAACCTGAACATGCATGTTTGTATACACACACACACACACACACACACACACACACACACACGTACAAGAAATTTTATAAAATCAAGGGGAAAAAAAGGAAGGAAGGAAGGAAGGAATCAGAAACAAGTGTTTATGGTGACACATACCTGTAATCCTAGCACTTGGGAGGCTGGTGTAGGTGATTGTAAGTTCAAGGCCAGCCTGGGCTACATAGCAAGACCCTGTCAAAAGAAAGGCAGGAAGAAAAAGAAGCAAGAAAGAGAAAGGTCAGCAAATTCATTTAGACCTCCACCCACCTTCTGTCATGGAGCTGGCTGGTAGGGAGCCCATGCTGTCTGAACTGTGACTCCCAAGAGACATGCCCAATTCAGTCCTAACTGTTGGTGCCTAGGAAGAGGACCTTGGGGACGGCAGCATAGAAGAAGGAATCCAGTGAATGATCTCCAAATGTCAGCCCAGCCCAGGTTATCAGGCCAGGTCCTGAATCCAATGATAAGAATTTTTAGAAGAAAAGACACAGATAAAGCTTTGTGAGGATGGAGGCAGAGACTGGAGGATGAGTCCCTAAGCCAAGGATTGCCAGGGATTGCCGGCAGCCATGAGGTGAGAGGAGAGAGGCAGAGACCATAGATGGCCTCAAGCCCTACACAAGTAACCAGTCCTGCCCAACCCCCTGATTTTGAACTTCTGACCTCTAGAACTATGGAAGAGTAAATTGCTGTTTTGGTAAGCCACCAAGTTTGTGGCCGTTTGTCATGGAAGCCACAGTTAACTAATACAGTAGTCATGTCCTGAGTGCCTGAGAATTCTGGTTCATCACAGAGTGGTGAGTCACAGCAAGGAGCCCTGTGAAGGGATACCTCCAGGCAGTACCCTCCCTGCCACCATCGGACACATCCGGCCAACGCGAAGGAGTGAGCAGGAAAGGGAAAGCCAACGTAAACTAAGCGCCGAGTCTGCGGTGCTCCGAGCACTGCTGGCTCGCCTCATTTAATCTGAACTTTGCAATGTCCTCTGAGTTGTAAAATGTTGGTCCTGTTTTCTAGTTGTGTGTGACAGCTGAAGCTTTTGAGAGGTCAGGTGACTTGAACATTCCACAAATTGGTGGCGATGTCAGGACTTGAATCCAAGTCTGCTGATTGAAGTCTAACCCTTGATCTTCTCTGGCATGCCCCACGTCCTGGAAGAATCCTGGTGGAAATCCGCCTGATGTTCTGCTGCAGATGAAAGGCTGTTGGTCAGCCCAGTGCTGAGGAGTCGCCAAACGATGTCAGGGCCAGTTCCAAGCGAGTTGAGAGTGAAACCTGTTGATATTTGTGGTTTCAATGACAAAGAGACAGGAGTACATTTTCTAGCCGCAGCTACTGTTGAAGTAAAAATGTCCTTTGGAAACATCAGCAGGATGTCAGTAGAGGAGTCTTGATGGGAAACCCACAGTTTTGGACTTTAAGGTGGAATTCTGTAAAGTCCCACCCTGTCCGTCTCACTTCGAAGCCCCGTGGTGAATGCTGGTCCTGATTAAAGAGGAAGCAGAGCCAGGAGGCTTCTGTTCTCACTCAGGCTCAGGATCTTTTCCAGAGGGAGATGTCCAGCCAGCCTGGGCTCCACTTGGGCCAAATTTGTTTAACAAGGTCATAACAAGGCCCAGAGATCATTGCCTGGTCTTGGCGAAGGGAGGTGCGATTTTTTTTAGAGGGGCCTGTACCCACCCTCACTCTGGGCTCTGCTAAGATGCAGGCATCGAGTCCCCAGACATGAGGAGTAAAGGCAGGCTCTCCAGGATGGAATTGGGGTTTCCAGTCCTGTCCCCATTGTTAAGTATATAATTGGAACGTTGAGTGCTGTTGGTTTCAGTCTGGCATAGCTACCTGTGTTGTCCAAACTTGAAATTCCAGTGATTGACCAAGATGCCTTGGTACCTGGTTCCATGGAGAATCTTTCTGAATCTTTTTTAAAAACTACACACACACACACACACACACACACACACATATTCACCTACGGAGTCCTGGAACTGACTTGAGGGCACTAGTGTCCTTGACGGTATAACATGGAAAGAGGGCATGCTACTTTAGGAATGGATGGTTAGACCATCTCTGCTTTGGAGTTTCCCCAAAGTGGTGGTCATCCTCACCATGGGAGATCAAAGGCCTCTGGATGCAGGACCAAACAAGTCTGGTCTGCCTGAGGCTCAGGCTTCTTGGCAAAGGTGGAAATGGTGACAACCACATTGGGAGAAACATCCCTTCTGGCAATGCCAGACTCCTCAGAGTGCATCAAGGCTTGTTCTTAAGAGCTGTGTAACTCTGGCCAGCAGCAGAGGGCATAACAGAGCTCCACCTGAGATTCTTCCCAGAGCTTCTTTAGAACAGACTGTGTAGTGTGTGACCTACATGTCCTTTTTTGTTTTGTTTTGTTAGAGACAGAGTCCCATGTAGCACAGGCTAGCCTTGAACTCCTGAGCTTCCTGCCTCTACCGTCTGCGTGCTGGAGTTACAAGCCTGTGCTGCCATTCAGCTGCGGTAGCCTCTTGTACAAGCAAAGAAAGCAAGGCTCCCAGAAGTGAGAGCGTGAGCTTTTGCTGGCCCAGAACTGGCAGCTTGGTCTTGCTGAGAGCCTGAGAGGAGCTGGCAAACACGGGTGCATTTGGTGGGCGCATCTCTGCTGTGGTGATGTGAGAAGGGTGGTCTGTGTGAAGAGGACAACAGAAGACATGAGCTGGGCTGTGTGTGCTGCATGTGCCTGCTTTGGGAACCTGTGTGGCCACGCATGTACGTGCCCGCACCTGGCCCCTCCTCCCAGGTGGTAAAGCTGGGGGTTGCTCTCCCTCTGCAGAGGAGCCAAACCACAGCTTGAGCCAAACCACAGCCTGGGCTATGGGGGTTTGATCTTCCCTCTGCTGCCAGAGATGAGAGAGGTCTAAGTGGCAGAGATTTACAGGGCCCGAGGGAGAAGTACCCTTCCAGCAAAAAGTACACATGAAAGCTCCCGAGTAATAACCAAGGCTGCTGAGTGCGCCAATTATGCAACAATTAAAAGACTTGACTATCATTTCTTTCCCCTTTCATTCTCCCAGCCGCTCCTCCTCCACATCTGCCTTCCCCTGCAGGCTCCCTAAGAAAATGCTCTGGGGAACAGAAGAGAAAGAACACACTCCCCCCCCCTTTTTAATTGGAGATCAAAAGTTGGAAGAAGGGTTTGCTCTTAGAGGGTGGGGAGGAAATGGGGTGTCATAGAGATGAAGCCTCAGACTGAGGAAGAAAACAGGAGAGGAGGAGGGTCCTATATATCTGCCAGTCTCTGTAACAACTTTATACAGCCCTGTGACATTGTGTTATAGATTAGAAAATTGAGACTCCCAGGCAAATGGCTGCGCTCTCACAGCTGGGAGAGCTGGCAGGAAGGGCTCCAGGCTGCTTGGTGCCAAGGGATTAGCCACTGGGCTTTTCTGCCTCCACACTGTAAAGATTGGAGGGCTTTTCCTGATCTTGGCTTTCCCATCTGCAAGATGGGCATAGCCTGGGGCCTGGTGTGTTGAGGCCAAGACAGATGAAAGAGACAGTGGGTGCTTAGCGGCAGGACCGCTCTATAATCCAGCCAGCAGCAGCTGAGCCAAATGCCCCGCACAGCAAGACAGTGGCTAATTGAGAAAGAGTTAGGCAGTGTGCCCCAAAAGTGAAGAAACAGCTGCTTGTTGGCTTTTTTGAGGTGCCAACCCACACTCAGTATCTGTGCCCCAATCCTCACCTGACTTCCCAGCAGAGCTAAACAACCCCACATTCCAGGGTGGATGGCTGTGCTCTCCCTCCTGACCTGCTGTTGAATTGCAACTCCCAGCACCACCAGGAGCTGGGCTTCTTTGGGAGTCTCTAGAAATCCAGCACGCAGTCGGTTCACTCAATTCACACTTGACCAGGCGATAGCATAACCAGACACTCTCCTAAGGCCTCTGTTTTCTCATTAACACTATAATGTTCTCTGTGCTCACTTGGGAAGGTCACCCTAGAAGGAAACCATTACCCTGGGAGGAACTACGCAGCCTTCCTGAAAAAGTACATTCTCTTATGAAGATTTAGAGAACTAGACCGGCCTGTTCTAACTGTCCAACCAGTGACAGCTATGGAGGAGGAGCGCATAGTCTAAGCCTTAGACAGTAGTAGGAACAGATAGATGCAAGCCAGTCCAGGCTGGAGCATGCTACCCCACATCGCACTCCTTGGGACACAGTTTGTCAAAGAGTCTGGATGCTAGGAGAGCTGAACCCAGCTCTGCCATTTCTCCTGCTATGCACCGAGCACAAGAAAGCAGCCATGCTCCTAGGAATCATACCCACAGGAAATAAGACATGACCTAGGGACGAGTCTCTCATCTGTTTCCCCGCACAACCATGGATTCTGTAGCCAAGGCTTCTTGGGGTAGACTTTACATAGTGGTTTGTTTATTTGTTTTTCTCACAACATGTTGCTTCCATGTCATGTCACAGTGCCCATCTTCCAGAATTTTATCCTCTGCTGCTTTGGATTCCTAAGATGCCCTCACCTCGGAAGAAATGAGGGAGGAGTGGATAGAAAACAGGCTTGTTCATAACTGGAGAAGGAGTTTCAAGAACTGTGATCAACTCCTGGTGTCATGAGCCTTTCCCCACCCTTGCTGGCTCATCCTTGTGGTGGCCTCAGCCTTCCTCCCCCAGAGCCCCCAGCTCCATGTCCTGCACCAGGTGGCTGTGGCAGCCTGTTCCCTCAGGGGAGCTAACGGCCCCCGCTGGCATGACCAGTCACTCTTGCAGAGCCTGGCTGATTGTTTGCACAGTGGGGCCCACTCAGCCCACTCTGCAGGGGCTGGCAGGCCTCCAGAGGAAGTGATGGGAGGGCTTGGGTGCATTCTGACCTTAACTGAATTCCGGGATGATGATGTGTGAATAATATGGCTTTTTAAGAGTCAACAGTTTGGGTGCTTTTTGTAGGCAGGCTGTGGTGCTGAATGGGCCATTTCCCCATTAATCATTTAGCTTGTTAGATCAGCTGGCAAACAGTCCTGACATTATTCTGTGGTATTCCTCTCCTTTCTGTCAGCAGCTACCCTTAAGCAGACATCAAAACTGCCATCAAGTCATCCCCAGCCCCACCCCCAAACCTTCCAGTCTCCAGGCTTCATGTCCTAGTTCCTCTGAATTCTGTTAGCTGTTTTCATTTCTGTGCATTATTTGATGTCTCTGCTGGCAGGGGCCCTGCATTCCCACTTCCTGGGTTACCCTGAACCACCACCTGAAGGGGGAAGGAATTCTCAGTGAGTGACATCTCAGAGAAAAATCCCAGATCACATCCTGCTGGCCCTTCCTAAGCCTGACCCCCGGCTCCTGTCACGGTGTCGTCATTGACAGGCTAGGATTTAACAGGATGCCCCACTCACAGTGTTTCCAGGTTGTGCAGCCCCTCGAAGCTGTGGGTCCCCACATGCTGGATGCGGTTGTTGTGGAGATGCCTGTGTGGGAAGGAGAGACACGTCAGAATGTGTGGCACAACCTCAGGGCAGATGATGTGCACAGCAGCAGGAGCAGCAAAGCGGAGGAAGAAGCACGAACAGAATGACCCCAGCGGTCTAACCCCTTCTCTCCAGGGACAAAGCAAATTGGCCTAGACCCATTTATGAAGCCACAGTTACTAAGGCAAGACTGACCACGGGCTATGGACCTTTTTGCCTTCCTAGTGAAGAAACTGGGAAGAGGAAAGCACAGGCCAAGTCTGCAGCAAGCTCTGACTAAGCACTGGAAGAGAGACCTGATGTCATAGGGGTTCACATCTGAGGTTTCTCCTCTGGCCCTGCTCCGTAGGACCCAGCCAGCCTGACTCAGTGGCCAGACGTTCTTAGAGGAGCCAACAGCCAACCACTGCAGACAACATATAATTAAGGGCTAAGCTTTGTTACAGCTGGAGAGAGCTGTGACCATGCTGAGAGAACAGGGAGGTTGGTGAGGCTGAGGCAGCAAGCAAGGCCTGTGGAGCGGAGCTGGCAGTCCTCAGCGGGGCCTTGACAGGCAGTGCGCTTGAGCGCAGGGAAGGGATTCCAGGCACAGGTGGGCATCGGGCAGATGCATGGACTGTGCAGTGGGGCGTAGGCCTTGGCAAGAATAGCTGTGAGTAGAAAACAGGGAAGTTTGGGAGAGATTCCTAAGGTAAATAGTTCACTGAAAGTAAAATAAAGTTCTCTTCTGTCTGCCTGTAATTGGTCAAAAACAACCAAACCAAGCTCCACTCCACCTGAAGTCTCACAAGGAGCAAAAAGCCAGGACAGGCATACAGGCGTGTATAGATACACTTAAGACCTTGTGGCCAAACAGTCCGGAGGTCTTCATCAGTCCTTCTCCAGAGAGAACAGTCTAAGATTTCTCTCTAAAAACAGTAACAGCCTTAAGTTGTAAGAACTAACCATGTAAATATTCTTGTTTTAGTCCCTGCTCTGTCATCCAAAGGAAACAGGTGAAAGAGAAAGTAAAACAAGAGTTTGAGGCTACTCACAGAATGGAAAGTGAGAGGTGCTAGATACCCAGGGGCACTCATGGACAGAAGGAGTGAACCCCACACTTAACACACTGTGACAGGGGAAGCCCAGGTAGCCGCCCCCCCTCCCCCAAGACTGGCCAGCACCTCAGAGCAGTCTGCCTCACTCGCCTACCCCACCAGGGTACGGCAAATGGGACAGAACCTACTTCTATGGACTGAAGCCACACATGGCATCTTGGAGGGGACAACCAAGAGGGCCTGGAGAGGCTGTGTCAGACCGGAGCTTCCTGAGAGTGCCGGAGTAACAAACCACAGTGTGACAAGGGGAGAAGAGGATTGTGAAGGACAGTGACGTTCCGAGCCTTGAAGAAAATACAATTTTTTGGTTCTGTTGCTCTCCTTGTGGAGCTCCTGTCCTCTCCAGGTCTTACTATTTCCCACTTCTCTCATAAGATTCCCTGCACTCTGCCCAAAGGTTGGCCATAAGTCTTAGCATCTGCTTTGATACCCTGCAGGGTAGAGCCTTTCAGAGGCCCTCTGTGGCAGGCTCCTGTCCTGTTCCCTGTTTTCTCCCTCTTCTGATGTCCATCCTCTTTGCCTTTCTGAATGGGGATTGAGCATCTTAGCCAGAGTCCTCCTTCTTGATTAGTTTCTTTAGGTGTACAGATTTCAGTAGGTTTATCCTATATTATATGACTAATATCCACTTATGAGTGAGTATATACCCTGTGTGTCTTTCTGCTTCTAGGATACTTCACTCAGCATGATCTTTTCCAGTTCCCATCATTTACCTGCAGATTTCATGATTTCCTTGTTTTTATTGCTGAGTGATAATTCCATTGTGTAGATGTACCACAATTTCTGTATCCATTCCTCAATTGAGGGGCATCTGGGTTGTTTCCAGCTTCTGGCTATTATAAATAAAGCTGCTACAAACATGGTTGAGCAAATGTCCTTATTGAGTAGTTGAGCATCTTTTGGGTATATGCCTAGGAGTGGTATCGCTGGATCTTAAGGAATTCTTCATTGTCTGAGAAAGCGCCAGATTGATTTCCAGAGTGGTTGTACAAGTTAACATTCCTACCAGCAATGGAGGAGGGTTCCCCTTTCTCCACAACCTCTCCAGCATGTGTTGTCACTTGAGTTTTTGATCTTAGCCATTCTGATGGGTGTAAGATAAAATCTCAGGGTTGTTTTGATTTGCATCTCCCTGATGGCTAAGGATGTTGAACATTTCTTTAAGTGTTTCTCTGCCATTTGATATTCCTCTATTGAGAATTCTCTGTTTAGCTCTGTACCCCACTTTTTAATTGGATTACAAAAATCTGGGCACAGGGGTCTTTTCTGAGACTGATACTGCAACCAAAGACCATGCATGGTGATAACCTAGAACCCCTGCACAGAAGTAGTCCATGACAGTTCAGTGTCCAAGTGGGTTCCATAGTAATGGGAACATGGACTGTCTCTGACATGAACTGATTGGCCTGTTCTTTGATCACCTCCCCCTGAGGGGGGAGCAGCCTTACCAGGCCACAGAGGAAGACAATGCAGCCACTCCTGATGAGACCTAATAGACTAGGATCAGAAGGAAGGAAAAGAAGACCTCCCCTATCAGTGGACTTGGGGAGGGGCATGTGTGGAGAAGGGGGAGGGAAGGAGGGTTTGGAAGGGGAAGAGGGAGGGAACTACAGGCGGTATACAAAGTGAATGAAGTGTAATTAATAAAAAGAAAAAAGAAAAAAACTAAAAGAAAACAAAAAAGACACACCCCCCAAAAATATAATTAATGCTGGATGTGGTGGTAGAAATCTGTAATCCCAGTACTTTGGAAGTAGAGACAGGAGGATCAGGAGTTCACAGTTATTCTTGGCTACAAAGTGAGTTGAAGACTAGCCTAGGCTACAGAAGACCCCATCTCAGAAAAAAAATATATAATTAGTGAATGAGGAGCAGAAGGAAACTGATCACAATTACCTTCTGCTACAAAACAACCTAAATGACATCTCAAAGACAAAAAAAAAAAAAAGGAAAGGAAAAATTACATTGTAGGTTAAAGTAATAAAACTGAGACCCCCTAACATTAAAGAAAGAGAGAGCGCTGATCAATTTGAAACAAGGAACAGAATAGGCAGTGGTGAAAGTCATGTCAGGAAGAAAACTGGACACAGGTCTGGAGATGACTCAGTAAGGAAGGGCACTTGCTGTTCTTATAGACGACTGAGATTCAGTTCTGGGCACTCAAAACCGGTGGCTCAAACCCACCTGTAACTCCAGTTTCTGGGGATCTGACACCCTCTTCTATCCTCTGTGAGCACTGCACGCACACAGGGCACACACATGCATTCGGGCATGCGCACATGTAAATGAAAGAATAAAGATAAACATAGAGAAAGCACAATCAGGGTGGGCGTGGCAGAATGAAACAACGGCTTACAACAGTTAAAAACCAATCAGTGTGGGGTATGTAACTGAGGTTTCTCAAGGAAAGGATGCCCCGAACATGAGCCTGAAGATACAATAATATGAAAAATTCTCTAGAAGAAAGAACAGAATCTCCCCTCAAAGGCATCCATTGTTCTGGGAAAATTAGATGCAGAACTTTCTACACTGTGGCATTTTTGAGTTACACTGTAAAAGTTCAAGAATTTACAAACATCTTTAGGCAGAAAAGCACTAGACCAGAGCCATCCAGCTAGTTTGGGAGGGAGGGGAGTCTTGTGAAGCTCTGTGCTCTCCACATCCTCCACCACGTCCCAGTAAGGAAGGCAGACCCTCCCCCCCCAAGTCAAAGATCTTCGGTCCTGTAGGAAAACAACCCTTGCCTTCTGAGAATAAGTCTCTTCTTTAGCAAGCACCCCTCCATTCCAATTGTCACCAAATGTATTCTACCTGCCTCAGTTTCCCAGACCCTCTCCTCTTTAGCTCTGGTCCAGACCATCTCAGCTTTCTAGACCTCTAGCTCCAGGCCTCTCCCTCTCTCCTTTCAACTATCCCTTCAGCTCTGGAGTCCTGGCACCTGCAGTAGCCTAGCTGCAGACCTAGGCTGGGGCTTATGGGAGTATATACCGCCGCACATTGCTAAAGATCAGCTGGTTAGTGTTCTTGCTAGTGCCACCAGTGTGGGAAGGGTTCCATACGTGTCAGAGCAGCACCAGAGCACAGGCTCTGTTGGAGAGACTCTAATCCCGTCCATCATACTTGTCTGCCATATCTCCTGATAGGCCCGCATCCATGCCTGTGTTTTCCTGTGTTGATTGTTTTGAGGCACAGTCTCATTGTATAACCCACACTGGTCTCTACCTTGCCATCCTCCTGCCTCAGCCTTCTAGGCTGTAGAATTACAGGCACAGGCTTTCTCCTTGGCTTTAACTAACTTTGTTCTTGTTTCCTCTTGTGGTTATTTTTCCTTATCTGCCTCCTAGGCTTCCCCACAGCTCATCTCAAAGACCCAAGACAGCATCCTCCAGCTTTCTTTGACTTTCATCGTCACTTCCTGCTCAAAACCTTTTCTTTCATGCACTAATGAAAGACAGAGAAGTGATGCTTCTAGCCTCACGCCATGCTAAGGGACACCTAGTCTGTTTCAGCTTTGCTCCTCTGCTCAAGCTTTTCTCCCTTAATCCCTTGTCCTTCTTATACCCAGTGAGACTTTCACACCTTCTAGATCTATATTGGGCCCAAATTTCAGGCTTGCTTCCTAATTTCCAACAAAGCCTTGAAGTCATCCATGACTCCTTTGCTCTTTAGCCCTCCACCCTTGAAAACCTCCGAGATGGATCCTTTAAAATGCCCCTTACAGTAGCATCATCCCACTTACCCTTTCTGCTGCCTCCCCACACTGAACTTTGGTACATGAGAGCCTCAGGGCTAATTTTCCCGTCTCTGGTTCCCTATGTTCCCATCCATCCTTCACTTTAACCACCCTAAAATATCCCTTTTAACTTTTCCTTGAAAAACCCACAAGCTTCCCTCCACACTGGCAAATAAAAGCCAGAGTCTTTGCTCTGACAGTGTCCGTCCTCAAAGTCACCTACTCAGCCTCTTCTCCCGTATTCTGCAGAGGGACTCTGTGCTGCAGCTGGATGGACCCATTCACCAGCAGCCAAGGGCGCCGAGTCCGCCCCCATGGCTTTAGTGCTCTAGATCTCCGTTCTTGTGCAATCCCACTCACCCCATGTCCAGACCTAGCTCTGCCTCTCCATGAAGCTTTCTTCCCACCTGCCCACAGCTGAATGGACTCTCCCGCTGCTCCTGTGTTGTGAATCTGTCTTCACCATCTAGCTATAACAGCAAAACTCAGAACTGGCTTGGTTGTTTTCCTTACAGAGGAATCTGGATTTAAGCCCTCAAGGCCAGCAGTTCTGTCACATCCTTCTGTGACCCTCATCACACACACAGAGCCTCTGTAAGTACATGCTGTTGCCCATGTAGCGGGGGTCCATTATAAAGTTCTCACTTTGCCAGTCATCTCGTTCACAGGGACTTGACCACATTTCCATGTGAGGTCACAGGAACATCACCAAAGCTAAAACCAATCACACTGACTCACAAAATGATGGAGGTAGGGCCGTTCTAATAGAGGAAAGCACTCCACTGGGAACATTTATGTTGACTCTTCACGGTCCCAAGGTAGAACATTAGACAAATAAATCACTACTCACATCTTTATCTCTCACATGAAACTGAGCATCATACATACACACTGGCCTAGAAAACCACACCAGATTTCCAAGAACAAAAGAGGCAATGCTGCCATTTAGTAGAGTCACTAACACACATGTTCCTGCAGCAATTAGTATGTAACCCAGAGCAATTACACATGACCTCCAAGCCCTTAGTAATTAGACTGTGAACTTACCAATCATTCATAGCAATTAGGTAGAAGCTAATTTGCGCTGTAAAGTTCCCACTAGGAAAGCAGCGGTAACCCCAGCCCCTACCCCTGCCAGGGATGCTATCTCCCAGGTAATTACATATGATGGCCTTTCTGCTTCCTTAGGCCTGCAAAAATTAGATAGATTTATTCTATCCCTATGCTGAAACATATGACCGCATCTTTTGATTGTCAAATGTGATGGGAAATTACTTAAGAAATCCTTGACTTATATTTCAGTTAGCATGGAATGGTTATTATAGTTGTGTAGTGAGGGAGTAAAAGAACAAAAATATTTCTGTTTTCTGAGTATAATGCTTAGTCCCTTAAGTGACTCTCAGAGTACTTCTATGGGCTTAATGTCATCTTTGAGATCATCTTCATCGTCTACAGAGCAAAAACCGAACAAAAAAGTTCAATGACATGCAAAGAAGAGCAAAGCTCCTGACCCTACTGGACACTGCATGCAGCTTTCCGTTCCCACAGGTGGGGTCTGAAACAGCACTCACAGCACCACAAGACTGCTGAGGTTCTGGAAGGCATAGTCAGGAATGTGGCGGATGCGGTTGAGAGCCAGGGTCATGGCTTGTAGGGCAGGAAGGTTGTTGAGGGCTCTGACGGGGATCTCGGTGAGTGCATTGTCATCCAGCCAGAGGTGACGGAGGGAGGACAGCCCCTCAAAGCTCCTCTCAGGGACCAGGGAGATGAGGTTGGCATCCAGGCGCCTAGTAGAAATAAAAAAGGATGAAGAGGATATCAGTCCAATGAAGGTACTCATCAAGCTTTAGGGCTGAGCTGGGTTTGGAAAGCTAGACCCCCATCACGCACTCTAAGTCCTACTTACCATGTATCCCACCTTCTTAAGTTCCCATATTTCAGCTCACAGTTCTTGATCATTTATGGCATCCTTTACGTCCCCAACTGCTCCTCTCAGACCCAAGCGAGAAGTCATAGCCCATTTGTGATAACCAGTATTTCACCTACATCCTTAGCTCCCTTGCTAATGTGACATTTCCCCTAACCCTGTCCACCTGAAGGACATATAACAAACTTGGCCCCTGCACTGGAAGAGGAAAATGTACCCCTTCTAGACATAACCAAAATAAATGCCTCCCCAAAGACGTAAGCCATTCTTTGTCACCCATCCCTAGCACCACCTGTTCCTTAACCCCCTCAAAGATCGTCTAGTTTTGTATGGCTACTGCCAAAGCCCAGGGACTCCTGGATAAGTTGATAACCTATGGAAGGTCCAAGCATGCAACAGGCAAAACCCTTTGTGGTGGTTTGAGCAAGAATGGCCCGCATAGGTTCATAAATTTGAATGATTAGTTCCCAATGTGTGACACTATTTGAGAGGATTAGTAGATTGAGAGATCTAGCCTTGTTGGAGGTTTGAAAAGCCCATGCCAAGCCCAAAGTCTCTGTCTGTGTGGGGAAGTATATGGGGAAACATATCTGTCTCTGTGTCTGTCTCTATCTCTCTCTTTCTGCCTACAGATCCAGAATATAGCTCCAACACCGGCCCGTATGCTGCCCTGCTCCTTCCCGTGACAATAATAAACCAAACCTCCAAAACTGCAAACAAGTCCCCGGTTAAATGCTTTCTCCTGTAATAGTTGTATTGGTCACGGCGTTTCTTCACAGCAATAGAACAGTGACACACCCTTCATTTGCTGTTTCTCAGAACATGTAAACAAAGGATGGGTGACTATGTGCACAGAGATTCCAGGGCAGAAAAACATTGGATATGATCCCTAGAAGACTCAGTAGCTCAGCAAAATAGACAGAATGCCCAGCTTATCTTTTCACAGGTCTGCCCAAGACATGAGATGCTACTGTTTCTGCCTCTTAGTCTGGGGCTTAGACCGAAACTCTGTTATCCTACATATGGAGCAAAAACAAGCTGATCTGTGACAAGCTCTTGGATTTATGCTTAGTCTTTGCTGTCTTTAAAGGGGTCTTAGCTCTGAGTCATGGTTCTCCCACACAGACTTCTGATGCCCAAATTATGGAAACCTCAGGTCTTGTTCATAAAACTTGAAGTCCACAACCCTGAAATTCAAAGGAGGATTGTTTGACCAGAGTGGAAAGAAGTGATTCTCTTTTTCCTAACAGCACAATCCTGCTTGGAAAAGGTCAGCAATGCTTCTGTCTCTTGCCTAAGGTACTTTGGCAGTTCCATCCCCGACAGACTCATTCATCCCTGAAAGAAATACCCCAGCTAGGCATCAAGAGGACTATGAATGACAGGTTTACATACAGCCTTTGGTTATGAGGACAAATGACTAGGACACACTCTAAAAGCTGCAATTAGGAAAGACCTCAACACATCAAGCATAGCCTGGTGGGAGGCTCTTGAACATCTGTATTTATTGCTGCTCTTAACAACAGCCAAAATAAGGACCTAGATGCCCATGAACAGGTGAATGGATAAAGAAGACATGCCATTAACAGACAGTGGAGCTTTATTTACCTGTAAAGAAAAATAGTTATGTCATGTCAGTGAAATATATATGAGGTTTATGCTATGTGACTCAGAAAGACAAATATCATATAAGAGTTTTTTATTGCATATGGAATCTTGATTAAATATATAACATATATAGGCTGGAGATATGGCAGAATACTTGCATAGTATGCTCAAGACTGCAAAAAAATAAGTAAACAATGTATGTATATATCTGTATTAGATATAAATAGATGTACATATATGCATAATATGATATGAAAGTAGAAGGAATATTATATGGAGGAAGAGGCCTAAGGGGGTAGGGAAAGGACAGAAATAAGAGAGGGTATTGGGGCCAGGGAAGAAGGACAAATATTGTCTGGTTTTTCTCATGCAAAATGTAGTTATAACCATGCATACATACATATTTTTATATGGCATTCAAGTAGATGTGGAGCTGGAGAGACGGCTCAGCAGTTAAAAGCACTTGTTCTTACAGAGAGCCTGGGTTCAGTTCCCAGCACCGCCATATGTAACTTCAGTACCAGGGGATCTGATGTCCCCCTCTGACCTTCATGAGCACTGCATTCTCATGGTACACACACACACAAAGGAATAACACTTGTACACCTAAGAATAAAACGATTTTTTAAAAGAAGAAGGTGAGACTATAGCAGAAGCGAGCAGGAGATTTAACTGTGAACAGAATACAATACTATGCATGTATGAAAATGTCATACAACTCATCATTTTGTACACTAATTAAAACTAATTAATAATTTTTAAAAATATCCTGATGAGGCCAAACATCTCTACAGTGAGTGCCCTCACTTCATAAGGCCTGTCGCTGCAGACGTGGTCTTCCCGTGGCAGCCACCAGACCCGTGATGGCTTTGACTACAGGGAACCTTGTGAAAATATAGGGTCACCCCTTCCTGGAAGGACCCAGAAGGATTGGGGTGGGGCTGGGACTTGTCTGGGAAGATGGCGCAGGTACTTCTAGACACAAACAGATGAGGGAAGCACTGCATCAGGAGAAGCTATCTGGCGCCTCGAAGAAGAGGCCACTCAGGAATGAAGCCCTCTCTAGCTGTCAAGGACAGTGTTGAAAAACTGGCAACTGCCAAGAAGAGAGCATATCTGTCTTTCCTCGCAGAGCTCACAGTCACTAGGAGAGTCAGGCTGACAGTCGCAGTGCAGCATCGTGACGTCCAGAGCATCGGGGAAGGCTACCAGGATAGTGTGACACTGGTGTGGAGACCTGTCAGCCTAGCAGCATCAGTCTGGTGAGGAGGTGACAACGTAGAAGGCAGCACGTGGGAAGTGTGGAATAAAGGAGACTTGGACCAATGTAGAAAAGAAGGCGCCCGGGAGGTTTCAGGGGTCTCAAGACGATGCCGTGTTATAGGAAATGGGAGCCGCTGAAGGGTTTTCTGTTTGCTTGTTTGTATTTTCAGGACCCAGATTCTCTGTGTAGCCCTGGCTGTCCTAGACTCTGTAGACCAGGCTGGTTTGAACTCACAGAGGTCCGCCTGCCTCTGCCTCCCAAGCGCTGGGATTACAGGTGTATTGTCACCGCTCCCGGCTCACTGAAGGGTTTTTAAGCCAAGAAAGGAGATCATTATTTTTGTTTTCGAGTCAAGATGACGCTGTTTATTTTATACAATTAATATATACTAATTTTAAAAGAAAGAAAAAGCTGAGTGTGGTGGCACCTATAATCCAAGCCGCTGGGAGGCGGGGGCAGGGGAACCAGGAGTTCAAGATCACCCTCGACTTCAGGAGACCAGCCCGGGTTATGTGAGATTCTATCTTCAAAACATTTTCTCCTACAAATAACAAAACAGAACAAAGCAGGGGAGGAGGGAAGTTCCCCCAGGAATGAGGCTAACTTGGGTGTTAGTATTAGTAGAGGCGCGACTAAGAGAGGGGGGCAGGGACCTGGCTAGTCTGACAGGTCTAAACTTTGCCCTCTGCAACTGTCTACCCAACGGGAAAATTCAAAGCGCCGTGAAACCTGACTCCCTCGTATGGGTGATGTCACCTTCCCTGAAGGTAGGGCAGCTCTACAGTGATGACAATGATGTCGTCAGTAGTCACTTGTCATATGCCAGACACAGAGCCAAGTACAGGTAGGTGACCTGTGTCCTCTCCACAAGATGGCTCTGACCAGCCCCACTTTACAGGGATTGGGGCTAAGCCACTCAGCCAGTGAGCCAAAGATATGAGTTTGAGCCCTAGTTTGCTGACACTCAAAGCCATATGCTTTTCCATTGTATGATGCTGGCACTTCAGACATCAAGGGAGGTGAGAACCTGATCACCTACTTAAGGGAGGCAGGAAGTGGGACAGAATGCGGGTGACATTTTTAATCCTGTGAGCCTAGGATAGATGGATGTCACCTATTTAAAAAACAAATAAACTTGTTTTGCATTTATTTATTTATTTATTTTTGTGTGATGTGGGCACATGTGTGGAGGTCAGAAGATAACTTTCAGGACTCAGTTCACTTCTCCCACCATGTGGGTCTCTGGAACCCAACTCAGGAGACTGAACTCAGCTCATCAGACTTGGCAGCAAGTACCCTTACCCACTGAGCCATCCTGCTAATCCCAGGACGTCACTTCTGTGTGAGTGGGTATTTGTGAACATACAAGGATGTCCACACACATGCACTGCAGGCCTCCATGTATGTGATACAGCCCTGATCCTTTCCTCTCCTGCATTGTGTGTCACCCATGGGCAAGAGGGCCACTGGGGTAGGACCCCTGAAACCAGGCTAGTCAGCTAGCATCCAAAGACTTCCTGGACCTAGGATGTTTCAACCTCATTCATCGCCTCTCACAGAAGGAAGGACAGAGAGCCAGGATGCCTCCACAGCTCACGCCTTTCCTAGAGTGTTGCAGTAGAGCTGTCCTAGGCCTTGGGAGCACAGGTGAGTGTATCCCTGTTCCTGATAACTTGGGGACTAGGAAATGGCAAAGTGGAAAATCAAGCCAATTGGCAAGCAGAGAAAAAAGGACACGAACATGGAAGTGACCGTTCTAGCCTGTATTTATGTTTGGGGCGTTCATAGAAACTACAGATTGCACCCCTGCTAGCTGGGCTCTGCGATGGGGCACCCCCAGTACAGTACTGTTGGGTATACTGAATTCAAACACACCCTGCCAACTGGGTATGGTGGTACATACCTGAAATCCAAACGCCTAGAGACAGGGGCTGGGGGCTCAAGAATTCAAGAGCAGCCTGGGCTGCTTGGGCTTCGAAGAAAGACCCTGTCTCGAAAGCAACAATAATAGCATTCATGCTGTCCAATTGAACTTGAACTTCATGTGAGTGAAGACTGTTAGCAAAAACATGTCTGTGTAATATTTAAAACCATGCCCAGTAAAATTTAAATATCTATCAGATAAAGGAAGAATAACTTTTTAGTATAAATGTGCCCTCAGCAAGATTTTTATTTTAGGGGACGGAGAGGTGGTGCAATGGTTAAATGTACATTCCGCTCTTACATGTGACCTGTGTTGGTTCCCAGCACCCACATCAGGCAGCTCCCAACTGTAGCTCCAGCTCCAGAGGGACTTGATGACTCTGGCCTTTGTGGGCTCCTACACACACGTGCGTATCCATACAAGTCACATGCTCATTCATGTCACTTAAAAAGAAAACAAATCTTTTTTCACTTTAGATTTATTTAATGTATAGGCATGTTTTGCCTGCATGTGTGTATGTGTACTACATGCTTGCCTGGTGCCCATGGAAGTCAGAAGAGGGTATCAGATCCCCTGGAACTGGCGTTAGGAATGGTTTGTGAACCGTGTGGGTGCTGGCAACTAAAGCTGGGTCCTCTTCAACAGTAACATGTGCTTGTAACCCCAGAGCCCCACTAAAGAAATCTGGCAGCTCTCATCCTGTGTGTGTGTGGGGGGGGGGAGTTAGCTGTGAGATGAAGCCACATGGTCCCCCTTGTAGCCCGTGTACTTCACAGGTGTCCCAGGTTTTCTCCTTTCCTTTATCCTTTTAACAGATAGCCTTGTCTAGAGGTGCCCTGAGGACCCCTAGCCATAGTAGGTCTTAGAGGCTTTGGCTCTGAGGCTAAGACACGGTGTTGACTTCAAATGACTCAAGCCTTCTGGGGAGTTGTGAAGCAGATCCCCCCAGGGGGGCTGTCAGATGGCTCTGATCTCTCTCTCCTCTCTTCCTTCCCCTATCCAACAGCCCAGAATCACTTGACTCTTAGGGAGCAGCAAGGGTTGGTGCCCTGCTGTAGAGAAATCTCTCCCACTCTTTCCCCGCCTGGCTTCTCCATAGGACGGGCGTTTGCTGCAGAAAGCCTTCCAGCTGCCTTGAGGCAGGGTGCAGCCTCCACTGGGGTGCTAGTCTTCTGGGGTAAGTGGGCTTCCCTGCCACCTGGGAGCAGAAGGGACTGACGGGGTCTTCCGTACGGCCAGCAGAACCTGCCTTTAGGGACTAGGAACTTTCAGAGCTGCTCCCGCCCATAGGTGGAGAGCCAACCCCGACTCTGGTTTGGCAGGCGGAAGAGAGCAATTATACCAATTAAGCGCTGGAATAAAATCAACAGTGCTCCTCTCCCCCACGTGGACCTAGCCCCTCCAGTGCTTTTCATTAGAATTCTTCCCTGTGGTGATAGGGCAGATTAGCAGGGCCCTGGCAGGCCAGCTGGGGCTTGTCTGGGCTTTGGGGAAACAGTTTAACATCTTCCTACTCCCAAGCCTCGTGCTGAGGTAGAGGCAACAGGTAGGGTGAGAGGCTCTGGCTCCAAGACCTCTCAAGGAGAAAGGGGCATGGCTGTCCCGTGACCAAAGTAAGCAGAGGACCTACAAGGCAGTAGGCTGGAGCAGAAGAGTTTCTGATTAGACAGCAGCAAACAGTCCACAAAGAGTGACTCAGAAGACCAACTGTGTAAACTCAGAACCACATTATATGAGAACCTGAAGGGTTCGTGTCACACCAAGATCTTGATACACTGAGACAGCAAGGGAGATGCCAAATGGAGCATCAGGACTTTGGTGCTCCAGGACTCAAATTCAGAGCTTCTTTCTACTTTACTACTCTGACTCCCTCAAAGTGATGAGAGGGGATTGGAGGTGTAGCTGTTTGTAGACCACTTGCCTAATATGCATAAGGTCCTGGGTTCAGTCCCCAACACCACATAAACCTGGTGGTAGCGCACACCTGTAGCCCTGTGCTTAAGAAGTGGGGGCAGGAAGGTAAGTTCAAGTTAATTCTCAGCTACATAGTTTGAGGTCAGTCTGGGCTACAGGAGACCTTGCCTCAAATAAGCAAAAATAGATACATAGATATGTAGGTAGGATGATAGATAGATAGATAGATAGATAGATAGATAGATAGATAGATAGATAGATAGACAGACAGATAGATAGATGGACGAAGATGGACAGGCAGGCAGATATAGACAAACAAAGTGTGACAAGAGAACAAATGTGTCTCTCAATTGTAGGAAACCAGAGGCTCTTACAGACACAGGAGAGCAGACTGATACAAGGAAACACAGGAAGTTACCGGGAATCTTTTTAATTTATTAATTTTTAAAAAATGTACATAAGTGTTTTGCCTGCATGCACGGATGTTCATCATGGGTGTGTTGATGGAGGTCAAAAGAGGGCGTAGGATCCCCTGGAACTGGAGTTACGGGGGTGGGGCCTGTGAATCATCACCACATAAAACTGGTGGTCATGTGAGTGTTGGGAACTAAACCTGGGTCCTCTGCAAGAGCAGCCTGGGCTCATAACCTCTGAGCCATCGCTCCAACTCCTACCAGGGGTTTTTTTAAAGGGGTATGCTTTAGAGGCTCCAGGCTTGGTGCCTGGTCATAGTGCTTGCTTTCTGAGTCCAGAGTGATTGGGATCTAAAGGCCAATTGGCTCTGGGGAGATCAGTTGGACAGCTAAGAAACCAGAGTGAGTGTCTATCTCCTCTGTCCTGCTCAGGTTAATCATGATGTAGGTCTCCTCTCCAGCTAATTCCCATGATGTGAGAGGATGCAGCAAATACAGGACAGGTCTCTCCATGAAAAGCAGAATTTGCGAGGGAAGATGGTATAAAGGAGGTTCTTTGTGTCTGGGGCGCATGTAGGGAGGGAGCTCTGCTTTCATCCAGTTAGAGAGAGCTAAGCATTTAGGTCCCACCTATAAACCTTCATTGGGAGAAAGGCCTCTGCCAGTCTGAGGACTCGCTGGTCCTTGTTCTCATTGGTCCACCAGTATTTTCAGAGAAAGAAATGGGATAGAGGTTCCGTTTCAGACACTGGATTTCAGAGAGGTACCCCTACCTAACAGCCATCCAGTGACCAAACTCCGGCCACTGAGATTAGCAGACTGGCTGAGCCCCAGCTCTTGCTCCAGCCTGGCTGCCTCTTCTCTCTTTGGAGTCATCCACCACTCTGACCCTCAAAGACCAGCTACATAATTTTTAAGACTCAGTGCAAAATGAGCACATGATACCCTTGTTCAACATTAATTAAGAATGTCAAGGTGACCCTGAGAACAGTGAGCCCCATGTACATTCTCAGTGCTCAGGAGGTAGAAGTCTGACTGAGAGCATTGGATCAACAGCCCGGGGCTACATAGTGAGTTCCAGGGTACCCTGGGATATGAGGGCCCAGACTCCCAAAACAAAACAAAACAAAACAAAACAGCCTAAGATGGTAAAAACAGCACTAAACCTTAACTCAAAACTTCCCCAAGAGTCATGGTCCATTTCTGTTCCCATTTTCTAACTGGAATTGTGAAAGGAAGAAAGAAGTAGGGAGAGAGAGTCCTCAAAGATAGGGAAGGTTCAAGTAGTTGTTGATTGCTCTGGGCCAAAACCCAGGCCTTTCTTTTCATCTCTCAGCCCCTTCTCCAGCTTAAGAGGGGCACAGAGTGACTTTTGGTGGAGCACTGGAGACAGGAGGGAGAACAGAGAACAGAGTGGGGGCTTCTTAGGCTCTGATGGGGGCAGAAGGGGGAGGATGGGGAAGAGAGAGAAAGGCAGCCACTGTGGAAATGATTATTCTGTGGGGAAAATATTCTACATAGTGGCCGTTGATTGCCTGGAGGTGCCAACAGCCCTGACCAAGAGCCTGCCAGGGAAGGTAAGGGTTCCAGAAGGAGCAGGCTGGCACCTGCAGAGCAGCAAAGACAGCCCCAGGCCTCCACAGGGAGCAAGGGCCCCTGGCTCCTGCCCCAGCACTAGCCTCTGTACCAGTTGCCAGCTTCTACACAAAGGCCATGGGGCTCCCAAGGTATGAGTGTGGGCTCCCTGGGCACAGAACGCCCTGGCTCTGCTCGGCATAAGGACTATCTCTCTGAGGACCAAGCAGACTGAACCGTACTTGGTCAGCTTAGGCACAGGGTTCCTGAGTGCCTTTGCCTTCACACATACCGACACCACACCAAGGCGCGTGTGTCATGAGCACCTCCATAAAGCTCTGCTGCCCTGGGGGTATTCCCTGCTGCCTATCGGGCTGTTTCAAATGCCCCTCAATATAGACAACATCCAACCAATGGATTAAACTCAACAATCCTTTTTATACCAGTGTTGTGCTCAGTTCTGGGAATCAACTTTGAGTAACACACAGTTTCCCCACCACAAAAGTCCTCAGCCTGCTTACTTTATTATTTACTAAGACTATACAGGCCTTGGCTAACGTGCAGTGAGGACTAGGTGTCTGGCAGGTGTAACAGCATTGTGCATGCTATCCTACTTAATCTTCACTCCAGCCCTTTGCATACAGTAAGAGCGAGAGGCTCAGAGAGGGGAAGCCATTGGTCTGACTCCAAAGCCTCTGGCTTTAAACCCAGAGCTACACATTCTTTGATCTAGCTTGTAGAAAACACTTTTTGAATCCAGAGCCAGGGCCCAACCTCTTTTATTTTGCCTGTGAGAAATCCAGGCCTCACAGAGGAGGTGACATTTAAACTATCTCCCAATATAGGGCTAGAGATTTTCTGTGCAGTGCTACAGAAAAAGCACTTGAGGCAGTGAGAACAGCAACAGCAAATGCCCAGAGCAGGGAAGGCACTTAGGAAAGAGTCAAAGTTTGCAAGTGTGTAAGCAGAGGCTGGAGAGGAAGTGGCAGAAGCAGGGAAGGGGAGGTGGCGGCTGACCACAAGCTGAAGTGGAGCCGAGGCAGCTGGCCCAGCGATGCTAACCCTGGTCTGGGGGCGGGGGTAGAGGAGCCCACCCTGTCCTCAGCAAGTGCCTCTTATCTCTGTCCAAGGGGAGAGCTGGGTAACCCTCGAAGCAGAGCCCTTCATCTCCAAGGGACTGACCATGCAATCAAGGCTACTGGCAAGTCTTCCCTTGTACAGGTGTGAGCATCAGAGCTTGTCCTGAAAGGCCCTACCTGGTTCCTCAGCTACAGAGGGCAGTCCCAGCACATGCCCTCAGGAGGTGCCACTTGGAGCCTTTTCCGAATAAAGACCAGGCAGAATGTTAGTTTTGGAAATAGTAACCAAGCCTAGAATGTGTTATAGGACTCCATACCCAGCTCCAGAAAGTTCCCATCGAACATCTTCTCTGCACCAGGTACCACTGGACAGTGGTGTGGGCATGAAAGATGCCCTAGGTCCTCCCCCTCCATGCTGGAGGCTGAGTGTCCCTGGTGTTTAGGGGGGAATCTGTCAAATGGAACATTCTGGGATGAGAGGGATAATGCTGTCCAACACAGAGGTCACGAGGCACCCAGGGCTATTGGCTACTTCAAGTTTGGGTCACGTGACCGGGGAATCAAAGTTTTTGTTTTATTTCATTTCCATAGACAGCATGAAGGTGGTGGCTGCTGGGCTGGACAGCTCTGAGAAATTAGGTTCTGTGTGAGACATCGGGGTTACAGTGACACGTGAGATTTGGTTCTTGCCTTTTTGAAACTCGTAGTACGTGAATGAACACATAAGCAACCAATCCGAGGCAGTGAAAGTGTGCTCATGTGCTGGAGAAGGGGGGGGGTGTCTGAAGAGGGGACAAAATGATTGGCGTGATCATTAGGACAGGGAAAGTGGGCCAGGCTTCCAGGGAGAAGTGCGTGGGTGGCATTTGTAGTGAGCCTTAACTGAAATTCCTTCAAGTAAAAAGGGGAGGATGTCTTCCACCATGGAAGAGGGGAAATGACCTTTTGTGTGAACAGGGACAGAGGTTGTGTGAGGCAGAGAGAGGGTGCCAGGGAAGACGGAGAAACAGCTGGGGGAGGATGTGCTGGTCTTGGGGACTGGGAAGGCGGAGGGTGGGAACGCAGCTCAGGTGGTGGCTGCCGAGACCTCGTTCCTCTGAGACACAGAGCTCTGCGACTTCCAGCAGAGAGCTCTGCTTTCTTCCCCCGATGTTCAGTTTCTTCACAGGACAGGGTGAACCCAAGAAAAGGGATTCTTGGGGTTATATCCTACAAGGAGTCCAAGTTGCCTTTGAACAAAATCTTGCTTATTCCCTCCCTGTGTCCCACGACAGGAGCTTGCTAAGCATGCCCGTTTACAAGCATATGATGTGATGCCAAGGCTCAGGCGGCCAACTCCACCCCGCAACCCATAAGCATCTCAAGATGACTACAGCCCTACCATTTGGACAGTATTCCCTTTTTATATTGTAGAATCTGCACTCTTTTGTTTTAAAAACCTGGCAAGTATTATTTGGTAACCTTTTAGTGGAAAACAGCTTTTTGAGGAAAGTTTCTGAAAATGAGACACAGACACGAAATGAAGGGAGGCCAGAGAGACGGGGAGCTGGGAAGGATGTCAATCAAGGTAGAGGAAAACAAAGGCCATCTTTGGCTCTCCAAGCATCTTTTCCTCAGAGTCTACTTCAACGTTTTCTTCCATTATACTGGAAAAGCCCTAGGAAGAGAAGCTACATCACCTCATTCCCTGAACCTCTCTGCAGTGACAGAGGCAGGGAGATGCACAGAAGATTGATCCTAAGGCCTTGAGCAGGCTAGCTTAGTGCTCTACCACTGCATCCATCTGTCCCCAAGTGTGTACTCTTTGTTGGTCAAGTTAAGCACTGGAGCTAAGTGCTAAACTCTACCCAGGTAGAACACCTGCCTCACAAGCACAATTCCCTGGGTTCCACCCCTAGCGATGGAAGAAAGGGAAGCTAGAAACACTTCCAGCACTACCTAGAGAACTGCTTGTCAAGAAGGAAGCAGAGCTGGAGAACTGAGAGCTGAAGGGGACCCCAGTTAACTAGGGTTCTCTAAAGGACCAAGTTGTTTGGCCTTAGGACCTTAGGACCTCACAGAGAGCACACCCATACCGGAGCATCCTCAGACTAGACTCTGGAGATCCAGAGCTCGATAATTCCTAGAGGACGGGTCCCAGAGAAACAGGGGCTGAAGAGCAGTGAGGAGGCCACCTGAGCCGCCAGGAGCCTGAGCTGAGAATTTGCAGGGAGTAGGGTGGGTGAAGGTGCCCTGAATGGCTGTGCATTCCCAGCAGTGACTGGAAGAGCAGCGAGGCTTTGGGGTAGAGAGATCCCCTCCTCTCCCTTGCCCCACACAAGGAAGGGCTGAACTTTCAGAGCAGAGGGATTTCAACAGTTCTGATTTATGTCACCTAGTAAGATGCTTTCCCTCTCACTGTCAGCTTTCCAATAGATCAAAAGTAGGATATTAACATGAAGGCAATTCCAACTCATTCTCCAAGCCATGCTAATGCCCAAGCCACCCTTCCCCTCCATCTGTCAGGAGAATTGATGGGTGTTCAAGAGCCCCAGGAGGCAGAGCAGCCGCTTCCTTTGTGTACATCAAAGGCCGATACCTGAGTGTTTCTGCAAGCCATTCCTTGTGTTCTATTCAGCAGCAATATATAAAAATAATTACATGCCCTACAGGAGGAAGGCAGCAGGAGACAGTGTAGCCTTCATGAGCTTCCCCTGAAGACATGGACCTACAGATCTGGGCAGAAGGCCAGCTTTGTGGGTGACAATCCCGGAATCCGGGGGTGGGGACTTCGAAAAGCTATCCCATCTCTCCCCCATCCTCCAACCATTGAATTCCAAACTACAGGCCTGGCTGTCTGAGATGTGTTTGGGAGCCGAGTTCTGTGGTTGCTTGGGCCTGATGCCTGCCCTTGGCAAAGGCAGCTGTGGTTGGTGGAAGAGAAAGCAAATGGGGGTTTTCCCAAACTTGCCTCTCTGGACAGGGGACAGTGATGTCAGAGTTTAAGGAATATGAGTGACATCGCAGTATTTTAAAGATACTATTAGCAGGCTCTGTAGTAATAGGTACAAGGGAGAATAAGACCAAACCACATCTTAACACTTCTAGAGAGAGAAGCAAGAGAAGAAAGGGCAAAAATCCATATTGGTTCTGCCTTTCCTAGCTAGGGTTCTAGGCCTTCCAATAATCTGTTTTCTTTCCCCTGTAGAACCATATGCAAATTGGAGAGCTTACACCTGAATGATGTTAATCCCATCTTTCTTGGCCTCCCTTTCTCCTGTTCATCCATCCATATATCACCCATCTACCCATCTCTCCACTCATATAGACTAGAGAATTTGTTGCCATGTTAGTCTTGTTTTTCTCTTACTCAGCATCATCCATGGTTTCCAGTCACCTGCAGCCTCTTTAGTTGGGCCCTGAATTGACTCATCAGCTTTGTTCCTCATTCTCCCATTCTCCACTTCAGCTGCAAATCTACCTCTCTGTAAATGGCCCCATCTCGGAATCCGTGGTTATTCACCCTCTTGCTTTCACAGAATGGTGCCTCTTAACATGATATTTCTCCCTCCTCCTCAAATCTTTGCTTACAATATCTTTTAGAGCCCGCCAGGTGTCATCCCTTTCTACACCTCCCCATGGTCCTCACTGACCGCGAGGACCTTCAGCCGCATCCACAAACAGGGAAACTGGCCACAGTTCCTCTCCTCCCACTCAAAGTGGAAACAAAGCAAGGGAATGAAGCACACTTAAGCTCAGGCTGTACCCATAAAACTGAGGCAAATGTAGCCACTAAATACCCGCCACCAAAATATCTATCAAGGTAAATAAAAAAGAAACACACACAGATTACGTGCATATGTATACATAACCCGTACTCACATGTACGGACACATATGCACACATACCTGCGCACACACATACACGTGCATAGCTAAAACCTTGCAGCAAAGGCAGCACTAAGCCAAAATCTGGCATCTCTGCCAGCCCTGGGTCAGCAGAACTGGGCAGAGAACTGATGGTGAGGGGCTCCCTCTGCTTTGCCTTGAAGCAAAACAGCCACTGTAAATAGAAGATGGAAATACATCTTCTCCTGCCGAGCTGAGCTTTTCCAGAAAGGAGAGTGAACAAGGCTGTAGAAAATTCCTGTCTCTTCTATACTGACAAGTACTACATTCACAGAGGGGTATTTTTTCCTATTCAAAGATAAGAAACTAAGCAGGGACTCAGAGAGTTGTGTACACTCGTGTTCACAGCCTCACCATACATGTAGCCAATATCCCAAAATCCATCAGTAGGTAAATGAATAGACAAGTTAGTTCTAGAAGCACACTGGACTATTGTTAGGCCTTAAAGTGGAAGTAAACCTTTTTTTTAATTTTAAAATTACATTTATTGTGTGAGTGTACCATGATGCATGTGTGGAGGTCAGAGACAACCTGTGAGTCAGTTCTCTCCCTTTACCATGTGGATCCTGAGAATGGAACATGGGTTGCAGGCTCAGTGGCAAGTCTCATTATACACTGAAGCTGCACACTTAAAAATGGGCAAGCAGGCTGGAGAGATCACTCGTGGTTAAGAGCAGGTGGTTAGGAGCTGCTCTCAGAGAGCCCCAGTTTGGTTCCCAACACCCATGTCAGGCAGCTCACAGCCCCCTGTAACTCCAGTTCCTGAGGACCTAGCCCATGACCCCCCTCGGCACTTGCACTCACATACAGTCATACATATACACATAATTTAAAATATTTAAAAAATAATTACAGTGACAATGTTATGATATATATTTACCATAATTTTTAAAATTAAAAACCATTTAAAATACAAGGAGGAAAAAACAGAAAAGCAACATTATTTTTTAATTCTGAGAAAAAAATTTAAACACAAAGGTAGAGGTGATAGCATTTTGAAAAGCCAGAAGATCATATTTCAGAAAGTAATTTGTTCCTACAATAAGCATCGGGGGAGTAGAAGTTTTGCGGCATCCTCAAAAAGGTATGAGTAATCATAACCTCTATGAAGCAGGGACAAGAATCAATAGAAAAAAGAAGCTGAGATAGAAGAAGAAAGTTAAATGGGGAAAAATATAAAGAGACATTTCAAAGACAAACAGAAACAAATGGAGTTAGGTAGGATACGGGAAGCTTGCAAGGAAAGACGCTGAAAGCAACATTCAAATCCACATTGTAAGTGACAAAGACTAAATGTGGCTCCTCAAAAAACTGAATGAACACAGGGAAGGCAAGCATGAAACATTTCCTTGAATTCAGAATAAAGGGACAATGACATGAAAGTGATGGAAATGAAGATGAAATAAATAGGAAAGAGAATGGATCTGTGGTATTGGGGACTGTCGCTATTTCAAAGGATTCAAGCAGAGAAAAATGGGGTAGAAGTACATGATTACCATAAAAGAATAAAAATAATGAGACTGAAAAGTATTACGGGTTTAAAATGTTCTTTATGTTCCAAGAAAACTTAGGTCCATGAAAAAGTGATTCAAACCTGGATAAAATCTGCTAAATCTATCTTTTGTGAGAATAGGGAACAAAGGAGGCTGACAAGTTGGCTCAGCAGGTAAAGGTGCTTGCTGCCAACCCTGATGACCTGAGTTCAATCCCCGGGACCCACAGGAAGGAGAGACTGACTCCCAAAAGTTGTCCTCTGTCTACCACATGTACTTCATTCATGTACACACACAGGTGCACATACACATGAGGAACTGTAAAAACAACTTTAAAGAGAAAAATGAAATAAGATAATCATAATCATTCATAAGGAAGTATGCTGTCCTCGAGGGCAGCCTCTTAGATTTTTTGGCATACTACATATCAGGGGGAAGCAGAGGTATATCAGAGAGCATGTTGATGCAGGGATTTTATATCTAGTTAGTTGGGTAATCGTTCATGAAGTTCACAAAAATGCGTCCTATGTATGTTTCTGTGAGTGTGAATGTGTATGTGGGGGGGGGGTGCACACATGGATATGTGTGCATGTATGTGGAGTACAGCTAAGCAACCTTGGGTGTCATTTCTCAGACACCATCCACATGTCTGAGACACGGTCTCTGACTATCTTGGAACTTGCCGAGTTGCTTGGTTGGTCAGCCAGCCAGATCCACACAACTGCTTAGCTCTCCAGTACTGAGATTACAAAGATGCCACCGCACCTTCATTTTTATACATGTGCTCTGGGGGCCAAACTCAGATCACCGTACCTGCGCAGCAAACACCAGGCGAGCCATCTCCCCAGCAAACATATTCCTAACCACAAAAGCCTTGCATTATAAGGAATTAGAAAACATAATAGCCAGTATTGCTCTTGGCTTAAGAAAAACTTACTAAAAGATAAAGAACAAGCAATCAAGAGAGAAATTAAAATTAAAAACCCAGAAATGAAGGCTTTTCCCGGCATCACTCAATGCAAAGGATCAAAGCCAGGGCCTCAAGACAGCTAGAACAGCACTCAAGCCGTAGAATAACAACCCGCCTCGAGAAGGAGGACACCATGACTCCTATTTCCAGGCAGGATGGAGCAAAAAGAGCAGGGCCCACCCTTCTGCCTCAGCTGGAAAACCACAGACCACCGGCATCACAGGACAGATTCTTAAGGGAAAGGAGACCAGTGTTATGAACTGTATGCTGTCGCTCTGCCTGGGAAGACCTTCTAAGCCTCCACACAAAGCAGAGGCTCAAAGAGAAGTCATGATTGTGACACTTGAGGAGACAGCATTCAGACTTTGGAGCTGTTGAGATGGTTCGGGTTTGAGGGACAGAATACCAAGAAGGGAGGGATAGGAAGGGAGGGGGGACCATGGAAATATCAATGAAACACTATTTAAAAGTATAGACCACGACTGGAAGAGAGACAACATGAACACAACATTTCCTCCAGGTCAATTTATGAATTATCACAGAGTGAAAGGGGTTTTGTGAACTGAGTAATTAGGAAAGTATAAAGCCAAACTAGGTGAGACATAGAAAACCAGGCGAGACAAACACTAAAAGAAAGCGGAAACATTATCAAAGCATGTACTTCCCAAGCAAAGAATCTGGCACGGTATAATTTATCATTAAACCCTTTGAAACTCTTAAATAAAAACATTCTCTCACTTTATAAAATGGCACAGGGATTTAAAAAAAAACAAAATTGGAGTGATACATAGCCTGATTATGAAGTCACTAACAAGAGCACAAGGTGTTAGCCCAGGTCTGATGCCCAGCACCGCATAGACTAGGTGAGGTGGCATATGCTTGGAATCCCAACTCTTGGGGAGCTGAAGCAGGCATATTGTCATAAGTTTGAGGCATCCCTGGGCTACATAGTGAGTTGTAGGTTAGCCAGATCTACAGAGTGTGAGCCTATCTCAAAAGTAACCCAAGAGGTGATCATGGTTGTGCACACCTTTAATCCTACCACTTGGGAGGAAGAGGCAGGCAGATCTCCATGAGTTCTAGGCCAGCCTGGTTTACTTAGTGAGTTCCTGTACAGCCAGGGCTACATAGAGAAACCATGTCAAAAAAGGAAAAAGCAACCCAAAAAAAGAAGAAAAGGAAATAAAGGAACAGTTCCCCCAAACCATATAGACTAGCTTAGAGGTAGACTACCATTATACATTCTAAGAAAATAATACAGCTCTTCCTTTCAAAATTCAGAACAAGGTAAATATGTTCACTGTCACGAAAGTTCTAACATGTAAGACCAAAACAAGAAAAGAGAGGTATGAATTACTATTTATAAATAACACTAGGTACCTGTAGTTCTTGCGACCATGAATCCAAAAAAAAAACCAGTAGCAATGCCCTAAAGGGCAATGTGGACATTAACTGAAGTGCCCAGGCACAAAGCAAGTTTATATAATGCTCTGATTTGGATACAGTTTGAGTATGTCCCTCCAAAGGGTCATGGGCTGGAGGCTTGGTCCCTAGTCTGGTCATGTTGAAAAGTGACAGAAGCTTTAAGTGACAGGGCCTGAGAAAAAGTCATCAAGTCATTGCTAGCACCACACTTGGAAAGGACTGATGTAGTTGGTATGTATGTTGCTTAGTTCCCTTGAGAGTGGTTTGTTGTTTAAAACAAAACAAAACAAAGCAAAAACAAAAAACAAAACAGTGAGCCTACCCTTGACTCTCTCTTGCTTCCTAACTTGCCATCTCTTCTCTCCCTCTTGTGTGTTCTCCTGCATGACAGCAGCCTCCATCTTGTGAGGTTTCAAGAAGACTGTAGCGGAGCTGAGAAGATGCTGGTACCGTGCTACTCCTTGAGAAGTGCGGGTTGAGAACGCCAGGGTCTGTTGCTCTCTTGGTGGAGCTCCTGTCCTCTCCAGATCTTACTATCTCCCTTTCTTTCATAAGATTCCCTGCACTCTGCCCAAAGTTTGGCTATGAGTCTCAGCATCTGCCTCGATATCCTGCAGGGTAGAGCCTTTCAGAGACCCTCTGTGGTAGGCTCCTGTCCTGTTTCCTGTTTTCTCCCTCCTCCAATGTCCATCCTCTTTGCCTTTCTGAATGGGGATTGAGCATCTTAGCCAGAGTCCTCCTTCTTGATTAGCTTCCTTAGGTGTACAGATTTTAGTATGTTTATCCTATATTATATGCAACAGATCCAAAAGTCTGGGTACATGGGGCTTTTCTGAGACTGATATTCCAGCCAAGGACCACTCATGGTGATGGCCTGGAACCCCTGCACAGAGGTAGCCTATGGCAGTTCAGTGTCCAAGTGGGTTCATAGTAATGGGGACAGGGACTGTCTCTGACAGGAACTGAATGGCCTGCTCTTTGATCACCTCACCCTGAGGGAGGAGCAGCCTTACCAAGCCACAGAGGAAGACAATGCAGCCACTCCTGATGAGACCTGATAGACTAGGATCAGAGAGAAGGAGAGTAGGACCTCCCTACTGAGGGAGGGATACGGGTGGGGAAGAGGGAGGGGGCTACAGGGGGATACAAAGTGAATAAACTGTAATTAATAAAAATAAGTTTTAAAAAAAAGAACGCCAGGGTCTGGGCTGTGTATCCATCTGCATTGCCTGCAGAGGCGCCATGCCCAGCTCCCAGTAGCTCTCTAAACGCCCACATACTTCCCAAGTTACCAACATGTTTCATTACAGCCACAGAAAGCAAGCTAGTACAGCGCTGAATACTCGCCCTACACTGCAGCAAGGAACAGGAGGGACAGATGTGAAACATCCCTCTTAGATTAGCAGTAGCCACCAAAACAGCTTACACACAACAAAACCCAATAAACATCATGAAGTCATTCTAGCCAGAAATATATAGGTTCTTAATGAGAACAAGTGAAACTGAAAAAAAAAGTGTATTGTGATCTATAAAGATGTTTTGGATTACGAAAAATAATAAATCCTGTGGGCAAAGACTAAATTTCCTACGTATGTGAAACGACGACAATTCAATGTACAGACATTGTAAAGCACCGTCCCCACCGAGCATTTTTGGCAAGGAAATAAAACTAAAGTTGTTGTCATAAAATGTAAGGTGAGCAAAACAACAGAAAATTATACAGGGCTTTGCTTACCAAATCTTAAAACATCTGACAACAAAGAAAAGCCCAATTAAAACACACACAAAAGAAGCCTCAGAGCCAAATGCCAAGCACTTTGAAGAAAAGGCTGCAAATGATGCAAACAGATTGACTGATTTCTATGTACTTGCAGGGAGCCTTCCCCAGAAGCAGAATACAATTCCATATGCAATAGCACTAATAAGAATAAAACACCTAGAAATAAATTGAAGAGTGAAAAACCTAGACACTAGAAATGCATCTTAGTGGTAAATTGCTTGCCTAGGGTGCGCAAATCCCTAAGATGAATCCCCAACAGCCCAAGAAAGTGCAAAATCTATACTCTGAAAACTGCAAAAAACAAGACAAAACAAAAACTAAAGAAAATAAAAAGAAAGGGGAAACCCCATCAGAAGATACATAGGTAAATCAAAATACTGCTTATCGATATAAAAAGGAATGAGCAATTAGGAGGCAGAAGCAGAAGGATCTTGAGTTTGAGGCCAGCATGGGCCACAGAGTGAAATATTGACTCAAATCAAGCAAAAAGAAAACAATTGAAAAATAATAAGGGATGAAGTATTAATCCACAGTTACAAAGTATGAATGAACTTTAAAAACATTGTGACAGGCCAAAGGATAACCTACATGGTATATGATTCCATGAAATGTCCAGAACAGGATAATCCAGAGATTAGTTGTCAGGTTGGGGTGGGGGTGGATAGGGGAATGACTGAGGAGCAAAGTTTCCTTCAAAGAGTAACAAAATGTTTACAAGTCATGTAGGGCTGACAATTATGCTATGTGAATTATATCACAATTAAAAACACTTTAGTTAAAATTCCTACACGAGTTAAAGTTACACCAGTGTGACTTTAAGTTATACTAGTGTGTTTTTTATTATTCACACCAGTGTTATATAAGTGTGATTTTTAAGACAACACTAAACCAGACCCAACAGAAGGTATTAAAAACATTACATCTGTGTCCGTATGTTCAGAGAGAAGTACCCCAAAATGCCAGCAAGCATTGTGTTTGGGTGGTAGAATTGTGAGTGATTTTTATTTTCTTCTTATTTTTTTATTTTCTAAATTTTCTACAATGAGTCAGAACAAAAATCAACATGTTTTTAAAAACAAAGTGCGTCAGGGTATAATTAAGTTCCAGACTGTTGGAGTGCTGAGGCGAGGGGCCGGCAAGGGAGTGTTCCGTGGAGCTTGCAGGCTGGAGTGGGGCACGAAGGGAACAGGCTTGGGGTGGGGGGGGGTCTACAGTATAGATCTGTTGACCTGCTTCATCTTGCCATCTCTGTACCATACCTCCCCGTGCATCTCTTGGCCACCGTGTCTCATTGGAATCTCAAGGCCACATCCCCTTGACCTGACCACAAGGCCACTGCTGTGGTCTAGGACCTATCCCACAGTGGCTGCTGAAGCAAGCTTACTCATGGCTCCCAGTAGAGCCTCTTGGACGTGCTGTGGACAGCCAGTCACTGGGTTCTCTCAAGTCTGTCTGCCTCCGTGAAAACCCTGCAGCTGCCTCTATGCACTGAGACCTAACTCTGTAAAGACAGAGATCCTATACACAGCCTTTTGCAGTAGGGGCTGTAAGTGTAGAGATCATCTGGGCCTGCACCAAATCAAGTTGCCATTCTCTAACGGAATGCTACTCCTCGCTGTGTCCGCAACTCCTTTTGCTGCCTTCCCATTTTGCCATGCTCTTCCTCCTCTCCTAGCGAAAGCTGTCCCTTTTTCTCCACCAGTTCAACTCTTACACCTCCTTCAAAAGCAAACCCAGCTCCTGCCACGTAGCTGTTGGCCAACAAATAATAGCTCCTCCCTGTCCCACTGTATTCCAGCTCCTCTAAGGCATCACGCTATCCGGACATGAGCTATCTGTGAACACATAATGAGCCTCTTATTTAATGACAAATACGTGAAGATGCTCAACTGGGGGTAATGGAAGAAATGATCCAAACATGTTCACTGCAGGAGTAACTGATCCCAAGAGGAATGGCCAGCTACAAGTTCAGGGGTTGGGGAAAGATGTCTCTCTTGGAATAAACTAGTTTTACGATCAAGTCTCCTTAGGAGACCAGTCTATCTGAATCTAGCTCCACATAACCAGGGGTTCTCTGAGCTGCCCAAGCCATCGTGCTGCAGAAGCTGTTACCCAGAGGAAATGATGGCACTGAGAAAGACAGCGCTGGGCGACGGGGTAACTCTACCAAAAGAACACCCCTTCCTGTGTACTTAGGGTGCCCTCAGTGCTGTGCTCAGCCTCTCACCATCTCATTGGCCTTCAAAATGACCTCTTTGCTACTCCCAGCTGACAGATTTCAAAGCTGAGGATCAGAATGTTGAAATAGCCCATCATTCTTTTCTAGAGAAGGGCAGGGCTTTCTTTCTATAAAATCCCACAGGATTCTGTCAACAGAAAGAAGGCATTTGCCTGGGCTGCAGACTCACGAGCCTGGTCAGGGTCTCCTGGCTGGTGAAGAACTGCATGAAGGGATGGACGGAAAGCCATCTGGGCACAAGAATGGCATAGCACTCACACTGGCCAGCTCCCAAGGCTGCCTTCCTTCCTGTGTTTCCTGCCAAGACACAGAGCAGCTTGGGCACAGTAAGATACAGAATTCACTTCTTACCAGAAAGAGGGATGAGCCAAGATGGATGCCATTTGCACCAGGCTAGACATAAAAGGCCTTTCTCAGAGCTTTCAACACTTACCAAAATGTTGTCTTTTAGTGTCAAAAGTCCCTAATCCAGATCTCCAGCTAATACCCACAGCCTCATCCCACTGTTCACTCTGAACTCAGAAACAGGCAGTATGGCAGCTCCAGCCGGACATGTGGCACAGTTGGTACTTTCTGGAACAGAATATTCACTATTTATTAATCCCTAGGAGCACTTGCTTGGTTCCATCACACAAATCCTAGAACTACCACCCAGCTGTGGACTAAATGTCAAGACTAAGAGAAAAGAAAAGGTTAGAAAGACAGGTTCCCTGGCTCTGGTACTGATGTTCTCCAAACGTTGGGCAAGGCCAGAGCCAGATGGAGCCAGCCTGGGAGACTTCCTGGAGGAGGTAAGTGCTAAAGTAGCAAGAAGGAGAGAAGCAAGGTGTGGCAGTCTAGAAAAGGAAAACCAAACCTCTTAGCTTGAGAAACAATTCAGGCAAAGTCTTGGAGGGAGGCAGAGACTAGGAACACCACAGTGACACGTAAAGGAAGCTTTGCCCCAGGCAGTCAGAGCTTTTTGTGTGGTCTCTAATGAAAGGCACAGGTTACCTAGCTCGTGCCACAGAAACCTTGTGTGCACACTTCAGCAAGTCGCTCCCAGCCCCTCTCCCACCTGACAAAGGACACATGCCAGGACCCCCCCCAGCCCCCTATGACTAGTATGCTTCCGGTTCCCCACCAGCACTCACCATGTACAGAGCACGCTGCCTCCCTCTCTGGTTCTCCTTCCCTCTCCTCTTCCATCTTCCTTCCCTTCTCCCGCTTCCCACCTCCTCTCCCTTCCAGGTGGGGCCACGTACCCCCACACTCCAGATGTTCTGAAGGAGTTTTACTCCTAAGGCCGTTCAGGCCCCCAGGTTAGCAGATGTGCGGCTGAGAGGCAGGTTAGTGGGGGCCAGGGTAGCGGGCTGGGGCTGGGGGCCGAGACAGCTGCCTTGGCCCAGAAGGCCTGGTTGGTCCCTGAGGAGGTGGAGCAGCTTCATTCTTGTCAACTGCAGCTGAGAGAGCAGGAAGGAAAGGGGACTGAGCTGGCGGGGGGGGGGGGGGGGAGCATCTTCAGGGAATGGTGCCTCCTGGCTCCCTGGTCTCATGGATCTGGAGGCTTGTCTTCTTTCCTCCCCCACCTCCACCCCAACCCAGAACTCTGGAAAGTACAAACACCCCAAGTAGTCAGCTTTCACTATTTTTCCACAAGACCCTGCCTCTTCATTGTAGGAAGATGCCAGTTCCCCACAAACACCGAGTGACTGCAGGACATAGATTATCCTCAAGTAGCAGGTAACTCTTAAATAATGATATTCTTGGCTTTGAGAGCCATAGCATGGCTTTCTCAAAATTAACAGGTTTATTGTTTGATTTAGGGTGATGTATGTTCCAGGGTGTAGCCCTTCACCTCTCTCTCTCTCTCTCTCTCTCTCTCTCTCTGGCACATAACCAAGCTCAGACTCCCCCACAGGCAGCTGCTTTGCCTACATTGGCGCTCATTTCAGTTGCATGCTTCCCTTGCTCTGACTGCTTGCTGTCTCAGCTCTGTCTGCTACCCCACCACCCCAGGAAGTGAATGAGAGCAGGGGGAAATAATTGTAAACCTGAGCTCTTTCCTTCTTCCTCAGAGCCACCCACCTGCCACATGCTCTAAGGAAGAATCTAGAAAGTGGGAAGGAGCAAATAAGTTGTGGTAGAAAATGCATGGCCTCAGGACCCAGAGACTGAAATTTAAGCCACGGGTCTTCCAAGCTACTGCCACTGGGCAAATGACTAACATCTCTGCTCCTGCCACCTTGGTCAACAACACACATTCAGACTGCCTCTTCCCCAAGGAAAAGGCAGTCCAGACCCATAAGCACTCTCCACCAGGCATCAACTCCCCTCAAAAACGAACTGTCATCACAGGTGTTTTCAAGATGTCCTGCCTGCCTTTGTGGACTGGGGATTGGGGAACAGGGCACCTCTGGCAGTCACTCGTTGCCTGCTATGTGCCATGCATGGCTTCTGAATTAAAAGAATCCAAAAAAGAAAGAAAAGAAAGGTCAGGTGTAGTGGTGGACTCAGGAGGCAGGGGCAGGAGGGTCAGGAATCTGAGATCAGCCTAAACCTACACAGAGAAACGTCTGTCTCAAAAATTAAATAACAACAGTAATAATAAAGACACGGAGTCTCAGAGGACTGTAGAGAGGGGACACACTGAGCCTGGAGGGCAATGCTGAGTCTCAGGTGCTCTAATCTCAGGACAGTGGGGTGAGTTTGAGGGTTAGCAGGAAGCCTCCTGCAGCATACTGCCCTGAGGCACAAGCCGGTGAAAGAGATGAGAAGGAAAAGCAGGAGCCAGTGTCTTTGGGAGACAGCCACAAAGAGCAGGAGCAGTGCAAGTCTTCTACCACTCTCCAGGAGTCCTGAGCCATGTGTGGGGTGGGGAGTAGGGATCATGGGAATTTGGGCTGTGTCTTCAGGATCTCACTGAAGAATCTTACAGCAGCAGTATTTGCTCAGATTCGTGTTTAAGCCCCATCTGGCTGCAGTTAAGGGCAGAGGGCAGGTTCAGGACAGAAGCAAGTAGCCAGCTAGAAGGCTGTCGCAGGCAAGGGAAGTAATGAGAAGTAGAATTGTTTCAGAGAAGTTGGGACAAACAGTCATTGGAACCCAGTGCGCTGGATGCATTCGTGGTGCTAGAGTCAAAGCTGACACCCACTTTCCAGACTACGGAAGTAAATGAATGGTGTGATTCCCTGGAATAGAGAATTTAGAAAGGCAACGTGTGGAAGGAAAGCAGTGGGGCTTACTTTGGGAAATGTGCGAGGCCTTCTGACCCACCAACCAGAGACTCCACTGGTCAGTTCAGTGGACCAATCTAGGCTGAGGAGGTAGACCCTCCGGGAATCATCAGCATGTAAGTGGTCACAGACAGACATAGGAAAGGAGAGCCCAAGGACAGACTCCAAAGAATGGTGCCCCTTTAGAGGATGGGCTAGGTGATCTGCAAAGAAGATGGAGGAGTGACCAGGGACAGGGAGAATGGGAGAATGAGTTTCAGTAGCAGCCAAAGGAAACGAGTCCGGCAAGAGCCAGAGGGCCAGGGCTGGCAAGCATGAGCACAAGAGCTATGATCAGCCAGGAGAGCCACAGAGGCCACACTACAGGAAGCCCTAGGAGGGTATGGAGGGGAGAAGAGCTGATGCGGCTAGAGGCTGTACAGCGCCCCGATAAATGGACCAGTAGACCTGCTGCTGCATGAAGACCGGATGAGATACATGTAACACTGGAGATGCTCAGGTCCCTTCCGCTCACCCCCCTGTCTCCTACTCTCACCCTGAAGGGAGCAGTTTGGCACTGATAAGGATGGTGTTGAGGTCACCACTAATGAAGATTTTCTGGGACCAGAGGCTGTGCTATGCTCCCTGCTCAGCAGGCAATAGAAAACAAACCAGCCTGAAAACACATCTGGAGGCAATTCAGTTTTTTTAGTAGACAAGTGGAGGGTGGCAAAAGCTCAGGGTCACAGTGCCCATCCCCTCAACCAAGAGACTGCTGAGCCAAAGGACAACAGACACCCCTTATCATGGGCTGCCAGGCCCATCCTAGCCCTGCATCCTTTTGCTTTAGCCATCCACAGTAGCCCATCTTTCAGACACTATGACATTTCATTCCTCACCTGCCCTAGCCCAGACCCCGTTCAAGAGTCCAGCATTCTTTCATACAGCCTCCCCACCCCACCATGCTCTGCCCTACCCGCTGGAGCTCTTTAAGGGAGAGTTGGGGAAGGAGCTGGCTCTAAGTCCCAAAACAGGTGTCAGGAGTAGTGAGGGAAAGGAAGCCACCTTGGCAAGCATCCCCAGATAGGGTCACATTCCAGAGCAACTGATCTTACAGCCATCTGGCCCAAGTGGTCACACAGGCTTATAAATAATTCATCCGCTTTCTAAAGGAAAAAAAAAAGGGTCTGGACTGGGCTCCTTCGCTGATTCCTTGGTGACACTGGGAATGTTCTACCCTCTGTGTGAATCTGTGGACCGCTGACTTTCCTGCTCTGCTATTCTAAGGCCCTGTGGTCCCAGGTGGGCAGCCTCTGTCCATGTATCCCTGCCTGGGCCACAGCAAGAGCCAGGGTCATCCCCTGCCTTCTCCAGTTGACATGTGGATTCCCACACTACAGCAAGTAGTCAGTAGACGCCACTCTCAAGGCTCATAAATATATGGAAAATTACCCAGAGACTCTCTGTAAAGACCACAGTTCCCTGGCTCTGACCCATCTTCTCTCACTAGAGTGACTGGGGGTAGAGCCAAAAGGCTGCTTGCTAGCTACACAGAGGTGGCCAGGGCACTTCCTAGTGCCTTCTCTTACCTCCCCTTTGGGCTGCTTTGAGGACTCAGTGGGGAAGAGTCCTGGAAAATGTGAGCTCTGAGGAGAGGTCAGGAGACAGGAGACAGATTTCCCCCTGTCCCCAGGCCAAGTGAGGAGAATATGACCCTTCCTTTACAAAGTTAGCTTCCCCACCCTCTTTTGGAGTTATTGGCCACTGGAAGTTCTTCACACAATCTAACCCTTTCTTTCCAACTGTACCCTCCCTCAAGGGGTTATGCAGTACTTCTACAATTAAGCCAGCTGAAGTTTTCTATTTCTAGCCCATGAGTACAGGTCAATGCAGGAGAATGAATGGGGAGTTCTGAGCACTGGGGACTTTGTCTAGAAAGTCCTTGGCAGCTCAGAACTATGGGAAATTAACCATTGCTGTTGTCTGCTGTCCATCTTAACTGAGATTGGAAGGAAGGGTAAGGTATCTCCATCAAGCTCAGGGCACACCGCACCCCAAGATCCTGGAGAAAAAGACGAGTGATTCTAAGCAGGACTGTACCGACCACCTAGAGGGTGGGGAGCTTGTTAAGCACAGGTTCTGAATCAAGCGTCCTGTGTGGTGTCTGAGGTTTTGTGTGTCTCACATGTTTCAGGAGGCTGCTGCAAGCTTGTGAGCATGGAGGATGTGGACAGTGTCCACAAAATGGGCACTGCATGAGGGGGAATTTCCTAAGACTCAGATTCCTTGGCCCCAATCCTGGGGATCTCAGTTCCGGAGGTCTGAGAAGGGACCTCAGCTCTGCACTTGATAAGTTTCCTTGGTGTTTAGTGTTTCGAGGCTCCCACACAGCTAAGCTTCTGTCAATCTAGAGTCCTGCTAAGAGTGTTCATGGTGGTACAGGCATATAATCCCAGCATTCAGTAGGCAGAGGCCAAAGAAGCATGAATTTGAGGTCAGCCTGGCTGTAGAGTTGAGATTTTATCTTTTTTAAAAAAAGTGCATGGGCTCAGAATTCAGATCTGTGAGCTGCTCCCTAAAGCTCCATTTGCTCATCTGTAAAATGGAGGGCATAGCTCTACTTTGAAGATGTGTGGAAAGGAATAAATGTGCCTGTGCCTGCGGCACATCAAGCCTTGCTGCACAGTTAGCAGAAGCCCCTGGCGTGCTTCGCGTCAGCTCCCTTTGCTACACCTGCTTCGGATTCTGGCTCTCTTGTAGCAGTTTCTCTGCCTTAGGAGCTTGGCTCCAACAGCGTGGTTTAGGGGAAGATGAGAACTCTGACATCCCACAGAAGTTATGAGCTGCCTACTCAGTGCCTTCTGTGCTGTGCATTGCAAGCACTGTACACAGCAGAAAAGAATAGATAAATAGAGGAAGGCAGGAGGGAAGGAAGGGGGAAGCCAACAGCCAGAGACGCAGGGTGATGGACAGAAGGGAACCATCTATGGTGGAATTTCATCTGTGCTGTTGTTCCCAGGAGTCCAAGCTAAGGCTCTGCCATGACCTTGGCTGCTTAGGACAGGCCGT
This sequence comes from Pachyuromys duprasi, assembly GCA_028658305.1. Lineage (NCBI taxonomy): Eukaryota > Metazoa > Chordata > Mammalia > Rodentia > Muridae > Pachyuromys > Pachyuromys duprasi. Next base: position 4,760,530 of record CM053757.1, on the reverse strand, counting down.
TTGCCCAGGTGGAGGAGAAACCTGTGCAGGAGGGGCAGCTCCACCCTTGGGCTCTGCTTGAGGGCCCCCTTGAGTCTAAACCTAACTGGAGGTCCCAGGCTTGCCCCTGGGTGTCCTGGTGTCTCCACCCAGATCTCTAAGGGGCTTTATGAGCCAAGAGCTTCAGGCAGAGACTGGCTGACCCAGGAAGTCCCCCAGCACCACACACAGCCCCGAAACACCTGCAGAGAGATGCGGAACCCCGGACTCTGCACTGCAATGCCTCCCATCACACAGGAGCCCAGTGCTGCTCCTGGGTGGCCCAGTTGAAGCCAAGTCTGTTCCAGACTAGCATTTATGGCTGAAAGAATCACTAACAGGTCCCAGAGCCCATCCCACCATGGACCATCTCTCAGTGGCTCTCAGGAGCCAAATGACTCATATTGGGACCCTCAGTTGCTACAAGTACCACTGGTCTGGCCACCCGCCCACCTCAGAGCAGCCTCTGCCCAGGCGCATGTAGTAATCAACTCCCGGAACCCTGGCAGATCCAAACAAGGTAGCATATAATCATGATGCCTGAAATAGCCACGCCGAGGAGGCCATCGCCGCCCCACATGTCCCTGGAGACCCCTCGTTAGGCCCCCTGACACAGCTGGTCCCCAGGGCCCTCCCTAACCAGCAGCATAAGTTGGGGTACCAACAGAACTCACCAAATCACCAGCAGGGCTTGAGGCCAGCTTTGGATATGGGGACTTCCCTTCCTCGTGGCAGACTGAGCAACTTCAGGCTGGAATCTTGGAGCACAGTTCTCAGGCTTTGGGGGTGCTCCCGCTCCTGTCAGCTCTGGGTCCCCATCTGCTACATTGCTGCAGGTGCAGGCTGTGGTTTATGGGCCCTCCCCCCTTCCCTGTTTACTTCCTTTTGACTCAACCTCAGCTATTTTGTTGTTTCTAGTTTGTGTGTGTGTTGCCTCCTCCTGTAGCTCAGGCTGGCTCCCAGCTCACGATGTAGCCCAGTCAGGCCCTCAACTCCTGATCTCCCTTCCATCTCCCAAGCGCAGAGATTATAGACATATACTGTCTCATCTTCCCTCCCCCCTCAATTCACAAGCCTCGAGCATGCCCTGGGCCCATCCTTCTTATTCACAACTTTCCTTGCAAGAGGCTGAAATGTGACCCCAAATGATATATTCACATCCAAATGTCCAGAGCCGGTACATGAGATCTTGTTTGGTGATTTTGTGGATATAATCTAAAAAACACTCTGGAGATGAGGTCATTAAAATCCAATGGCAAGTATTCCTGTGAGAGGTGACAGAGAGACAGAGGAGAGGAGGAGAGGCCAGAGAAGATGGAAGGCAGACAAGGGGGCAACGCAGCCACAAGGGATGCCAGCAGCCACTGGAAGCTGAGAGAGGCAGGGAAGGTGTCTCCTGGGACCTCCAGCCAGGTAGCCTGCTGGTGCCTGGAGGACTGTGTCTGTGGAAAGCTCTGTTTAAGCCACACCATTGTTGTGTGTTAAGGTGACCCAGAAAAGGAAGCTCCCCACATATCTACTTCATCTTAAGTGGGTCAGAATCACTGGAGGACTTGCTGGAGCAGAGTCAAGCCCTCCCACAGCCTTGGTCCAGTAGAGATGGGCTGGGGCCTAGGAATGTGCATCCCCCACTTTGAGACCCGACTTATCATGTAGCTGCTCTAGGAAGCCAGAACCCTTCTGCCGGAACCTGTGGAATGCTGGTACACAGTGCCCCAAAGGGCTGAGAACGAAGCAGCTAACAGATTCCCAGGTGATCTAATCAGCCATCCTGGACAAGAGCTGGAGAACCATTGTTCTGTGAGCTCTTCCAGTGACTAAGTTTGCCCATTCTCTGCCCACAGTCCCTTCCCCAAAGAAGCCTCCCTTGGCCTGCCATTGTACCCTCCTCATGCTTCTCCCAGCTCTCAGGAGACCTTGGAGGATGCCTCCCAGAGGAAATGTCCCATCCCTTATCCAGGCATATCTGGCTCTTCTCAGCCTCCCCAGGGCCTCCTGACAAACTGCCTGTGAACGGAGAGGAGAGTCCAACTGTCACTCCAGAAGACTCCTGTGTACCCTCCCCTGCCTAATGCCATGAGCCAGGCTGTAAGTGGAGCTGTAGATAAATCCTGGAGTGTCAGTGCGCTCTCCAAAAGCACGGTCATGGTCCCTAGGCATGCTCACTCTCTCACAAAGTCTTCAGGTTCCCACCAAGGCTGAGAGTTCTTAGGGGCAAAGCTAAAATCTCATTGACAGGCCCTAGCTCTTCAGGCTACCAACATCGTCTGTCTGTCTAGGCTCGACTTTAGAATTCCAAGGTAGAAATAGTTGGATCTAGAATCCCCAGGCACATATGGCAGAGCTCAACAGCTCCTGGAGGCAGTGCCCTGGAAAAACTCTGGCCTCCAGATCCCAAAAAATTCTAATCCCCAGAGCTGGTCCCTCTACCACTCAGACTCAGTCTTGGAGGCAGCTGGTTGCAGCAGATGTGTAAGTGGCTTCCTTATTGGTGGCTCTCCTGCAATACCATCGCCTCTCTGTGCCTCTAGATGCTCATCTGTGGAGTTCAGAGGGTGAAACCAACAGTAATGGTCCCACAGGAGTGCTATGAAGACGGAGGTGACAGGTGCAAGGGACTGTAAGACAGCAAGTGCCAGCTGCATGCTGCTCTTATTAGCCTGGCCTGGGGCATTATTAGTCCGTGTGCAGCTGTCCCTTCAAAGTATGGCATGGTGTGGAGGAAGGGGCACCTGCTTGACCTTTCCCAGGAACCCCTCTTATTCCTATCCTCGGGACACCTGGAATGGGACTGAATGCTCAAATGCTTCGTCATTTTCTCCTGAACACATGTCTTTCTTCTCCCTGCCCAACTCTGCTGCATTCCCAACATGCAAGACTAAAGTTCATAGGGAACTTGTCACAACGCAGACAGGGAAACTGGGGCCCAATGTGAACACGTCCCAAGAGTCGTCAGCTACTCCAGAACAGGACCAGGAACTCTATCAGGAAGTTATCATCTTCAGGCAGGATAATCCCTTGACCTTCCCTCCTTAGAAATAGAGAAACCCCCCCCCAAAAAAAAGAAAAAAAGAAATGGAGAACCCTAGGCTCAAAAAGGGAAGATAATTGACAGCTAGCATTGGAGCTTTGAAAAGGTATTAAAGGGCAGAGTGAAGAAGACCTGGATACTATGAAGTCTGAATAAACCAAAATCCCACCTCTGGTCTATCTTAGCTGTTTGACCTCAAGTGAGCAACTTAACTTCTCTGGACTTTAGTTGCCTTGTCTACGAAATGGTCGAAAGTAGAAGCTCCCTGGGAGGGATTTCAGTGCTAGCATACTGCCCATTGCCCAGTGAGCAACCCTCTTCAGCTTTCCCTCCTCCCACCCTGTGTCCTCAAGAGCACACCAATGGGGGGGGGGGGGTGCATCCCTATGCTCCAGACTCCCGACTTCTCTTCCCAATAACAAGTGGCTTCTGTGTTTTGGATGGGTGGATGGATGGATCTGTGTTTTGGATGGGTGGATGGATGGACCCCGGGGTGGCTTCTGTGTTTTGGATGGGTGGACAGATGGACCCCGGGGTGGCTTCTGTGTTTTGGATGGGCGGACGGATGGACCCCGGGGTCTGCGGCGGCTCTCCCAGGCTCTCAGTTGGGAGCCCAGTGTTGCTCTTGAGTCATTTCTCCAGTCACCCTGTGTGGCTGTCACGGTGATAAGCACTCCCCAGAGCTTCCAAGACTGGCTCTTTTCTGTCGTCTCCCTTTTTTTCCTTGCCACTGTGCTTCCCAAGATGCCCAGCCCCAGCCCAACCTGACTCAGAGCCTTGCTTCTGCATTTCCATGGGCTCCCCCAACACCTCAGGGCCCCGCCTCCCCCACCCACCCAGTTTCTATTTAGCCCCAGGCTCGATGGCTTCTAGTGGTTTCTCTTGGCTGGATTCGTGCCTGGTGTAACATGTCTGGTGTGGCTGCGCTCCTCCCACGTTGGTCAGGGAGGAAGTAAGTGTGTGCAAAGGGGGGTGACTGGGGAGTGGGGTGCCACCAGCCCAGGTGCCAAACCAAATAGCTTATGTGCCGTAGGTGCCACATCCAACTCAGTACACGGGCCCTGGAATGCAGGCTGGCTGCCCCTGCCCCACGCCCCAGCCCCATACCTACTTCCTGTTCTGTGTCTGGCTCTAGCCAGCAGAAGATAGGACCATCCACAGGGCTGAGCCATGCCCGGCTCCAGGAAAACAGAGATGCCCCCCATATGGAGGTGTTGAGGGACATGAGCTCTGCTGTGCCCCTTGCCTGCTCTAAAGAGGCCAGCCCAAACTATGGGAGAGCATGGAAAGGGACGGTGCCTCTGTGCCTCCCCGATGCCAAGCAGGACATTGCAGTTTGCGCCTGCTCTGGGGAAGGAGGAGGGCCCTGAGTGGTGGTCATCAAAGGAAGGTCTGCTTCACGGCCTCTGAAACCCCACAGCTGAAGTACACCTGTCTTTGCCACAACAACTCTACCTTGGATAGCCCCCAAAGCTTTCCTGCTGGACTCCTCATCGGTTAGCACTTGTTAAGGAAGGAGATGAGGAAGAAGCCACATGGTTGATATAACATATGGAGCTGACACACAGATCTATGGATACTGGCCTCGGCTACATTTGTCTCCTCGGCTTGGTAACCCAAGCCTTGTCTTGCTGCAGCTATCTGACATGGTGAGGAATGAATTTGGTGGGGAGCACCTCCTTTTGATGTCTGGTGGGTAGGATATCTTTCCTTGACTCCTTCACTTTCCAAAAAGCTCAGGATGTGATGTCTACCATTCTGAGTCCTCACATTGGGTACTTCCTCCTCACTTTTTCCCCCACCCCTGCTCACATACATGCACACATACATGCTTGTTAGTGTGCACATGTCCACCTTGGTTTCCCCAAGCTCTCACTGTGTTTAACATTTATCCATCATGTTCTGCGTGAGTTCTACCACATGCAGGCTCTTGGTGCCCAGATCTCCTTCTGCCGTGATTTCAAAGCCAGAGAACTGGGGGTCAGTGTGACTTCTCCCCTTCCCCTGCTCCCACGGTCAGCTAATGCCTATGTCAGTCACAACAGAAGGCCCTGTTTCAATCTCTCCTGTGCCTTGAACTCATCTCATGCCATGCTGCTGAGGTGAGCAGGTGCCAACACATCCATGGCTGTGTGGATATGGAAAAACAGGATGGAGGTTGAGTAACCTCAACGGAGTTGAGGTCTGAGTGTAAAGGACTCTGCCTCTTGAGTGCTGACGTTCCCAGAGCCCATCAGCTTCTCCCTTCACTGCTGCGCCTGCCTGCCCACTGACCACCGTCACTCTCCAGCCTGGCTTTCATTCTACCTCTTCAATCCCCATCACTGCCGCCAAAATGGGACTTTTCAAAAGCACAAACTTGCCCATTGCTGTCCTGCTCAAAGTCCTTCTATGGCTCCCTTCTATCTTCATCATGGAATCCAAACCCGTAACAAGCTCACTGCTGCTTACCTGTCAGAGAACAGGTAATTGCTAATTCCAAGTCTTTCTCTACTTATGCCCTTCTTACATACACACACACACACACACACACACACGCCCCACCCCCCACCCCCCACAGTTCAGCCAGACTCCCTAGGACTCACTAAGTTTCTTCCCCTTTTCCCTCTCTACCTTAACTCCCTCTGGTCCCTCTGCCCATCACATCCTTCCCTGCTTCTTCACATGATTGACATTTCCTGATCCTTCAAAACCTAATACAAAATTTTACAGATTAGTACAGCCTCAGAAACATTTTGAAATGAATGAACCGGTGACTAGTTAGACGAACACTATCAAGGCTGTGCAGGGCCTTCTGTGTTTCCATCCCTCCCAAATGGGTCCACTGTGTTATTTTCAGGAGAGCCCGTGGAGATGGGCAGGGTAAAAGCGTGGTCTTCCCTTTGAAGAGGAAGAAACTGAGGCATGTAGTCAGGACCAGAGGCATGATCTGAAGCCAAGTTTTGCCTGGCAGGTTGGCATTCTCAGGGTTATAAGAAGCAAGACCCCCCCCCATCTGCCTTGGTTTCTACCCTCCTATGCCTTAACAGAGGGGTCCAGGGGGGCTGGGGCAAATGTTCTAGTCCTACAAACCAGGGAGCAGCCCACTCTCAGACAGCATTAGAGAACTGCCCATCTAACTAAAAGTGCCAGGTCTGCTCTGAAAACAGAACCTTCAGAGACCTTCAGCAAAAGGTGTGACTCACCTTTTTTTTTTTTTAATTAATGATTTAACTTCAAAATAAGTCCAAGTTTTTCCTATGAGTCTGTTTGATGCTTTGATTGAAATGTCAACCCTCCCCCCCACACTCACTCCATCCACCACCTCTTATTTTTGGCTCTCTCAGCCCTTTTGCTAGTGCCCTAAGCAAATGTTTAGTCTGCCTGCAAGACAGCATGCACAGGCATTCCTGGCTTTCATCTACTGACCTCGGCCTCCCAGGGCATACTGCCTACCTATCCTGCTGAACGAGGGACAGGCTGCTGGGGCCAGAGACCTAGACACATTGGGGTGGAGGGCAGACAGATGACAGAATGAGGGAAGGCAGGTTCTACCACCCAGGCCACTCAGGAAGCAAAAGCAACGTATACCCAGCCAGCCAAAGAGAGGAAAGCCAACCGGTGGTGGCTGTGACTACGTGGCCAGAGACCTTCTATTTAACGGCAGAATCCAGCAAAAAGCCACTTTCCCTATCTCCCTCCTTCTGCTCTAGGACAATCAGAACAGGTTAAGACTGTCTGACTGGCAGGGTCACAGCAGAACCTACAGCCAAGGACACTGCAAGCCTTGTCCTGTATACTCACCACATATGCCTGGGTTTCTGCAAGGTTAAATGTCATGCCTACCTGAGTCCTATCCTCCAACTGTGATTTTTCCCAAAATGCTTATTCACCTACTGGTTGGATATAGAAACAACCAAAAATTCGACTGGCTTCTATAAGCAGGTGACAGGCACCATGCTCCTAGCCCTGCATTGGGCACAACATGCAAACAACCCAATAGGTAGGCAGGGCCAGCTTCCCTTACCCTAGAACCTGTACCCACTTCCATGGACAGGCTTAGTCCTGCTGCTGTGATTCCCCTGCTGGGGAAAAGAGGGACTATGGGGCTTCTTGGAAGGTGGGCTTTATCCTGGGAGGCCCCTCTCCCTGCTAAGTAGGGAAGTCGGTGTTTGAACCTGGCTTCCCTCCTCCTCCTGAGCCCCAGGGTAGAATCCAGCTAAGGGGAGGAGACAGCCACTTCTGGTGCTTCTTTGGGACAGTAGTCTCCACCCCACCTCCCAGCTCCTATTGGCAGACTGCCAGTGGCCTCAGGAATTCTGCCCTGGTGGCCCTACCTAGGGAGGTTCCACGCCCAAAGTCCTGCAAACACACAAGTGCCATGGCCACACACTTATGACAACAAAACCCTCGAGGAACCAGAGCCAGGGGCACTGTCTTCACTAGCGAGTGGGCGGCAGAGGAAGGGAAAGTAAGGCAGGGGTTGTGCCCCAACCCAGGAAGGTAGGAGCTCGGTGACTCACAGTGACTGCAGCCTGGGCAGATCCCACAGCGCCTCTGCTGGGATCCCTCGGAGCTGGTTGCTCTGCAGCATCCTGGAGGGTAAAGAGAGGTCTGTAAGAGTCACAGGCGTGGGGCAGTGGGTTAGGCTCCTCTTTCGAAACTCCCTCTTCTACTTCAGAGCCCAGAGTGTGAGGTGTAGCCTCCAGTCCTGTTAGTGGGAATTAACTGGGACACGGTTGAAGAACACAGGGGATTGGAAGGCCCAGTGTAGGAGAGAGGTGCCTCAGGAGGGCTTGTAAGACAAGGCAGGAGGAAACGGGGTGACAAAGAGAAAGGAGAGGCGTAGACATTTAATCCAACACTTGGGAGACAGAGAGAAGTTCAAGGACAGCCTAGGGTATTCATTGAGTTCCAGGGTAACCTGAGCTACAGTGGGAAAGAGAAAGATGGGATTCTGCTGAATTTTGCCCAGGATGTATTTTGGTTTTACTTCCCAGGCCTTAGTTTCCTATCTATTCAGCTGAAAAGCTAAGGGTTTCTTTGTGAGAGAGGAAGATGTGGGTGAAAGTAAGAAGACTAAAGACTGTCCCTCAAGTATCAGGGCATCTCAAAAATATGCTTTCTGGAGTCCTTATCTATAGAAGCAATTTGAAGTTCCGTCCCCCCACCCCACCCCCACCCCCCATCAATCATCAACCTATTGTGGCGGCTTAATCTCACATAAGCACACACTAAGTAGCTGCTTCTGAGGCTGCCAGCCTAGGACTAAGGCCAGCCACAAAACCTAGAAGGGCAGCACAGACAGAAACCACAAAGCTTCTGGGGCCCTGGAAACCCTGTGTGCAGGAAAGGTGGTCAGAGAGCACACAGCAGGGACCATCAGAAAGACGGGCACCTCTAGAAGTGGGTACTGATGACTCCAGGAGAATCCAGGCCTAACAGGGGCCTTAGGTAAGCTGGGCAGGGTACCTCAAAGTGCAGGGGAGCCCCCCCCCAAGCAACATGCTTAGTTCTAAGGCGGACACTGAGTGCAGAAATGGAAAGAAGGAAAATTAAATAAATACATTTAAAAAAATAGTCTGGGGAGATGGCTCAGGGGTTAAGAGCACCGGCTGCTCTTCCAGTCAAGCTGGGTACAGTTCCCAGCAACCACGTGGCAGCTAACAGCTGTCTGTAATCCCAGTTCTGGGGTACCTGACACCCCCTCTTCAGGACTCTATGAGTACTGCACATGCATGGTTCAGAAACATACATGTAGATAACACATCCATACACATAAAATTAAATGGCTACATTAAAAATATATATATACCAAGGAGGCACTTGGCCAGCCATTATCACCAGAACAGTGTGTGGTGTGGTTGGTGTGGTGTGGTTGGTGTGGTGTGTGTGTGTGTGTGTGTGCATGCTCATGTACATGTGTGCTTATGCACGTGGAGGCTAGAAAACATCTTCAGGTGTCATTCCTCAGGAGCTACACACCTTGTTTTCTGAGACAGGGTCTCCCATGGTCCTAGAGCTCACCAGTAAACTAAGATGGTCAGCTAGAAAGCCCCAAGGATTCACGGGCTCTGCCTCCCCAGACCGGCGGGGGTGGGGGAGGGCTAACCTCAGCATGGGGCTTTCTTCTTTGGGAATTTAATCAAATCTTCCCTGCCCCGTGGGCATTCTTTATCTCCAGGCTCAAGATCCAGACGTGAGAGGAGGAGGGAACAGGACAAATTTAGGGGGAGGAACTGAGCCCTCCCTCCCAGGCTGCCTTAGCACTTTATCACAGGAATGGCCCTGAGTATTTGTACATCTGCCTCAACAGCTGGCCAGGCTCCCAGGATGCAATGGAGAGTGAGCATGTGCCGTGTGCTTGGTATGTTGTCCACACCGAGGGCTTCAGGCTTCCCTTTTGTAGTATATCACCAGCCAACCAATTGCTCAGAGCAGGAGACTGAGGCTGAAAGGCTAAGCTCCCTTCCCAAGGACTGCTTAGGTGATGCCAGACTTCAGGAAGAGCAGCCTACTTTCTGACCTAGCAGCAACGGTTACTGGGCCAGAGGTGGCTCTTAGGGCGCCACGGGTGCCCTGCCTAATGAGATCATTGTTATCTATGTCACAAGGCAGGTAAGTGATCGGACTGGGTTTGGTCCCCAGCGGGTAAAACTGCAGTCTGGATGATCTTCCACTGCACAGTGTCTCTCACAAGACAGGAGACAGCAGGGCCAGAGAACACTCAGGGGCCCAAGGATGAGCCTGCTGGCTCTAGGCGTCTCCTGTGTGCCCACCCTGACCACTCAGGCCTGAACTCACTGCTGGCCTCCTCTTAGGGATACAGGAAAAGCCCTAGCTGGAAAACAAAGTACAAAGCAGGTGGCAGGAGCCAGGGCAGGCCTGGGGTGGTTCATGAGAGGACCACCTCATGGGAGCAGAGCCAAAGAGAGAACAAAGGTGGGCATTGGGACCCCTGAGATCAGGGTCATTCTGCCATTGGAGGAAGACATCTTTGGAGACATCATTGGAGAGGAGAGACAGGTTGCAGGTGCAGGCTGAGAAGCTGAAGGGCCCTTGTGTACACTCTAACACGGAAGTTATCTTAGCCTCCTACCTCTCCCATCCAGACTAATAGAGCATCAGGGAGAGCTTTCTAATGGCAGTACTTTGCTTCGTGGGTGGAATTTAAACTTGGGTCTCCCTAGCTTACTTAAAAATACTGTGTCCCATGTCTGAAATTTCATCACCTGGATCCCCGTCCTAAGCTCTACCCTTCCTCAGGTTTGTGGCTATGTAGGTGCTTAAACCTCAGGTCCCCATCCGTAAACTTGTGATGACGGCTCTGTTTGTTGGTTGCACGTAACAAATAAAATAGTCCTTGCAGGGCACTTACTTTGTAGCAGTCTTGTACACACAGATGGAACTCATAGCACCCTAGGCAATATGATAAATGATTGGTATTACTCTACACCTTCCTGGTTGACTTAAGGAAGTTACTTCCCCTCTCTGAGCTTTAGTTCTCTCAGAATTTCTCTCAGACTTTCAAAAGACACATAAGGCTTTGCTCAGAAGGGCTGGTGATATGGTCATTGGCAGAGGACTTGCCTAGCATGCCCAAGGCCATGAGCTCCCTCCCCAGTGATCCAAGTGCCAATGGTGATGATGGTGGTAGTGGTGGTGATGATGATGATGGTGGTGGTGGTGGTGGAGACAATGACAACAGTGATGATAGATGAGATGGAAATCAAGTAGTAAGCTTTTGCCTAGCACGTGTCGGTAGTGCAGTCTCACACAACCACACAGAAGAAATAACAAGACAGCCAGCCAAGCAATCATCTGGGTCAGCTGCTCTCCTGAAACTGGGGCCCTAAAGATGACCCCATAGCAGAGCTCTAGAGCTCCTTGGGTACCTGAAAACCTCTGCTCTGAGCACAAGGTGAGGGAGCTAGCAGTGTCTGGTTGCCTGCTGTGGGTGCTTTTATCCCTTGTACTCCTGACTTCTAAGCTGTGATTGTCTCTCTACTCTGATCTCTGCCAACCACCTTGCTTCTCAAGATTCCCGCACAAAACCACAGCATGCTTGGACCAACGATACGTGAGAAACTATGGTGGGGTAAGCAGTGGTCACTGCTAATACTCCCTCTAAGGTCCCCAAGGCTAAACCTGGTCACTGCACGAGTGAGCTGCACCTCCAAGGGACATCCCTAAAGCATCTGTCTGCACTGGCACCACCTCCTTCTCTCATCTTTCTTTCTGCTGAGTCCCAGACAGTGAGATCAACAAAGTTCCTTTTTATTCTTGTATGTGCAGGAGGCACGTGCGTGTGTGTGTGTGTGTGTGTGTGTGTGTGTGTGTACATATGTATGGAGGTCAGAGGAAAAGCCCCAAGAGTTGGTAAAAAACCAACTCACCCTTCACCATGTGGATCCCAGAGGTGGCAGATGCCTCTACTCACTGAGCATCTCACTGGCCCTACGAAGGTCTTTAAGTCTCCGTGTTCTACCTCCATAGCAGAGTCTGCACAGAGCACCGTGCAAGGCATTTGACTCTCCTTCTGTCCAGTGTCAGGAAGCTCTGCTTCTCCCCAAAAGCTCCAGCTGGGCTTTCTTTCATGAGCCAATACCCAGCAAGCTGCAGTGCAACGTGGTCACTGGTGTTGGGCCTGACCTGCTTCCCTAGCTGTTCCCAGCCTCTTTTCCCAGCACTACTGCATGGAAACACAGTTGGGGTACAAGGGGTGGAAAGACTGTCAGAATGGAGCAACCCTTTATTCTCCACGGTGAGGCAATGGAGGATGAGAGACAGGAAGTGATTTTCTCAAAGTCACAAATCACATTAATTAATCACAACACTGGGACAGGCCCCAAGGCCCACTCCAGGCCAGTACTTTGTGCCCTCTTTCTTGCCATAGCTGAGCTTGGCGAAGTGGATTTAACCCTTTGTCCTCAGCCCGTGATGCACATTAGAATCACTGTGGAAACATTCAGGTCTCAGGACAGTCCACTTAAACCTCTGAAGCTGTCTCTGATGTAAAAGATGGTGCTTTTTTAATTTTCAAGCTCCAGGTTGAGTCCAGTGTGCAAACAGGTGTCCAGTGGAAGTCTGGTCCACAGCAACCACACACACACACACCAACTGATTGATGTACAAAGAATGTTCTCAGAATATTTCTCTTGCCTGAGAGGCATCTGGGGACAGAAAGCATGAATTTCAAAGACCCAGGGGGCAGGCAGCAGAGAGTCAACCCCTAACCCCAGTGTTTTCCGAAAGGCTCTTCCTGGGAATCTGGTGCCTTGGGGTTACTTGGGTAGATGAGTAAGGCAGAGTCTGAAACTCACCCTCCCTCTGCACTTCGTAAAAAGTCCTCATCAGTTTTATTATGCACCTTTTTGTTTATAGTGAGTTTCTGTGCTGTTTCTGTCATGCTGGGGATGGAACCCAATACCTTGAGCATGCTAGGCATGTACTCTGCTACTGAGTTTTTAAATGTATGTGAGTGTTTCTTCTACATGTATGTATGTGCACCATGTACATGTCTGATA